>OY757315.1:27643989-28084390 GCA_963583905.1 Stenurella melanura
TAGTTAGACAAGTGTTGAGGACGGACAGGGCTGGCTTTAGTTTTTCCTAAAATACTGACAATTAACTTTGAGCCATACTTGATACTTTAATAATTAATTATTCATATCAAATAGAAAAGTGTTAAAATAAATAATTATTATTTATTAAATACTGTCGACGTTTAGTTTTAAATTTAATAAAGATAGATACCCTAAGGTGTTAAAGATGCTATTATTATAAAGATTTTATAGTACAATACCTACTAGTAAAGATAATAATATTAATAAACAGTATATTGCTGGTAACCGAAAACAAATATTGTTACTGCCCAGCAATCCACCTTGCTAAAATTTCCTGACTAATAGTAATCCTATAAGTTTCTCGTAATGGGTTTGTTCAGCATTTTTTTTTTATTTCATAAATCGAAAGTGCAAGTAAAAATTAATGGATCTGCAAAAAATTAGAATCTTATTCGCACGTTTAGTATCTTAAAATCTATTACAAATCTCCATCTCACGAAAATGGGGCGTGGCCAGGCGCTACGTCACTATACGCATAGACTCAGCGATCTCAGTAGACTTGATGCTCCTTACTTGTTATAATTATAAGTGTTTTCAAAGTATTGTTTGTTTTGTTTACTACTTGACAGTAGGGGAGTACAATTTGGTGAAATGTCAAATAATTACAATTTTCTATCGCTCCTGCCGGGACGAATTTTCGATTTTGACCATGCAATTTACGATTAGAATTGATCGCCGACCTTCTCCTTTCCTTAGAGACATAGAACGAACTTTCACTCGACGTATTTATTTAGTTATCAGCGTTTAAAAATTCCATGTTTTTCGACTTTTCAGGTTAAATTTGAAAGATCCCAGAAGCCATTTTTCTTACGTCACTTACGTATAGTGACGTCACATATGAGCCCTCGGTTTTTGCAACTATTACCAATTTCAACTCCTTATATCTCGAGAACGGAAAAAGTTAATAATACGAAATTTTAAGTGTATAATGAGAATATCGAGTACTATATGAAAAAGTATAAAAACCATATAAAAAGAATATCATAGAACAAGCCCATTCGCTGTATATTATTTCTAAATTCGGTATTTCATTTTTTTGGTATTTATTCTAAATTACGTCCCTTATACTTTGATACCTCCTTGTCTCGTCGTATTTTTCTCTTTCTGGCCCTCCTGCTCAATAAATTCTCAATTGTCAATATCGTTGCTTCCGCCAAGTAAGCCGTGTTTTCTTTGGCTCCTCGTTCTGTTTCACTCGCTGCTATATTTTTATAAACAGTTTAGTACGATTTCTTACACTCTTTCGCATAACTACTTTCTTCTCGGTTGCTTAGGACCTGCAATATTTGTCTCTTCTACATTTTTAACATTTTCTCTGCTTATTGTGGGTGTTTAGAAGGTTCCTCACGGTCTAAACATGCTGGTTACATTATAAACACAGTAAATAAGTCACAAATCACCTCGTATGATACGAAACGAAGCCGATTCTGTACGGCGCTAGCATGTGCCTGTTTGTACACAAGACCATATATCACACTATGTGACAAGCGAGTACGGGTGACCTGCGCATTACTTTTGAAAATGACTTGCTGTACAAATACATCATAGAATTCGTCGCGTATTTTACGCGATAAAGGTAACGCACAATACAATTATTATTTTTTAAACAATAGCGAAATTCAGGTGCTAACACACTTTTCTAATTTCAAGTTACATATGCGAATGAGTCCACTTGCCCCTAATTCAGAGCGAGAGGCGGAATTTCGGCTTTCTTTGCAATTTTTTCAAATCACTATATAGATCAGAAGAACTATAGAAGTACATTTTATTTAGCGACTTTTGTATCTCATCTAGGAAGGGGACCTGAAAAAGGATGGAAAAGTACAATGTTTCACTATTCGCACTGAAGCTTAAAAATGACGCATATCATAAAAAGTGTAAAATATTTTTCTTTCTGTGTATTCTCCGCGCTCAGCGATCCAGCTCTCAATTTCGACAATGGAAATTATTTTTAATTGGTTAATTATGCATGGAATCCCACGATTTTCGTGACAGACCCCGGCAGAAACGACTAAATTAGACTGATATTAGAAATACTATGCTATGAAGTATACTAAAAGTTCCCATCTCTATCTGCCGCGCTCGAATCGCCAGCGGTCAAATTTGATATCTCGCTAACCATGAGCGATGTCGAACTTATGTTCCTTATATAATACAAAGCTTTTAAAATTCTCTACAGAAAATGTATACACTTTTCCTTATCTATTGCTATACTCTTCGAAAGTAAAAAAGCAAAATTTTATCGACACATTTCAACTTTAAAAATGTCTTTCATCTTTCCGTTCGTCTGTCGGTTTATTCGTCTGTCCGTCCGTCTCTTCATTCACCATGTTTCTTGTAAGCAGAATAACTTAAGAACGAAAAGCCTGATTTCATTAAAACCTGGACGGTATAATAATATCAGTATTAGGTAGAGTAAGAACCCCTTCATTTTTGAAAAAATCAATGGATAAATATGAAGGTTATAAACGAAATATTCACTACTCTACCATGTATTCTTGTGTATTACAACACCATTCACGTGCATTTTCTTTGAGTAAAATGGTTCATAACCTTCCATTCATCTACCGAACTTTCTTTTAAATGATGAGTTTCTTCCTCTATTTAATACTGATGTACTGTCCAAGTATAAATAAAATCGTACTTATAATTCTAAAATTATTGTGCTTATAGTTGTCTCCACATATTTAATGATTTGTGGTAAGTTATTTATTCGTAAAGTTGTTGATAACTTATTTGATATTTGGATCTTTAAAGCTGCCTCAAAAATTTATGCCAGGATGGGAACTAGAGAAATAGGTTTGTAGTTGGATACACCAGCAGGACAACCCTTTTTATAGATAGGTATGACCTTGGATAATAAAACTAACATTTTTTTAAGTTTAAATGAAATATTGACTAATTGTAAAAAGGCAAACTGAAACTTTGTCATTAAAATTCCAGTTGAAAATTTCACCCCTAATAGCTATAAGTCTCATACACATTATATTTTGTGACCCTAGAGGTAACCACGACGACGAGCAAAATGCATCAAACTTGAACTCGCGTAAAAACACAATATAAGTATCTTGAATGATATAAATTAGAAAATATGGTTTCCTAGATTCCGGCTTTATACCTAAATTAATCGCAAAACTCTGTCCATTTCATACAAACACAAAATCCCTTTTAGCCTCCCCCTTCTGGTAAAACACTTCGGTTTAAAGAACACATTTTTATTAAAAAAAAAAAAAGGAAATCCCGACCCTCTCTGCTTGCTCTAAATGCATATCTTTGTAATTATATACAGGGCAAAAATATAAGTGAGACAAAAACCGCTGCCTAAGAAATTACTAATTCTACATCCAAATTTTCCATTCATACATAACAAACAAAGTTAAGGATTAATGGTATAAAACTGCCACGTACCGTGTGCATCATAAATGCACACAACGTGATAAAGTGAATTTTATTTCAATTCAAAATGTTATTGCATTTGACGCTGACTGAGTATCATTATATTTCAGTTTCTTCTTAAAAAAGCAACCCAATATCTGTCAAGTGAGAGCCGCTAGCGAATTAGGGGAAGAAACCGCCTGTTATTTAAATATATAGATTATTTAACAGAGCTTTTGCGGACCATTTCTCTCGTGCTCGGCGTCTATAGGATAAATAAAGTTGGTAAAAGTGCACAGCCCGCAAATGTTATATCTAATTAGTTCTATGTGTCTAACATTAATTCATTGGTAAAATTTTATCACGTGCGATTTCTCGAATACTGCTAGTCCTAGGAAAAAAATTCAAATGAAAAATGTGCCTTGATGCTTAATCTTTATTTCTTCTAATTCATTTGGTATTTATTCAGAAAAATAAAAAAAATCTTGTTCGCTATGTTTGCTTCCGCAAATTCTCACATTTTATCGACATAGCCTTAGAAAAATAATCATTATTTTTCTACAATTATTCCTTTATTGTTAATTTGCATGACCTTCATATCAACAAATTTTGTTATAGTGAAGTAAACGAAAAATAATTGTTTTTTATTTTATTTTCGCATTTGTTCCAACACATTTTCCCAACTGTGACACCGATTTGTATGAAACGACCCGACATATTGTTATTTTCCCATTGTACATAAATAATTTCTCTAATTATTGTTATTTACCGTGTAATTATTTAACTACCATTAGTGACATTCATAATGTTGTGCAACCAGGTTTTGCAACTTTTGCAGAATTCACGTCATGTACCATGCGAAAAGGTCACTAAGTCATGAGTATGTAAAATTAACATTTTTAATATAAATGGCTATTGTTAATAATCATGGGAAAGTTTAATACAAAAGATGATAATCTGCGGTACGCGCTTAATGAAATTTTCATGCACTTTATCAAAATGATTGTAAATCATTATAATGCATATGGCTTATTTAAATTTAAAAATTATATATAAAAACCATTTATTAACAAAGCTTTCATTTTAAAAAATGTACTAAAAATTAAAAATATTGTTTAAATTCCTATATCTGGAAACTAGAAGATATGGGGGCGATCATATATAATATACAGGGTGTAATCAGTTTCATGTCATTAAAAAAACTGGTAAAGGGTACCGACTAGACAAACAAAAAACCTTTATGACTTTTCCCTCTAGGGGCACTTTGAACAAAAATGACCTAGGTCAACTTTTTTAATATTCTTTTAATATTAATGTTGAAAATAATTGAGAACCGCTGCTTTTCTTGGCCAATGGACTTGTAGTTCCCAATTATACAACTTTTAAATTGTCATAAAAAAGTGCAAACGTCTTGGATCATCGACCGCCTTTGATGGACCGCCTCAAGCGAACTGAGGCAATTATAAAGAGGTAAATAATTCGTTATCTTTTCCTGCACAACTGCAAGCAAATAATGGCCGTAGAAGTTTAAACAGAGCATTTCTTTACATGTGTGTCTTTTAATTTGGAACAAAATATTGGATTAATGTTTATAATTTAGAATATTTAAATTTGGTTTATTAACGTTTGTAACATAAATGAGTGTCCTGGGTTAAAATCTTACCACCTAAGTAAATTATCTGCATCTGCATCAATACACAGTTCGGTACGTCGAATTAAGGACATACGTACTCCGGTCAACACTAAACAATAAACTATCAACTAACTTTGTCAATAAAGAAAAATAAAAGAAAAACTTGGTCCAAAATCCAAAACGGAATACAAAAAGAACGAACAAGTAAGTTGTGTCTGTACGTAATCAAGAATTTAACGACTTGAACGGTATAAAGTCAATAAAATAAATCTTCACTATAAATACACAGCGACCCGAAATTCAAAAATAACAAAAACAACGGACGGCGCGTTGGACGTGTGTACATACCCACAGAAACTAAAATATTGCACAAGGGAGAGTCAGAGTATAGTTTTCTTCAGATCAGATCTACTAAACACTCAGAAAACGTCGACGTCTTTCATCTTATTTACCGCACCGCTAAAGACCGCCGATATTTTATAGCTATCTACACAAATATTGAGTATCGTAGGCAAAGACGCGCGAGACGATCTAAACCTACCTCAATATTCCAGCAGTTGTCAAAAGATTTTATTGAAAATTTGCGAAATTTTTGTTTATTTCTTTTCTCCAAAACTATGAGCTTTAGACCCCATGTTATATAAGGTTTTTTTGTTTGTCTTGTCGTTCCCTACCACCAGTTTCTTTAATGACATGAAACTAATTACACCCTGTATAACACAATGTACAGTTAATTTGCTCAGTTGACGGCCCCCAAACTTTTTAGTTTCCAGATGTATTGAACATTATTTTCCACTTTTTAGTTAATTTTTTTAAATAAAATTTTGTTTTAAAATTATTTTAGATATACAGCGTATCGATTTTGCTTGGAACCACTCATATAAAAAGTTTATTTCATAGTAAGCCACGCTATTATGTTTTGTAAAATTTAATATAACACAAAGATGCGCTTTTCAAAGATTTTTATTTAGCTTTCAAAGACATATGTTTAAAAAAATTATCTAAATCAGACATTAAATAATAATATTATTAATAATAATAAAGAATTTATTGCCCAACAGAATCCTTTAGTTACAGGACAATTTTACAAAATAGAACTAAATTATATAAATGCCAATACGAAATATAAAATATAGAAAATAAAACCATAAAAAACTGTATAAAAAAAGTATTAAAAAAAACAGTATAAAATATAAGATTATAAGATATAAAAGAATAAAATAATTATTTCGTTTAGAGGAGCTTAATGGTACGGTTATGTATTTCAATGTAGGTTACAATCTATTTCGAACACATAGTTTTATGGTCTTGGAGTAATTATTTAAGGAAAGATAAACATGTCACAGTGGTCACCAATAGAGTTATATATTTCTATCATGGAATACATGGGTGCTTTAGGATATTTGTTCTTTGAGATGGTAGTGCAAAAGTAAATAGCCTAAGCAAGGAATTCTAAAATTAATATCAAATAGGAGTTCTGAGAGTCTATTGTATTATTGATCAGCTTGTAAATAAACATTAAGTTTGAGATAATTTTTATATTTTCTAATGAATCCATGTTAAACCATGTTAAGGTGGCCATTCCCTAGAAAGAGACATCCGATAAGACAATATTTATTATTTTTTTGGCCATAACTTTTTTTTATTAGTACGTATATATTAAAAAACAATAAGAGTACCTAAGTAGAACCATAATAAGACTATTACTATAAATATTCATTCAATAATTTCAGCGGGTTGCAAAATAGCTAGATTTGAATTTAAAAATTATGTTAATTTTCCTATTTCGTAGTTTTAAATCGAGCTATTTTGCAAACCACTGAAATTATTGGGTGAAAATCCATAGTAATATTCTTGTTATGGTTGTATTTAGGTACTCTTATAGTTTTTTTAAATATATGTACTAAGAAAAAAGAGTTATGAGCAAAAATAATAAATATTTCCCTATCGGATGTCTCTTTCTAGGGACTGGCCACCTTAACATTAAATAATTTGGATACCCCTGTTCGGGGTATTGGTGATCTATTTTAAAACATAAGAATATTTCTCATAAATAGGATTCGATATTGCTTAACCATACTCCAATTTCAAACGCACAAAACACAAATATAATGTTTTTAGTGCTTCTGTATTAGTAACATTTTTTGAATTTCTTATAATAAAACCGAGTGTTTTTAACGCCGATTTAGTAATCGAGTTAATGTGTCCTGTGAATTGCAATCTCGAGTCGAACAGTATACCCAAATCCTTAATACTCTTATAACGAGTTAAAGAGTTGTCGCTGAAACTATATGAATATTCAACCAGATTTATCTTTCGTGAATAAGTCGTAACTTTACTACATTTAGATATATTCATTGATAATTTATTCACTAGGCACCAATTCTCAATGATATTTAATTGTTCTTATACTCTTGTACAATATTCTATGGTAGTGATATCGCTAAATAACTTCAGACCATCCGCAAAGAGAAGTTTGTTGCAATTCAGTTCATCACAAAAGTCATTAATGAATACCGTAAATAAGAGTGGACCCAAGTTTGAACCTTGAGGTACGCCAGAGGTTGCGACATATGTATTTGGTTTAAAACCATTGTACTGAACATGCTGTATACCGGTTTTGTAAGTAAGACTCAAAAAATTTTAACAAGTTATTAAATAAACTCTTTACATTTTTAAGGGACGGTAGCTCAGTGGTTTAGCACGTCTAGCTTGCATACTGGCATACCTAGCGAAGCAGGTTCGATTCCTGCTCACCGCGAAATAACTTTAATTATAAAGATATTTTTGTCTAAACTTACAAAGGGAATAAATTGTGTATCTTGTACCTCTAACTAAGTTACCCTGCCACTATTCAAATTGGTGTACCCCAAGAAACAGTACTGGAGCCTACACTCTTTTTACTGTACTACTACTTTTGACAAATCTTAACATAAATGGAAAAATTGTTGAATATGCGGACGAAACTGTTCTTATTTTTAATGGAGATACTTGGGAACAAACAAAATATAAATACACTGGATTGAGTATGTGGTAGGTTCCTTGTGAAACATCTTTAGAATAATTATTTTTAGAAAAGGGAAAAACAATGCTTTTAGATGTTTCAAATAAAAACTGTATTTTTATACACTCTACATATGTTTCGGCTGGTTAGGCCTTTCTCAAGAGCATTACAGATGAATAGTATTCATCTGTAATGCTCTTGAGAAAGGCCTAACAAGCCGAAACATATGTAGAGTGTATAAAAATACAGTTTTTATTTGAAACATCTAAAAGCATTGTTTTTCCCTTTTCCTTTTTCTTTTCAGATGAATAGTATTCATCTGTAATGCTCTTGAGAAAGGCCTAACAAGCCGAAACATATGTAGAGTGTATAAAAATACAGTTTTTATTTGAAACATCTAAAAGCATTGTTTTTCCCTTTTCTCAAAATATAAAGCTATGATTGGTATTCAAAAAGTTAAGATCTGGCTAGATTGCTAAATTATTACATATTAAAAAAACAAACTATATGGCTTTCTCGATAACCACTGCCGATAGACCAGGCTTTAACTCCATAGTGGCCGATAACTTAGAGGGAGATATTAAGGAAACTTGTTATACTAAATACCTTGGAGTAATAATAGACCAAAATCATTATGTTTTACTAAAAAAAAATTAATACACAAATTTTATTTATTTTCGAGAAATCTTAAACAAACAACTTCTTATTATTGTATATAGATCCTTAGTAGAACCCTTGTTACGGTATGGCGTGATTGTATGGGGTGGTTTGTACAACAAATCATTAAAACAATTACAAGTTATGCTTCACCCCACTAGTTTATTATATTCTAGAGAAAATTGTCACATCCGCACCTTATATATACTTTCAGTTTGCTCATATGTACACAAAAATGAACTACTAAAAGTGCACGTTATACATGAATACGCAACTAGAATAAAAAATAATCTACACACACAGGTCCCAAATAGTTACAAAAGTATAAATTTGAGATTTATTAATTATTTGGCTCCAAAATTTTACAACGTACTTTCACCAAATATAAAAAAATAACAATTCGTTAAAAATTTAATAATGCATGCAACGAATACGTAATAGGAAACTATAATGCCTTCATTATTTGATGAAATAATTCACTTTATGAAATAATTTAATTTGTGATATGTGTTTCTTTTTAATTTTAATTTGTATCTAGGTTTTTAATAAAGTGAACTTATTATTTGAATTTTCTGAAGTTTGATTTACTTAGATTTATCGGTTCTTACACAACTTGATTTAAATCGTCGCAACCCTGGGCAACATTGGTTATATTTTTGAAATAACTTTAATTTTTTCAAATTTTCATATTCAGTATATTTGATAAGTTTAACCATTCGATAAGATTAATATGTTTGATATACTTACACTATACATATCACACATTTGATATAATCGATATTTGATTACGATATTTTCGTTTTATCGTTCTATTTACTACGAAATAAAATAAATTATTTATTGTTTAGACACTTAATGGCTTCCCGCCATAGTCATTAGCTCGAAATGGAAAGATAGAGATATATAATGTTTCAGTATACCAAAATACATGGCGCAGGAAATACTACATATGGTCAACTATGCTTAAAAACCTGAAACCTGACAAAGATTCAACATGGTGTGAAGCAACTTGGGCTAAATAAGGTTTTAAAGGAGGGACTGTAAAAAAATGGAAAGGACCCCCCACGAAAATAATGGGATTTTGTTATACTATTAAATTAGTCCAGATGTTGTCTATTTTGGCGTCCTGATCAAAAGTGTCCACGGGCACAAAGCTGAAGAAACTTCCCTAGGTTATAGCCCGCTCAGAAGGTAGTGGAGTCATAAATCAGGGAAAGCTGGAAAGGAGGCAAGTGCCGTACAAAGTTAAGAAACATATGCCCCCCCCCCCTACAAGGGTGCTGAACAACAATATGACGGTTATTTTACTCTTTGATCTTTCCCACCTCCTCATGATTTTTTTATAGCGTGGCTCGAAATATTGATTTAACCGGGAAAGTCGTTCTGTTTCCATAAGAAGTGGTTGAAGGAAGTCGGGCAATGACAGCAAGGGCATCCTAACAACCCTTGGGGACTGATTCTACCCTACCAGGGGGTGGAAAATTAATATTACCTACATTATCAGTTTAACCGTCGGGCGTCGATGTTAATTTTCCGCCCCCGTGGAGGGTACAAAATCCCCAGAGGGTTGGCAGAGTCCGTCCACGTCATCGCACTTTTCTGTACTGTCGAATTGCATAGAAATCCGAGTCATTTTTCTCCAAACACGCCTTGTTGACCATTAACATTAAGAAACCGTTATAAGAGGTGGTTACTGTCCGTTTAAGGGGATAGAAATAATTAGACAGTCCTGACAATATTTTTTTCATGTTCAGCATCCTCAAAAGGGGAGGTACACGTTTAAGCTAAGAATATGGGTTATATCAAATTCCTACCCCCTAATAAGGTAGAATCAGCCCCCAAGGGTTATTAGGATGCCCTCGCTGTTATTACCCGTCTCCTTTCAATCACTTCTGATGAAAGCAGAATCACTTTCCCGCTTAAACCAATATTCCGAACCATACTGTTATGCATTACACCCCCCTATGATACGCCTATGCCTAATAGTGACTGGAAACTTGTAGAAAAAGATAGAGTTTTCTAGAGCGTGGTGGGAGAAGATTCTCGATTGTGTTCTGGAAGTTTTATTAAAGTGAAGTTTGGTAGCGAAAAAAGTGAGGTTAAATATCAAGTAAACAAAGTGTAAAGGGTATTTAAGAAATATTGTGTAATCAGTAAGTTATTAAAGTAAAACTATTTAGAACCCACGAATTCATACAGGGTGTTTCCTAAAGGGTGAAAACACGTAACATTTTGATGTCAGAAGCGGAATTTCAACAAGAGTATTTTCCGGAAGTGTTTGAGAAGACGGGGACAGTATTCTCGCAGTTAGTGCCTAACACATAGGACTAATTTACTGAACATTGTTGGAGAATTATTTTCGAGCAGAGAAATAGTGTTAAGTGCATTTTTGGGACATTTTTCGAACATTTTATTCGGACATTAGTGGTTAAGTGACAAAGACTTTTTCGTGCTGTTTTGCGATTTCTCTGGACAATTCCATTACCGATATTGACGTGATTATTAAATTTTGTTGATTTTATCATAATTATATGCCGGTAACGACCAGAAGCATGGCATCCGAGAAACAAATACAGGACTTATTCGCACAAATGCAAAAAATGATGACGGACCAAGAAAAGAAACGCCAGGAAGAGAAAGAAGAATGGGAAAGAAAACGACAAGAAAAAGAACAAAAACGTCAAGAGGAAAAACAAGAAGATGAGAAACGACGTCAAGAGGAAAAACAAGGGCAAGAGAAACGACATCAAGAAGAAGAGAAACGACGTCAGGGAGAATTGAGAAAAATCATCATCTTGGACATTAAACAACAAGAAGAAAGAGATGAACTAAGGAAAATTATAGAAGGCCAACAGAGTGCCATATTTGCCGTCACTGAAGAACTCAAAAATAAGGTAGCGGAAGAAGTCAGTGGAGTCAAACAAGAGGTAAGCGAAGTCAAACGAGAAGTAAATGAAGTCAAAGAGAAGAGAGAGTTGGTCCGGACAATTCCGGTAGAGCAACAACGGAACTTTGGAGTTTTGGAAGCTGCCTTAGATCTACGATATGGCGATAAACACCTTGCTCAAGTATACCAGACCCAGCTGAAATTGCGCGTTCAGAAAGCTGGAGAGAGTCTGCAACAATTTGAAGCTGCGGTGGATAGACTGGCGAAATACACTGATGATTCTGAATTGCCTGATCGGGACGCCAAAATAGACAACGTATCCAAATCTGGACCGATTTAACCGTACGACTAAATCCCATTACTTTTGTGGAGGTCCTTTGGCCTCACTTAGGGAATCTCTAAGGCCAATTTCATCTGGTTCTATTGCAAATAATTAGAAATAAGACTACAAATTGGCCGGGAAGATACAGGCAGTTTCCGGGGTAAAGCCAATCGTTAGATATTCCCGACCAATTTGTAGTGTTAGAGCTCCTATTTCTAATTATATGTATATGCTTTACTAGATAAAAGTGATTTTAGAGGTGTCCCAAGCGAGGCCTTTCCACTTTTTTACACTCTCTCCCTTAGATACATCCTCTAAATTAAAACTGAAACGTACTTATTATGTATCACCCGGTTCATTTAAAATTCAAACCGTGCTTGGACTTCATTAGAAATTTCATCAAGTTCAAGGGCGAAATCCTACTCATTTGAATGGATAGTAAACGACTACATTACATATGACAGACCAAATCATAATTTTAAATTTAAAGTTATTTTAATTCGAGCTCGTAATGACTCTGACACGACATTGTTTTAAGTGCTTGCATGCACGATGCTAAACGACCACGTTACACTTTGTAATTGTTAGTGTCTCGTTTCTTATTCTAGAAATTATAACTGTCATTCGCCAGCAAAGGACTAATAAAACCGTTAAAATTGTTATGCAAGTGAGGTTTCACGACTGTTTGCAAATACTTCACTTGCGATAACTAACTGTACCATAAACAACTAAATACTCTACCCAGTACACGTTTTCGGATGGGTATTCTGTTCAATATTGGGTGGCTAAAACGTGTTTGTATTAGTTCTGCTGTAAAACGAGATAATTATAGAAAATTACAGATATAATAATAGTCAGCCCTATTTAGTATTTTAACAAGTTACAACGTATCTATTAGAAGTGTAGAATATACCATTTTAAACTATGGGGTGGGTATGACTCTGAGTGTCACAGTACTGTGTCGTGTATTAGTACTCTCCAAAGGCGGCATTTGTAACTAAGTGCGGTTCTTGAGGTCCACACGACCAACTTCCCAGCGTGAAAAAATGGAAGAAAGATTTAAAAGTATCTTAAATCTAATGTTAGGGGCTCTGATGACGCCAACTTAAAATGTTATCGTAGTTATACCTTATTTAAGTGAACACTTAACACTTATAGTTAATAAATGGAATAATAGTTGGAAACGAGCTTATATCATCCCTATGCCTAAAACCAGAAATTCTGCAAGTACCTCAGCCTTATTAGTATCCTTTTTACTATATCTAAAATACTACGAGTAGAAAAAATTGTATATTAACAACAGGCTGCCTATCTAGATAATAATAATATCTTACCAGTCACCCAGTCAGGATTCCGTAGAGGACACAGTACAATCACTACTCTACTGCATGTTACCGATGAGTTACAGGCAAGGCCTTCGTCTGTGTCCACTATGGTGTAAGAGGACCAACGTTAAATTTACTAGAGTCATATCTTTTTAATAGAGAACAATGCATAAGATACGAAAATCAACCGTCAGATTTCAGAATAATTAAACACGGAGTACCCCAAGGCTCTGTATTAAGTCCTTTCTTATTCATTATTTTCATTAACGATCTTTTCTATTTCTCTCCAAACAAAACTGTTATGTATGCAGATAATGCAAATAATAGCAAAGATCTAATAACGTTACAAACAACGGTTGGCGAAACCCAGAGCTATGCCGAACATTGATATAGTAATAAGTAGTCAAAACTTAACAAAGATAAAACCCAAAAACAGATTTTCTCAACCAATAACGCGATTGTTAAAGGTGACAGTGACTAGCTCCTCGGAATTATCGTGGATGATAATCTTAAGTGGGACGCACATATTGAATATATAAGCAATAAAATATCTAGTTACATTTTTATTCTACGCCAATTAAAAAAATACATTAATATTCAAACGTTGCTATCTGCATATCATGGGTTAATTCAATCACACATCACCTATGGAATTGTACTTTGGGGAAATTCTACACAGGCCTACAAAATCTTTATCTTGCAAAAGAGGTACGATTAGAGTAATTGCAGGTGCTAATGGCATAATACCTTTACCTTGCTTATATGTATTTTACTCGTTGGAAATTCATAAAAATAAAAGCACCTTTCCTACACACTCAGACTGCCATAGTTATGAGACTAGATCGTCTAATTTATTAAAGGCTCCTAGATATCGTTTGACAAAATCGGCTAAAAACTCATTAGATTTAAAACTGTATAATATACTGGCCGAAAATATAAGAAAGTTGGACTATAATAAAATTAAAATTAAAAACCATCTATTAAAATATTGTTTTTACTCGATAAATGAGTACACCAGTACTCCTTTGGAAATCTGGGACACTTCCAGATGTATTCCTTGTATCATGAAATGTACTCACGTTTTTTCCTTTTACTTTTTAACTATGTTGTACTATATTTATACCATACTGTATGTTTTGTACTTTGACATGCATGTTTTTTTACTTTTACAATTCTTCTCTTTTTTATGTTATAGACTGTATTCTTTTCTCAGTATACACCCATTAATTCATTAATGTAATATCTACCTGGCAATCTATATGTAAATTTAAATTGCAGTTAGCAGCCTAAGACTTGCTACAAATGTAATTATACATAATGTAGTGAATAAACGTCTATCTATTTATCTTCAGAGCTGTTCATAATCAGAATAGTTCTTGTCTGGTGCTATTAGACTACAGTAAAGCCTTCGATACTTTAGATCATTTAGTTTTGTGTGCTAAGATGAAATACTTTGGCCTTGGTTTTTTTCTAATTACCTAGGTAATAGAAGTCAAAGTGTGGTTATAGACAGTGTGCGGTCTGATAAAATTAATATCAAAAGGGGCATTTCTCAGGGTAGTGTGTTACGTCTACTACTTTACTCCATTTATTTAGCCGATTTATCTAAATTTTTGAGGCATTGTAGCTCAGATCAACACGTTGAAGATTTTCAGATATTTTTTAATTTTTCGTTCAATGGGGCTGCTATGGCTTTAGATAAAATTAACGACGACTTAGCCACCATTTAACCACCATATAACAAAAGCCCATGGTCTGATTCTTAATAAATCTAAAACACAACTCTTAGTATTTGGTAGGCACAAAGATACACTTCTGAATAACCCAAATTTTATCATTTATTTAAATTGAGTCATTTTAATACCATCTAAGCATTGTAATAACTTGGGAATATACTTTGATGATAATCTAAGGTATCAAAGTCATCTGAGACACATCAACCGGAAATCCTACAGTAGATTTAAAGCATTATATATGCACAGAGATCATCCGGCATTAAATTAAAGCTATGTGATTCATTTATTCTTGGCTACCTCATGTATTGCGATGTAGTGTACTGGCCAGCGCTGTTAAGTAAAGATAAAGTAAACCTTCAGAAACTGCAAAACAGTTACCTTAGATATAGTTATATTCTGAGGAAACATGATCATATTTCTGATAAACTCAATGACTCAAAATGGCTGAATCTGGATGGGCGATTCGAAGTTTACATGGCTTGTCTTGTTTACAAGGTAGACGTGTCGAAAACTCCCAAGTATCTACATGATAAATTAATAAGAATGACATTCCGCCCAACTAGAAACAACTCCTTATACACTGTTCCTCGAGACAGTACCTCTTAATTTACCTTTAGCTGCAACGCTGTAAAAATATTCAATCGGCTACCTCCGACCATTAAAGCAACAGATTTTTCCTTTATTTCTATATATATTTTACTATTTTTTTCTTTTTTTAGTGCCATTTTCAGGCATTTACAGAGTGTAATCAGTTTCATGTCATTAAAAAAACTGGTAATGGGGACCAACTAGACAAACAAAAACCTTTATGACTTTTCCCTCTAGGAGCACTTTGAAAAAACTGACCTAGGTCAATTTATTTAATATTATGATAGACAACTATTAACAACCACCGCTCTTCTTGGCAATGGACTTCTAGTTCCCAATTATACAACTTTTAAATTGTCATAAAAAAGTGCTCGCCGGCACACACGGTGTCAAAGGATCATCGACCGCCTTTGATGGACCGCCTCAACCGAACTGAGACAAGCATAAAGAGGTAAATAATTCGTTCTCTCTTCGTGCACAATTGCAAGCAAATAATGGCGCATAGAGGTTTAACAGAGAATTTTTTTACATGTGTTTTTTAATTTGGAACAAAATATTGGATTGTTTATAATTTAGAAAATTTAAATGTGGTTTATTAACATTTGTAACATAAATGAGTGTCCTGTTAAAAGCTTACCACCTACCTAAATGATTCAAAATCTCTGCATCTGCATCAATACACAGTTCGGTACGTCGAATTAAGGACATACGCACTTCGTTCAACACTAAACACTAAACTATCAACTAACGTTGTCAATAAAGAAAAATAAAATAAAAACTTGGTGCAAAAGCCAAAAGGGAATACAAAAACAATGAACAAGTAAGTTGTGTCTGTACGTAATCATGAATTTGACAACTTGAACGGTAAGTCAATAAAATAAATCTTAACTATAAATACACAATGACGCGAAATTCAAAAATAACAAAAACAACAAACGTTGGACGTGTGTACATAACGAAATACCCACAGTAACTAAAATATTGCACAAGGGAGAGTTGCAGTTTTCTTCAGATCAGATCTAGATCTAAACCTACCTCAATATTCCAGCAGTTCTCAAAAAATGTTATTGAAAATTTGCCAAATTTTTGTTTATTTTTTTTTTCCAAAACTATGAGCTGTAGACCCCATGTTATATAAGGTTTTTTTTGTTTGCCTTGTCGTTCCCTACCACCAGTTTTTTAATGACATGAAACTAATTACACCCTGTAAGTATAACTGTAATAGCTTAACATTATTTATGTGCAGCTCGAAGTAGTTAAGTGGAAGAACAGCCACTTCTTTTGCATAATTTATATTGGAAATGCATCTAAAATCTAAATAAAACACACTATTATTATTATTATTATTATTATTATTATAACATCGACTAAACATGTTGTGCCACCCAACATCTAGCCTACCGCTACTGCCTCGGTAACACATTAAAAACTCCACTAAACATCCATACTCTGGCCAGGATTCGAACCAGGGACTTAATAACTTAAACATCTAGAAATATTAGCTCATTTCACTTTTTACTTCTATTGTATTATTTCATAGATTCCACGGACAATATTTTTAGAAGAAATACGTATGGCAGAAAATCCGAAAAAGAAAAACCAAAGAATGATATTAATTAATGTAAAATAACAGCACTTTTAACTATGGGTATTACTTGTCGAAGACAGCATCTAATAATTATTTAATTAAATGTTGTATATAATACCGTAACTAAGTAAATGGAAACTCCAATTGAATTGAGCATTCTTGGCATTAATTAACTTTCAAATAACACGGCCAGTTATATTTTAATTAATTCACTTATTTTAGTTGTTTACTTCTCATTGTTCAATTACAGTTTGTGTATACGTTTGACCATTAACGCCCATTTTACTCATCCTCTTTTAATGAATTAGTAATGTAGCAAAAATAGTGTAAATAAATCGTTGATAGAACCAAAAGAACAAAAGCTGTTTTATATAATAAGTGCTCATTTAGTTAATTGGTCAAATTTTTTAGATGCGATTTCGAAAACTGTTAATCTTAGAAGAAAGATTTTCAAAGAAAAAATGTACACTCCCCCGTTCTTTATATGTGTGTTACTTTTCAATATAGTCCGGGAGCGAGGTGAAAATTTGGTCAATTATTTCTTCTGGAACGATAATTAGTGAGATGCATCAGGAAGTTGTACCATAATGCCTCGTGAACGTCAGCTGAGGTTCCGTGGGTGGAATGAGCGGCAGTAGCCTCCCACGCACGGAGAAAAAAAAAATTGTTTAGTCATTTCCTCCTGACTAAAAATTTGTGAAACTATAGCTTATCCAATATCTTGAAGAAGAAAAAAGTCAGCTGACTCTAACATGGTGTATTATACGTCAGCTGGTCGCTTGAACATGAAAAAATATATATATTTAATACTCTTCACTAAATGATTTTAAGTGGGAACTTGTTTTTTTACAAAAGACGCAATAAGGCGTTACGTTAGACATTTTTATTTTGTGTTTAACGGTCACTATACTAATTCTTTTTGAACACTCTCTACGACTGACTACGTATTCTAATGTGATCGCCTACTCGCGTGCTGGATTCTGTAATGCTATTGGTCAAATGGCCATAAACTGGTGATAACAGATAACACTCATCGCGGTTTCGGTACAAGTGCGTACTCAGACTCAGTTAGAAGTACATCGTTGTTGTATCTGTTTGCTTTTCATTTCATTGTTTAAATTGCATCTTTGTAAATATCGTCTCTTGTGATATGATTAGTTTTTTATTTATATGCTTTCAGAGTATATTAAATAAGTGTGTTTGCCTCTCGGGCATCGGTGTATCAAATATATCAAGGACACCTAAAAATGTCTAGCAGCACAGATACAGCTGATGAGCCCACAGAAATTTGTTTGTCTCCTCTTAAAAAAAAGGTCGAAAAAGTCTCATTTCGACGTAAAGACCAAGGAAATGATTTTAAGCATGTATAACTATGAGATTCAAGAAGATCCTATATTACTCAAAGATGAAATTGTAAAAAAGTGGCAAGTATGATAGGAGTATGTGGCCGCAGTGTTTACAAAATTGTCAGAGAGTATACCACTAATCATAAATTTTCGGTGCCAAAAGCCAACCAAAACCGTAAAAAAAATGTTGGACTTTGATCGTAATGCAATCAGGAGAAAAGTTCATCAATATTTCTTTAGAAACGAACTCCCTACTTATTATGCTCCCGCTTAACTTCTGCGTTACAACTTTCAAGGTATCAGCTGACGATCTTTCCATCGAGGTACAGCCAGCTGACATTTATATTCATTCACAGTAGCATATAAGCTATCATCAGGAAAATTTTTAGTTGAGAGGAAATCATTGAATGTATTTTTTCATGTTCAAGCCACCAGCTGACGTATAATACACCATGTTATAGTCAGCTGAATTTTTTTTTCTTCAAGATATTGGATTAGCTATAGTTTCACAAATTTTTAGTCAGGAGGAAAGACTACCGCCGCTCATCCCACCCACGGAACCACAGCTGGTCATGAAAATCTGCCGCTGGCTCCCGATCTAATATACTCGAAATCAATTTACGGATCTTTCTTGTTTAGTAGAACTGCCATTATGACATTTTTTTTATTAAGGAAAATAAAATAATTTAGGTACATTTCCTTAACTTATATCTAATTTAGAATGTGCATTAAAATTGCACTTAGAACATGTATTAAAAGGCTAAAAATGCTTTCAGAACAGTTTTAAGAGTATAATAATAATAAGAATAAGATCTTTTATTTAGATTTTAGATAAAATTAAAATACAAATTATGCAAAATAAGTGGTGAAGAAATATATATATAACTAAGGAAATAGGAAAAAACTGTATAACATAACACATTAATTATTTCCAGTATCTAAGTTGCAGGCTTTGCCTTGTTTTCGAAGTGATTCTAAACTAGTAAGGCTTTTAAGGATCGGAGGTAGCCGATTGAATATTTTTACACTGTTGTAGCAAAAGGATCTTCCAAAACAGGAGGTATTGTGTCGAGGAACAGTGTATAAGGAGTTCTTCCTAGTTGGGCGGTCATGAATGGCATTTGCTCTTCTTAATTTATCATGTACATTTGTGAGAGTTTTCGACGTATCTACCTTGTAAACAAGACAAGCCATGTGAACTATGAACCAGGTTTAGCCATTTTGAGTCATTGAGTTTATCAGAAGTATGACCATATTTCCTCAGACTATATCTATACTATATATAAGGCAACTACTGTTTTGTAGTCCTGAAGGCTTACTTAGCAGCGTTGGCCAGTACACTACATTCGCAATACGACAATACGAGAGATATCCAGGAATTAATGAATCACATAGCTTCAATTTAATGCCGGTTGTAAGTTTATCTCTGCGCAGACTTTAAGTCTGCTGTAGGATTTCCGGATGATGTGTCTCACATAACTTTGAAACCTTAGATTTATCATCAAAGTATATTCTCAAGTTTTTACAATAGTGTTCAAATGATTTCATTCAAATTAATGATAAAAGGTTATTCAGAAGTGTGTCTCTGTGTCTACCAGTGTTTTAGATACATTAAGAATCAGACCATGG
Organism: Stenurella melanura; assembly: GCA_963583905.1. NCBI lineage: Eukaryota > Metazoa > Arthropoda > Insecta > Coleoptera > Cerambycidae > Stenurella > Stenurella melanura. The sequence goes on from OY757315.1 coordinate 27,664,140, forward strand.
GCTTTTGATATATAATAAATGGTGGGCTAACCCCTGGCTAATTTTATTTAAAGCAATAGTAGCCTCATTTAATGAAAAGTTCAAAAAATATCTGGAACTCATCAGCTACAGAGCTTCAAAAATTTAGAAAAATTGAGTAAATGGATAAAAGTAATGGATCTAACACACAACCCTGAGGAACGCCCCTTTTGAAATCAATTTTATCAGACTGCACACCGTCTATAACCACCCTTTGACTTCTATTAAAATCAAATTCAAAAGAGGAATGTTTTGGGAACTACTATGACAAATATTTTTCGGAATTTCCTCAAAATACGGTTTTTTGAAGAAAATCGAAAAAGTCGAGAGGGCGGTTTTGACATTTATTAAGTGCAGAATTCCTCCGTAACCCTGAGCTTTGGGTAGCAGAATCCAATGCCAGCTTTCATCGTACTGAATGGCCTATTTTGACTGGCAAAAATTCTTTAAAAAAGGTCCTTGCGGATATCTACATAGGGGTCGCTCGTATGAGAAGCGGTGGTCCGTCCCCTGTAGTAAGTTATAACGTTTGATAAAGCAAGAAAAGTGTATATAACTTGTACAGGGTTGGGCAAATGTGTGGAAACGTACCTGATTTCTCGCTAAATTATAAGTTCGACTAATTGCTTTTGTGGCTTAGTACATCCGTTGAAATGAACAAAAGCTGTATATCGTTGACAATATTCTTCATCATTTCAGTTGTTCTTATTTCTTGTTGGTATAGGAAAGTATAAATTGCCCGACCAATAAAAAATGGGAATTGATTGAACTGGTCTAAAATTCGTAGGAATCAACAACCGTACTTCAAATTTTTGCGTATTATAATGAACAAAATAATACTAGAGATTTAAAAATCGCGTTTTCGGTAGAAATTTAATGACTTTACTGGTAATATAAAAATCATACTCTGTTTTGCGTCGAATTTCAAGTTTCTAATCCGACTGCAAGTTGTAAAACTTCTAACGTATGGCCTACGTGAATTGCCCTGTATAGTTACCAAATTCGGTACAACGTCATATTTTTTAACTTTGAGGAAGTTTTTCATATAGAATTTTTCAATATCTTGCACAAAAATGGCACATTGTATAATAGATACCTATTTAAATTTGTCAAACTACTGTGAAATGATACTTAACCCAACGTCGTTACTATTAATGAATGGCCGACGACTGTTATCACACCTGTTTCTAAAAAGAATATATTAATAGAAGGTAAATGACGTAGGCGGAAAAGTATTTTTAGCTCCGATATGGGCTGTGATTTATACAAGAAACTAAAACCCTACTCTGTGGATCTTAAAGCAACATTCTCCAAGACCTGAGTCAACTTACTCTTACCGGCAGACCGGTTTTCAAATTTTATTAGCGGCGTTGCCAGCTAAAACGTTTTATGGATGTGAATAAGAGTCGAGAGATATTGTTTATTTATGGAAATTTTATTTAATACGTGTTTCACTTTCCTTGTTATGTAACCTTATTTTTCGCCAAGTGCGTATTTTGAATGTGACAGTTGATCTTTAATACCGAAATTCCTATTGAAATGCAGTATTTTTTAGTATTTAACATCTTCCATTATCATCATGACCTCATGTTCTAAGGTACAGTATTATGAGACCCCTCTTGTTTGTCCTACATAAAATGTAGGCCAAATTCTACAGATCCAATTAATACTACTTTTATATTACTTATATTAATTAGTGTTTTAAACCTAGTAAATCTTATTAGTTTTAAGGGTAACGTAACATTTTTCTCATTTTTCAAACATGCTGAAAATTATACATTCTTACTTTGAGAAATCACTGCTTTAAGATGTTTCACAACAACATATTTAGAATACCTACTTTACGTATGTTTCGACCTGTTAGGTCTTTATCAAAAGCATTCCAAGATGGACATTAAAGTTACAAGACAGCTGTTGTTCTAATATCTATAACTAAAGTTTAGGACTTAATCCCTAAAATTCCTGGAAACTTCAGGCAGAAGACCTAACCTGATTATATAATTTAACGAAGGCGTGTTCAAGAAATTTTCTTGGTGATTAGTGATATAAGTGTAACTTCTAAGAAATGTTTTAATCGCTAACTGTCCAAGAAGGTTTACACGTTTACATTTATTTTCTGTGTGAATTACATTTATATTATCTGCGTCTATAAAATGGTTATTTTCAATGCAATATACCGTATAATATTATTTTTGTTATTCAAAACTAAGTTCTACGCTCTTTAATCCTGGGCTCTGTACTTCTCATACTCTGACCAACATAGACAGCATTACAATTCTTACATTTCATTTCATGTACACCGTAAAATTGATATTTTTCTCTCTCTATTATTGAGCATAATTTTCCTTAATTTGTTTTATCCATGCTTAATGTATAAATAAGTCTCTACATTATATTATTTCATTATTTGTTAAGTAACCTAACGAATCTACAATAATTTTATTAATTATATTCCAAAACGTACTGATACAATTTCTAAAAAATTTGGGAATTTTACAAAAGTTTCACATAGAAAAGCCGCCTCCATCCCTTATCTTCATTTCTTCCCAATATACCCACTATATTATCTTTCGCGAAATATAAAAAAATTTCCCGCTTGCTACGTTTGTCGCTGCAAATTCTTATATTTGGTCGATATAATCCTTTATTTTCTACACTTATCAAAATGTTACCTTCATACTATTACTTTTTGGTAACAAACATGTGTTTTATTTATTACTACTAATATTGCTCCAATAGACACCGAAAACTAGAGTAATGATCCGCAGAAATGGGATTAAAATGATTTATAATAATTAAACTACTCGACGGGTGATTATAAAATTCAATTAGTGTTCTATTCTTCTCATAGAAGTTGAAGCAATTTTAAAAAATCAAGTGGATCTGTTAATAATTGCGACCTATAGAGCATCCGTACGTACAAGTTCCTTGCCCTTAGCAATTTTCAAGCTTAATGCAAATTCAAATAATTTTAGAAATTATACCATTTTTTAAAATAGATCTTCCCTTTTCAAAATGCAATAATTAAAATGGATTCCTAGCAGAATTTACTGAACGGCGCGATGAACGAGAATAGAACATAACTTATAAGATTGTGCAATAAGTAAACTTAATGAATCTGGTGTATATGAAATTAAATATAATGATTATAATACTGTTTACATTGGTCAGAGTGTCAGAATTAAAAACACCAGGACAAAAGAACATAAAACTCAGTTTTAAATAATAAAAATACAGGAACCTTAGCACACTGTTTGGGCCGTTTTGAACAATTAGAAATTTAAATGCCGAAAGATATGTATACAGCATTCTACGTATATAGTTTTCAAACACCTAAAAGCAGTATTTATTTAGTTTTAGTTATAGTATTTCTATTGCCAATTTAAAAATTCGGTCTAAAGCGTTGCTATCATAATAAACTATTACAAAGCCTGTTTGTGATAGAATAACACTGAGGCCGTGCTTGACTATTACAAACGATACACGTATACGAATACAGTTAACCAGATATGTTATGCGTACCTCAAACGAAAATAGTCGATTGTTTACCTGGCTCACCATTACAAGTCCGTTTTCTGCTCGGTTCATTCTCAACATTGCCGGTAGCATAGCCGTAGGATAAATGATATTTATTTACTTTTATTGAATCATTTATGGAGTTGTTCATTAAACTAACATGATTTATTATAAATAAATAATGTATTATAAGTAAATAATTTACATCATGTCTATCTATTAATATAAAGGAGTAAAACATAATTAAAAAGTGATTCTAAAAATTGTCGATCGGCGTTTATGAGATCGTTGGTGTTATGAACTATTCCTTTGCCGGTCTTTCATATTTTTTATGATTTTCAAACTGACACTACTAGATAAACTATACACGAGTATTGCCAACGTAGACAGTATCCCTTTCACCAAAAGATATCAAACACTGTCTTGTTTATTTTATTAAGATGGCCAATTTGGATTTCAAATTTAAATAAAACTAAAGGCTTTCAAAGCGGCATCATCTCATTGTGTCAGACGTTGTTTTTTATATGCCGTTAGGGCGGGAGAGATGTGGTCGTTCAACCATTCAACGGACCCCATCTTGGGTCTGCAATGCACGGGCCTTATAATTGTCAGGTCGCAGTGCCTACGCACTTGTAGGGCCTAACCTGAGTCACCCTCGATATCAATCTTCAGGGAAATTGTAAATTCGTACAACTACTATCAAAATTTAGCATTCTACCGCATTCTACCGGCATTCTATTAGGTATTATTGATAGAAATTGTAGTCAATGTAAAAATAAATAGCAACAATATTAAAAATGAACAAGTTAAAAATTTTTATTTAGCACAGAATATTTATTATACAAATGTAGTATTCACATTTTCCATTATACAATTTAAAATATCTGTTGGCTAAGTCTCATAAATAACGTATACCAAAAACCATATATATTCGTAAATTTAGAATTCAAAAATGTTTTAAACCGAAAGGTATTCTTATCTAGCTTATAAATTGGTAATTTTTCAAGCTCAGCCATTCCCTTTTAGTATACATAAAATTCTGTTTTCAATAAGTCTCAAAAATTCATATGATTTCTTTGCCTTGTATTGTAATTATATATATGCATATCCACACAACGCGACGTTGTATATTCGTTGACAAATACAGAAAACTTAGAAGAAGAATAAATACGATGATAATAGATGGGAACTAAAAAGAAGCATCTTGCAAACGTCTACACTTCCCATGAGACGGCGACAGATGGAAATTAAAAAAAAAAAAAAAAAAGAAGTATGGAAACTTAAAAGAAGCATCTCACAAACACCTACACTTCCCTTCATATATTCCCACCCCATGCATCATGTGGCTGTCGCTGACAACAAGCATATCCAATGTCCAACCCAGCGTATGCAGCTGGTCCGGCGGTATATAAAACATCCAAGGTTTGGTTTCGGCACGCAGTTTGGCCGTCCATTGGGCGTGTTGGTACGAACCTCCAGACTGGATGCCGGAATTGGCAGCAATGCTCACCTTACCCTGGCAAAACTATCAATCAAATATGTTGGTAGTAAATTATTGCGAAGTTTGTACCAGAACCAGTTTGGTGTACATTCTTTTATGTTTAAAGATATACTAGATATACACATGTTGAAATGAAACGCATACACCTATTGCGAAGCTTAGACATATTGATATATTGATACATTTGTACATATATAAGATAATACACTAAGTCTCGAACTCTCGTTTTATTACTATATGTTAAATTGTTTTCCTAGTATATAAAGTTAAATGTTTATTGACACGATTGGAGAAGCTAGATTTTTTGATATTTTTACACATGTAATTCATGATCGTTAAATAAATGTTAATTTACTATCTATGCTAATCCCTAGGTATTTCATAGTTATTTCTCAAGGTGTTCCCGTTATAATTCACAAACGTATCATTAATACCTTGATTTAAACATTTATTGGATTCTAATATCATATATTCGGTCTTTGTGGCATTTACCACTAATTCATTCCTTGTAAACTGTGTATTGGTTATTTCTAATATCCTGTTAATTTCTTGAACAACTTGTTTCACATTAAATGCTGATATAAATACATCAGTGTCATCCGAGGAATATAACATTAATAAAAGGCGTGAAGAGCATAAGTCCTAGTACACTACCCTGTGGAATTCCGCCATTACTTACTGGTTTGTTGACTCTTTCCATATAGATAAGACTTATATCATCGATAAGCCGCGTCAACAATTCCGAAATACTATAACAATTAGTTTCATTACAACATTTAAATAACTAGGTGAAATACTGTTACATTGAATACCTAGTCGATGCCATGCGTGCTCTACAAGATTAAATATACCTACAATAATATGGAGAAAGTTTTAAGACTGAATGCCCCATACTTTCTACAAAATTGCCGCAAAAGTATCCTTTTTTAAAGCATAGCATGATTTTCATATTATATATTGTCGCATTTGTATCTTTTGAACAGGAAACTATTTAATTATTTACTATAATAATTTGCATTATTTATATTATATATTTACATTTGCACAAGAATATCTCAATTGAGACAAATGCAGATCCGTCTTTACTGTACTCGTATCGTATCGTATATGTACACTAATACGAAAAATTAAGCAACAAGCTCGGTTAGTTCTTGTATAGGCGGGGAAATACAGCGGTCCCCACTCATTACCTTGAATATCAGCGCATACATAGAAGCTATGCGATTTTAGGCGAGGATTGCGTAATGTATGTACCATCATCGCAAGGGATGTAAAGCAATCGGCCCTTTGGGTATCAGATGTTGGCAAGTACAAAATCCCTGCTTTTCTTACAGAAAAGATTCGACACAATTACCAGGCTGGGAGTAACTTGTCTGGCGTTGGTGATTGCCTATTCGTGGAAGTAGGCCGATGTTAAATAAATGTCTCGATTTAAAGGAATATTAGGGACTAACTCATTTTGAACAAGTCACAGTTTTTCAATAACTCTCGTTCAGTTCGGTCGTCGACGAAGGCAGACGCGTTTTTAAGTGGATCCCATGAAATCTCGAAAAACTAGAGTAAACACGGTGTGAAAACGGGAAAAAATGTGTTGAATTAAAAAGTGGAAAATCCTACATTAGTTGATACATACATTTGGCTAATTCATATAGCTGATATTTGATATTTAACTATGACATCACTAAAGGCGTATATAGGCAGCTCGACAAAGGGTACGGACATCTGGCAACATAACTCGGATAAAAAGAAAATAAACACGTTGAATGGGACCAGGTCATAAACTCGTAAATTATCCACAAGTGCAGGTACCTAAGACGACCGAGCACCCACCCCAAAGTGGCCAGTACGAAGTGAAATGCAACAGACTGGCTTCTAACGAGTGGAAGTAGTAACATAAGCAAAGGATGAAAGATACGTGTTATTTCTATTTATTTCTAAGATATATTTATTAATCCTTCACAGATGGGAAGGATGTTGTGATTCGGAAATCCATTGTTTCACATATGCGCGAATGAATGAATTCTTCATGTGGAACGGGTACTTTTGTTTAAAAATAATTTATTTACTATAGACTTTTTGTTTCTCGCTGCAGAGTTATTAGTTTTATATGGGGAATTTGTTAATTTGATTACCGGTTAAGGCAGGAGATTTTTGATTCGTCCCTTCTTGAAGTGGGTGATATAAAATAAGCAACGCCAGATGTGTGAATGAAACAGATAAGTTTTTGTTTATATAGCATTAGCATCGGCTCATTTATGTCTTTATTAAATTTTAAACAAGAATTGGAGATCAAAATTAAAAAGATATTAAACATAATATATAGGTAATAAACATAATATACAGGTGATGAAATGGAAAAACTGCCCAAAATTGAAACCGATTGTTTCAAGGAAACGACATACAGGGTGAGCAAACTATCCCTTCGGACCTCTTTTCTCATAACGCGCAAAAAAAATGTTACCACGAGATAGGGCCCTTCCCAGCAACTCCACCGTAGATGGATATTTTCTTGTGGAGCGGTTAATAAAAAAAATATAAATAAAAAAAAGGGAAAAAAGGGAAAAAATACAAAAATGAAAGCTGCCAGATTCAGAGACACAAGAAGCAGAAAACTTAGAAGAAAAATAAGGAGATGACGATAGATGGAAACTTAAAAGAAGCATGTCGCAAACAACTGCACCACACACCAGCCGATGATGACAAATGAAAACTTAATAGAAGCATGGAAACATAAAAGAAGCATCTCTCAAACACCTACACTTCCCATCCTATATTCCCACCCCATGCGTCATGCGGCTCTCGCTGCTGACCACAAGCATGTCCAATGTCCAACCCGGCGTATGCAACTGGTCCGGAGGTATATAAAACATCCGAGATTTGGTTCCGGCACGCGGTTTGGCCATCCGTTGGGTGTGTTAGACGGAGGATCAAGCTGCGTGTTGGAACGAACCTCCATGGATGCCCGGAATTGGCAGCAATGCCCACCATACGCTGGCAAATCAATCAATCAATCAAGTCACAGTTTTTCAATAACTAAAAGATTCTCTTCATATTCGCAAATGAAACGCCTAATGTTTTGTACATAATCGCGGCTACTTATTCTAAATATTTTTTAATTTATCCAAATACCAATAAGTTATGAGATTCTCAGGAAATTGTAAGTGTGGTCCTTACTTAGACAGTTTAACAATTTAATAATTTCTTAACAATAACATTGTATTGCAGCTGTTTGAACGGCCTCTGGACCATATGCTTGATCCAAATGTTTATTTAAATTGAAATGAAAATTAAACAACTAGGATTTTACTAGTTTCACAACGCCTTAAATCTAAGGAATTTAGTTTATATATAACAGCTATAATGTATTAAAGTGATGCTGCTTTTATATTTTTTCAACATTTGTATTAAAATTGTTTGTTTACTCCATTTCTCGATTTCAAATGGTTCTCGTATAATCAATGGAAGCACTCAAGTAAATGAATCGGGAAATAACAGATTTGACCTTTGTGGTACTCCTGCGGTAGCAACAAACTGATAGATTCAAAACTACATATATGCGAGAAATTGTACTCTGTTAGAAATATATGTTAAGGACAATGATAATAAAGAATTACTGAATTCAAAATTTAAGTTTTCAAAAAGTTATTTAATATTTTACTGAGATCAGTATGGCCAAAGGCTTTAGAACAATTGGCATGGATCACAGCCTACCTAATCTTGAGCGTCATGATATTGTCAAAAAAGTCACTAATTTTGTGATAGTCCAGTAATGTGCTATGACATTCACTGACGAGCTGAAACTAAATTTTGTGCACACAAATACGTCTACCAATGAAAAAATTGTACCACGAACGGAAAATAGGAGTCTGGTGAAGTAACTAGGAAGAAATTTCTTCACACGACCAATTAAGATTTTATTTGTTGGTAAACAATAGGAGGCGTAAAGTAAAAAATCGTAGAGAAGACGATATTTGCTGAAGGGGCCATACTATACTATCTTTATTATAATAATAATAATGACAATACTAATCTTTTTTTCAAAGTTTAAGCACAAAAGCATAATATAAAATGTGTGGGTGAGTACAAGATTAGAAACTTACTCTTACACGTATTACACATGTACTAACTGAAAATTAATGCTAACAATTTAGCATTATACATAAAATGTATACAATAATTGAACACAAATATAATACAATTTTAAAACATTGATAATGATAAATTTTTCTGTCTATATGCACAGAATATTAGTAAATGAAAATTATACTTGTTCTGCTTTAAGAAGAATGAATTATAATATGTAATAATAAACATTGTAGTGATATTCTTTTTAAAACTGTTACCGGCACTATATAGAGTGGAAGCATTATAAGTAAAACAACGCTGAAATAGGGCAGTGAAATGTTGGGTACATTTTTCAGTATTCAATAATATTTATTTATTTATTTATTTACACGACTCTACAGGACGAAAGTCCCAATTACAGAGTCGGAATACTAACAATAAATATTGTGCTATGATAGAAGTAGGTATTACAAATTATGTCCATATATACACTTTAAATCCTTAATTCTACAATAAAATCCTTAGTTCTACAATAACAGAAGTATCACAAATTATGTTCATATATATTCTTTATATCCTTAATTCTACAATGAAAAATATCAATATTATTCTGTATATGATTGTAATTCCTGCACATGACATTAATAGGTGAATACATTAATAGATTGATGCGTGAAGCTTTGATATGAAATGTTTGGTGGAGTCGAGTTGATTTAGAAGGAACTCGTAGGTCAATGAGTTTTAATAGATCAGAACAGTCGAGTTTACTGTTTAATATTTTAGACAGAGTTACAATTCCCTGTAATTCCCGGCGAGTTTGAAGTGAGGTAAGTGAGAATCTATTTAACAAAATATCGTCACTAATTCCAACAAGTGGATAGGTCTTGTCCTCGGTGTAGCTTAAATATTTTAAAAATTTTCTTTGAATATTCTCCAGTTTATTAATATGAACGATGTAGTAGGGACTCCAGATTACGTCAGCATACTCCAATTTACTTCTGACAAACGAGTTAAATAGAAGCTTCATAGTTTCAACATTCTTGAAATCTTTGGAGTTTCTAATTATGAACCCCAATGATTTAAAAGCTGAAGATGCGATATTATTTATGTGATAAATAAAAGTCATCTTGCTATCAAAAGTAACACCTAGATCCTTAAATCTATCAACTTTTTGTATGACACTATCGTTTATTTTATACTCATTAATGAAAATATTATGCCCACGTGAATAGGTGACAACATTACATTTTTCAACATTTAGAAATAGTTTATTTTTATTGCACCAGTTGTCAATGTTTTCCAAATCTGACTTGAGCAATTCTATATCATCATTGCAGCTAACGCTGTAGTAAATTTTTAGGTCATCGGCATAGAGTAGATATGGGCACTGTAAGTTTATAACTATGTCATTGATAAAGACATTGAATAAAAGTGGACCAAGGACTGACCCTTGAGGGACTCCTGATTCGGCATTAAATTCGACAGACTTGTGTCCATGGTAATAAACATATTGTAACCTATTACTTAAATATGAGGTAAAGAATGAAACAAACTCATATGATAATCCAAAATTTGTTAATTTATTTAATAAGATACCGTGGTCAAGCCTGTCAAACGCTTTGGAGAAATCTGTGTAAATAACGTCGACTTGACCACCTCCATCCAAGACTTCACAAAGATACTGAGTCAAACACAATAAATTTGAAGTCGTAGACCTACCTGGCATGAACCCATGTTGATGGCTTGATATTTTATTTTCTATGTTAGGAAAAATATAGTCGTAGAGAACGAATTCGAATAGTTTAGAGAAATTATTAATTATGGTGATTGGCCTGTAATTTTTTGTCTTCCTTGGAATTCTTTTTGTGAACAGGGCATATTTTAGATATTTTCCACAGGCTAGGAAAAATGCCATTATTTAAAGATTAATTAAATATATATAATAAGGGACCGGCCAATATTGAGACGCAATCTTTAACGAAGAAAGCTGGTATTCCATCTGGACCTGCTGTAAATTTTGGCTTTAATTTTTTGCACCCTTTAATAACTTCTGCCTCTGAGATTGTAGGTATGAATATATTTTGTGTGTCCACAATATTACTGCATACTGAAAATTAGCCAATTCTACGGTACTAATACTCAAGGTACGATCATTAGAATATTTAAAAATTAACTATAAAACTCTATTTATTGACTTATTTGCCTGCAATATTTGGTCCCGTGAATGATCTTGGTGTCGCCTGCCTATATATGATTGAACATCTGAAGTATGAGACACTTTAGATATACCAAATATAAGGTTATATAGTCTATATGAGAGACTATATAAGGTTATATAGTCTATATGAGAGACAATAAGGGCCCAAGAATAGAGTCTTGGGATACTCCCGATACTATTATCGATTTTTATCATATAAAGAGCAACCTATTTAGCCTAATTGCTTCTAGATTTTTGGTATGCCCATTATGCACGTAAAAAACTGCTGGTGACTTTTATAAGTCATCAGAAGCATTATCTACACAAAACATTTTAGTGCTTCAGGATCGTCTGATATGTTTATAAAGTAAACATTCACCAGTCTGGTAGCATTTAAAACGGATAAGACCAATTTACAATTTTTTTCCGCCTCGAAGGTTGAGGAATAATTGGAACAGGTGGTTCTTGGCCCTAAGAGGACCTGTAAGCCGGTTTAGAGAAAGGTGGCTAGCTTACTAACAAACTATACACACATCCTATGTCAATACGTCAGCTGGGCTTCTTATTTGCGTACAATTATTTGTGCCTATAAATAGATAGATCTATTTCCTCGTTTACTTCCTTTGCATACTGTTTGCTCGTTACGAGTTTTTACTGTTTGACAAAGTAACAAACGTAAGTAAATTATTGTCCATATACAATACAATGCTAGTAAGTCGGGTAATTAGAGATTTTTAAACTCTTTTTGTTTAGGTATATGAAATTACACGAAACATGACTATTTTTCTATTTATATTTTACAAATAGAAAAATACGTAGAACCTATTTTTTACTTTATTTATTAGTTCGTTTCGGAATTAATCATTTGTGATAAATCTTGTAAAAATCTTAAAGTAGACTAAGTCTCTTACAATAAAGGTATCTTGACTTTTTCACCTAACATCAATTTTTGTTTTTTGAAGCAAAGTTAGTAATTCACGATTGGTGAGAAAATCAATGTGCTTGCCGTTATTATCCATTCATTCAATTATACATTAAGTATATACCGGGTGTAGCATGATCATGGTACATCCCCTTTTTCCTTTAGCTTTGAAAATAAATGGAATTTGGAACATCTTATACAAGATGTCAACGGAATAATTAGACAACCTATAGTTTCGAATTGAATTTTCTCAATTTTTTCAAATGGAACACCCTGTATGTTTTTCAACGATGTGATGTAGACATGAAAAACGAACATTTTTTGTAAGTACTTCCTTATGGCTAATTGCAACCAATTTCGTTTTATTGGGCAATAATTACAAAATTCAAAAATAAACTTAAAGAGGTTTCTTCAAGTAAAGAAAAAAATATAACAAATGTTCCACATGTTGCCCATTTCTATGCGCTTTTGAAATGAGGTTCCCACTGTTCCTAAAACTGCCGGTGTGATAAATCTAAAGGCAGTTATTCTTTCCTTCATATTTTGTACCGTTGTTGGTGTGTCTCTGTAAACAATTTCCTTCACGAATCCCCATAAAAAGAAATCCATTTTTGTAAGATCTGGAGATCTAGCGGGCCATTTAGGGGGCCCATTTCTTCCAATCCATTGACGAGAGTAGGTATTATTTAAGTGGTCTCTAACTGCATTTAAATAATGTGGTGGAGCACCATCTTGCTGAAACCACATCCTATTTCGAATTCCTTCAGGGAGATTTACCAATAATTGTTGCAGATAGTTTTCCAAAAAATGAAGATAAATAGCTCCAGTTAATGTACCATCAAAGAAATGTGGCCCTATTACATGTTCTCCAATAATTCCCCCCCAAACGTGTATAGACCACCTGTGTTGGTTATCAACTTGCATAGAAAAGTGAGAATTTTCCGAAGCATAACAATGGAAATTGTGCCTATTAGCAAATCTATTTTTATGAAAAATTGCCTCATCAGTGAATAATACATTATTGAAGAAGTTGACATCATCTTGCATTTAACCTCTGGTCCAATTACAAAATTGTAGGTGCTTTTGAAAATCGTCATCAGATAATTCCTGGTGCATTTGAATATGATATGCATGCAACTTATTTGTTTTTAATATTCGACACACAGACTGTCTACTTATTCCTACTAATGAGCTCACTTCTCTTTGACTAACATGGGGATTCTCAATCGTTGCCAGCACCACAGAAAACTCATTTTCTTCGTTCACAACACGTTTTCTTCTTTCACTTTTTTTATATTCGACATTTTCAGTTTCTAGAAATCTATCGGGGTTTTGGAAGCTGCTAACATCAGGAATCCTTCTTTCAGGATAACGTTGGTGATAAATTCTATTGGCAAGTAAACAATTTCTGTCTGACTCGCTCAAAACAAAAGTCATGTCTACAAGTTCCGGTTTATTAAAATTCATATTGTAAAATTCCAAATATTTTAAATTCAATACAAATTGTAACTAACGACCGATAAGTGTGATAAATGCTCCGTTGTACACGACAATTTATACCAAACTGAGGTTTTATTGCTTGTCGAATAACGAAAACGGCAAAAAATGTACAGAAAAGCATTACAGTAAAGGACCTGTTAAATACTATTTACTCATTTCAATGGATTGGAAGAAATGGTCCCACTAAATGGCCTCATTTCAAAATTGCATAAAGACGTGTGTCAATCAAAATGGGCAACACGTCGAACACCTATTATAAATTTTTCTAAAGAATTATTTGAGGGAACCTCTTTTTTTAAGTTTATTCTTGGATTTGACAATTATTTATTTAAAAAACGAAAATGGGTGCAATTAGTCATAGGGAAGTACTTACAAAAATGTTCGTTTTTCATTTCTTCATTACATCGTTGAAAAATATACAGGGTGCTCCATTTGAAAAAATTTAAAAAATTCAATTTAAAAAGTTCTTAATTGAAAAATAGTTTTTGGCCACCTTGTACAGTTTTAAAAAAAGAAAATGATTCAAAAACATTAATTAGATGTCTCGTAACTGGTATTCACATAAGTCTTTCTTAAAACCCATAATTGTGACTGTGGTGATTGTTTTAATACCCATCTGCTGATTGCATTATTTCAACCAAAAAAATTTATTACATCCAAGTTGTTGGGAGATATTCAATGCTAATATAGGAATGAATAGAGCCTAGAAAAAGGCTTCAAAAAAATGTACTGGTATACATAGCATTCCATTTAAAAAAAGGCACTTGGTCCTGTAATTTCGTCTTGGTTCGCCCTGTATGTTCGAAAATAATTTCCAGTTATAGACTTTTTTATCTAGTTTCCTTGCAATTTTATTTTTAATTTCCAGCTATCGTAGAATTCGAGATATCGAGTTCCGATGCACTATTGCCCCACCCTCTATACCGGGAATAGCAAATTTTTCATAATTTGACACTTTTCCATCAGTTCCTGTTTCGCCGGAAATTACCCCAACTTTGAAATTTTAAATGGAACAGCTTATATTATTATATTTTGGAATCCAGGAGACGATTTTAAGTACGACTGCGTAGTTTTAATTTTTTTTGAGATCACTTGATTTTTTAGGTTTATTTTTATTTTTGCATCTAGACTACATTGTGGACACACTCAAATCAATCAAATGGTCCAAAACAGCAAATTCTTCTTGGCATCTTCGGGTTCGATCAATGGTGTTTCGTATAACATTTCGCAACACAGCAGGACTTATTTGCAAAAACTTCGCGGAAACGATTTTGTAAAATTTGAAGTGTTTGGGGGTGTATAAAAAGCTTGTTCTTTCACATAACCCCACACAAAAAAATCTAAAATGCTTAGATCTGGTGAGCGGGCAGGCCAATGTACAAGTCCATATGTTGCAATTACTCGTCCATTATACCGGTTCATTTAATGAGCCATAACTCGAGAGGCATTATAAGACGGAGCCCCATCTTGATGCAAATACATTTGTTCAGAAACTGTAAGTGGTAAGTCAACATGTTTCCAATATCGTTTTGTAGGAATTCTAAATATCTCTTCCCTGTCAAAGGTTCTTGAAAGAAAATAAGTTCAATAATTGTATGTATTTTTATTATTTATTTTTTGGTTATTCTGTAAATCTTTGTTATTTGTGGGATTTTCAAAATTTGTAATTTAACCTATTGCTCCTTAGATCGTAGTTAGGTCACGGTTTGTACCCAAGAGAAAAATCAAAACCCGGCGCCGCTGCGTTAGAAAGGTCTTGAGCTAGGATTTCGTTTTAATATATTACAAGCCGTCGACCAGAGTACAGAAACGGGTTTCTCTGGCTTGTTATTTTAAATTTAATTCGAGGATTAGTGGGTGAGCATATTGATTACTTTCGAACCAGACGACTACAATTTATTTAAAGTTAAGATGGTAGGGAGGGCCTACCGGTTATTCAAAACGAAGAAGCAAGTCCGTTGATCCAATGATTATATAATGCACGCATCCCTGTTAATAGTGTTAATCAGGAAGAATGTTCTATTACATAAAAATAGACAGCCAAAACCTTGCAGTAGTAGCTATAGGTAACAGCAGAATGTGTGCGAAAAACAAATTTGGTAAATTATATATTAAATAGAGAATAGAGAGAAAAGTGTAAGGTGACAATATTACTTAACCCACCCCCTTTCTTGTAACAGTTGTAACGCAATGTGTACATTAGTCGTCACCCCTCCAACCCCTCAACAGCGTAACGTGGCTTATGGACAACCCCCAACCTATAACGTTTCTTTAAGTGTACTTATAATAACTGCAAAATCATTTAGATCAGGTGGTATAGTCGTCTTCGTTTGTTTAAGACACATAAAAATAGCAATAAAAACCAGCCATCCAAATATCAAAGACAGTGCTATTACCTTCCGACAAAGTACTACAGAGCCGCATTTCAAATTTGTGCGTATTAAAATGAACAAAATAATACCAGAGACTTAAAAATCGCGTTTTCGGAGGAAATTTAATTATGTTTAAAGTTAAATAATTTTACTCTGTTTTGCATCAAGATAGGAATATCTAATGCATTGGTGTACGCATTGCTCGTCTTCACAACACTGACAGATAAATTCAAAGTACGTCTCTGTTTGTCTGTTCCTTAGGTATGACGTTTTAGTTCGCGTAAGTATATCACAAGAGTTAGAAATGTTATTTAAAAAAAACGTGTTTTAGTTTATTTCTTATCTTCATCTTGCCAGAACCTATTTTACATGAGTAATTATGTTTTATCTATTAAGTAATACATTAAAATTTATTATTTAATGTATTTTTTTAAAAATCTGCATGCCCGGTCTCCCTGGATGTAAGCGAATAGTAGGCCACCCCTGTAACTTACTTGTTTTTAAAGATATCGGGATGAAATTTTGTATTGTGAAAAATAGGTAAAATTTCCAACTTTTTGAAACCTATCCGCCATATTTGTCACTTCCGGTTTCACCGGAAGTGGCCCCAATAGTCTTTTCTAATTGGACCCTGTATGTTTTTACATTTGTTAAATAAAGATCACATTTTGGATACATTTATACTATTTGGATACATTTATACTATTTTGAACAGTTTATACAGTGTTGCACGAAGAAGAATTCGAATTTTAGTTGTCAATCTAGATGGCTGTTAAAATTATTTTCGTTCCAATGCAATTCATATAAAAAATACGAAAACGTCAATATGTTCAATAATACATCATACAGGGTGCGGTAAACTCATTAAAATCACATTTTTCAAAATATCGCATTTTTTTAACATTATAATATGGGATACCCGGATATTCAGAAAGCTCTATTTAGTAGAGATTAAACGGTACCAAAACTTCCATAATGTGTAATCGTTACCGGCGAGAATGACAATTTTTCTTAAGGAATTTATGATTTATATCTAACTTCAATTAAATTTTTATCAACCTTGTATATTTGTGTTAATATTTTATGTTATGCAACAAGAATGAGCCAGAGGTCCATTCTGTCTACTGCAGAAACCGATCTAACATATTTGTCACTTCCGGCTTCACCGCAAATAACCCTAAAATGGAAAATATTATAATCATTTCTAGTATATACACCAAATCCCACATTTCTGTACTCTTACCAGCTTCCTTTACTTATTTCCCCCTATTTGACCCCCAACCCTTCAACGGAATCGTCTCAAAATATGATCTAGTTCCAGATGACCCCTTTAATAATGGAGTAGGGGTGATGGGGGGGTTGAAAAATATTATTAAAAAATCTCAGGCCTTGGCTTCTAATACATACACCGAATTTCAAGTCTCTGAGCTTTTACCAGCTTGCTTTACTTATTTTCCCCTATTTAACACCCAACCATTATACCAAATTTCAAATGAATATATCAATATTATTTTATCAACCCCTTTAATAATAAAGTTTGAGGCCTTAGTTTTTAGTACGTACACCAAATTTAAAGTTTCTGTACTCTTACCAGCTTGCTTTACTTATTTCCCCCTATTTATTCCCCAATCCTTTACCGGATATTTTAAAAAAATCCAGTTCCAAAGCTCGTTATAATATACATGTGTACAAAAATTCAAGTCAATATCTTAAACCGTTCCGGAGAAAACGTGAGGACAAAAAGTTACAGACAGACAGACCGACAGACATTTTTTTTTCCGCTCAAATTTATCATCTCGACGTTTCATGACATTCTAAACACATTTCAAGAAAGAAAAAATTGATATTTTTTTTACGATTACTATACTTCCAATCCACTACGTGGATGTGGAAGTAATTATATATTATAAAAAAACATGTTTTTATTATACTTTAAAACGTCAAAAAGCGAGAAATTTGCGGTTTATCAATTTTTAAAAATTAATAACACTCAACTTTACAAAAAAAGGTGATCGAACATTAACAATAATAATAATAATAATATGTTTATTGCTTATTGAAAATCGGTAAGAAGATATCTTAAAAATGTACTATTAAGTCAAAGAAATATTATATTTATTTTTGTTATAAGAAAAAGCTAAAGCCTCATTTAAAACACAATAAACTTCTCGTTTATATTTTTATCAGTCTTTTATATATACTCCCGTGTAGACCGCTGGAAGTTTGGCAAAAAAATTGAGGAATTTGGTAGACTTTTACAATTAATCCTCGAAAAGTGCGTTTTCTCAAGTTCCTTCGATATTAAGACTGATGCTATTGCGCTCAAATAGTTAGTATGTATTATGACTTGTAAATTAAATATTATGATACACTTACTCGAATTTCATACTTAAGTATCAGATAACAAGAAACAAGAGACGTACATTTCTGATTGTGATCACCTACTTTTACATTTCAAACGTAGATATCAAATCGCAGCTAGAACCGGCACAATGCTTCCTGCATTCCTTTTAAACAGAACACGTAAATCTAAGAATAAAAAGTCACCTACTTTGATACCTCTCACTTTCCGAATCGAGTCACATAAATAAAAATAATATATATTCAAAATCCCTATTGTTTCTGCGGCGGAGTTTTATCCATACTTGTAGCATCACTTTCGTCGGATGGTAGACCGCGCGCTCCTTCTCTCCCGTGTACTATAAAAAAGTTTAGAGAAACGCTTGAATTTATATTCATGTGTTGTGCCTCGGAGGAAGTGTATAGGCACCGGCGGTCTGTCTCTGTCAACGTCCAGACCCGGACTTTTTTTATTCCACACTTCAGATTGACACCGTATTGGGGAACGTGCAACTCAACGAGATTATTTTACACCAAAGGTCAGAAAAGACGATCAAAACACTTCAACACTGCACACGAATACTGACACTCGACGCGCATCTCGCCAACCACGGTGGCATCATCGGGATATGACTTTTTCAATTTGAAAGTTTTAATCGTATCCAGTGCTTTCATGTTGTTAAAGTACTTCAGAAGCTGCGTAACATTGAAGATTCCTGCCTCCTTTAGGGCTTGGATCAAGAATCTCTTATTGAGCATTTACTGTTCCCCGTTTCTTGTGAATTACAATTCTATACATGACAAAAAAAATTGTTACGCAATTTTTTTTTTTGTAAAAGTATAAAAACAACTTACGTATATTTTTGAACTCGCGCTTTAACAAGATTTCATTTGACACTTCACACAGTGTGCACGAAAAAAATGTTTTTTAACTTCGCATTTAGCCCCCCCAAACTAATATCAAAATTCTACTTTTGTACTTTCCGTAATTGAGCCACAATTGTAACTGTGCCAAATTTCAACTTTCTGCATCAACTAGTCTGCGAACCAGTGGCGGCTCGTGATATTGTCTGCAGAGGAGGCTTGATATTCTGAAAGACAACTGATGTGCAATATGACTACAATTTGTACATTTCCCCACCACCCCTGAGGTATTACAACGGCGCGTTACATTTTTTTGCCGTGGGTTGTTCGCCAGGATACCGATTCACGACTTGAGAGAATAGAACTAATAAAAGAATAGAATGAAAAGGAAATAGAAAATATGATGAGATGAAAAAATCCTTTACCTTTTCGTCATAAATAAGAGTAGTAAATCCATTTAATAACAAATAATCCACCACGTCTGGACAACAAGACATGTTGGGAATATTTTCACCTAGAGCACTTATTTCTAGCCCGCCTATCAAATGTTTTATGTATTTATACGGCAAGTTGTTCTTAACCGGTTAAACGCAACGGTCAGACTGTCAGACGTCAGTTCGTTTTCTTTGTGAATCACCAGACTCTTGAATGACCTGTGCACATGCGCTATAAAAACTAAGATCTGAGGCTAGCCTCATACTTGGCTATTCCAAGTGTTGCTATTTTACACAGCGCAAAGAAATTCAAGATCATTCATGTTATAACTATATGCGGTAAAGTTGGAAGCTATTTCGTATTAGCCTCCAGCGAACCGCAGTGTTCATTCAGTAAAAGACCGGCCGACCGGGAAATATGCATACAAAGACTATCCGGACTGTAACGTTATAGCTATGTTTGTGGAAAGGAAATGCAAAAATGTTATATATAAACTGAAAATTAATTAATGAATAATAAACAATAAAAAATATTGAAAATTGAGATATACCTAATAGAAATTTCTTAAGATATTACTTTTGAAGATATGGTGGTTCTTCCAAGGGGAGGCTCAGCCTCCCCTGCCTCCCCTGACGAGCCGCCACTGCTGCGAACAATGCCTGTGACGGACGAACGGACAGACGCGAATGTGCAATGAGTGTCTCGTTTTGCTAAGGTTGGTACGGAACACTAAAAAGTATTCATTTTCACTAATAATTAAAAAACAACTGATCAATATCTACGGTGCTATGATAAAACACTTTCATTGTGGGATATACACACTATAAATCATTAATAAATATAACAAATATAGAGGCCCCAAAACACACCCTTGGGACACTTTATAATCTGCCTAAAGTCCTAACATTAAAAACATTATTATTAGAGCTCAGAAAAATTAAGTGTTTTTATTAACGAAGTGTGAAAGAGAATCTGCTTAGCCTTGCTGAGATTTGCTTACAAATTAGTGAACCGCTTGATTATATAATTAACAATTAGTGAGTAAAATACGTCCTTTTTCTATATTTCTTTAAATATGTCCTTTCCTGCTAACTTTTAGTATAATACATGCATTAGGAAAATTGTTCGTTATGAAATTCTCTAAGAAATGAGCACCGATAGAGGTCGCTAGGTGCAATGGCTTACAAGGTTTTCAAAACACGTTATTTCTTTACTCGAAAACAACTGCACATAGAGAGCTAAAAATTCTTGAAGATGGTGCCTATATTAACCCGATAATTTACAAAAAATTTCAGCAAGATCGGTTGATTTCTTTTTGAGTAATTAACGATTTACTATTTTTAAATTCTTAATTAGCAAGTGAGCCATTTTTTTGCAAAATCCATTTATAATTGGGAAACTTAAATAGAAAATTCAAAGAACTATTGAAAGATGTTATCCCGCTGGAATTTTTGAAAAATTGCAATTTTGGCCGATTTTATGAGGTTTTCTACGCGTGAACCTTTCTATGCGCGACATAAATAAACAAATATCTTGCTATATTTTAACTTTAGAGAATACGCTCTTGCACATCTAAAAAACTGCTATTTTTTTACAAACTAAAAAAAAAGTTTGTCCTAGCATGCGCAGAAGCCGAGATAATTTCTATTTTCAAAAAATTCGTGAAGGCGTATTATACGTTATAGGATTTTACAAACATCTGAAAACATTCAGCATTCTTTCGATAACCGGACTTCTGGTTTTGCAAGCAAATCAAAAATCCTAAAATAAATTTGTCCAATTTCATATTTGACATTCGCATTATAACACTAGCATCCAACATAGTCCCCTAAGGCTAAGCAGAATAAACTAGTATCTACATGACCCCCTACGGTATGAAGATTTGGTTAAAAATGAGAATAGATAGTTTTTTCCGCTGTTTGCAAAATCCTATAAAGAATATGTTTCACAAAAGCATCCTTCAACAAAATTCGACCCTGCGATTGACATGCCACCACCAAAATGAAATATCTCTTTTAACTGTGTTTAGCTTTAGATGCGTAAGATTTTCTTATATAAATTCTACCTTTCCAGTCGAGAAGTAGATATCACGGCAATTTTTTCTATAGCAAAAGTTTTTTACTGCAAAAGTTTACTAACAGAGATGTCGGTAAACTTTGCCTGAAAAAGTTGGTAATATTTCAAAGTGAATAATATTAATGGTATGAAAAACGTCTTAAGTGAAAATCAAATGTAGATTATTGACGTATTTTTATAATAATAATAATAATAATCACTTTATTATCCAATAGACCAATTACAATGGTATAGGATTAGTCACACGATTAGACACCACCACACTAGTGCTCCCTGATTATGACATAATTAAGAGCTTAAAATAATAGAAACTATTACACTAACACATATTCTAAAAACAAAGACAACTTACATATAAAATTACATTGTCACAAATAACTAAATATGTACATTTAATATGAATATGAGTCGAATTTTCAATTAAAATAAAATAAAATAAATAAGTAGATACACAAGTACAAAATTCACATATCTAAAAATTCTTCAACTGAGTAGAAACAGTTATTAATTAAAATTTCTTTAACATCTTTCTTGAAAGTTCTGACAATACTAATATTTTTAAATTGTTGAGGTAGCTTGTTATATAAGATTATTCCCATATACCTTGGATTTTCCTCATACTTTGATAAACTATGTATTGGGATTAACAAATTGTGACCTTCTCTTGTAGTATAATTATGATTATAATTACTTGACAAAAATGAATTAAAATTATTTTGTACGCAAACGAGTACTTCTAAAATATAGATACTGAGCAAGGTTAATAATTGTAGATCTTTAGATATTTTTTTACACGATTCAAATTTAGTTAAATAACGAATTACTCTTTTTTGTAATCTGAATAATCTTTCAAATTTATGAGTTGAATCCCAGAAAATAATACCATATTCTTGATAGAAAGTGTGCATCAGTGTTTGTCTACTGGCTAATTTAGATAATCTGTACAATGCATAATAGGTGGAAGAGATTTTCTTAGCAACAGACATAGGTATGTGCGTATTCCAATTTAGGGCATTATCAATACGTATTCCTAAAAATTTTGTAGAATGTGTTTGTTGTTACCCTCTAATTTGATTAGAGGACTATTAATACATGTGAAATTTCTAGGAGAAAATATAATAAATACTATTTTAGAAATGTTCACGAATAATTTGTTTATTTTAAAATATTCAGCAATCTTACTATGTTGTCTTGTAAGGAAGTTAAAGCATTTTGCATAGCTTTCCACAACACAAATAGGAAATATCGTCAACAAACATGATTAAATACTCATCAAAGAAACTCGGTAAGTCGTTAATATAAAATAAAAACAATAAAGGCCCTAGAACGAACCCTTGTGGTACGCCAAATTCTATTTTTAGTTTACTCAATTGAGTACCATTAACTTCTACTAATTGGAATATATTTGTAAGGTATGATGTCAACCAGTCTTTTGCATTACCTCTAAGGCCATATTTTTCTAGTTTCATAATAAGGATCGAATGATTTATTAGGTCGAAATCTTTGCTCAGATCCATAAAGAGTCCAGCACATTTATTATTTTGAAATTTTCATAAAGTTTCTCTAAAAACGCTAGTATTGCAGTCTGGGTCGAATATTTTTTACGAAAACCATGTTGAGCATTTGACAATATTTTATTTTTTTCTGAAAAAATTACAATTCTGTTAAAAATAACACGTTCTACTATTTTGGAAATAGTCGACAAGAGTGCCGCCGCGTCTATAATTCTCAGGTAAGGTATTATCTCCTTTTTTGTGCAGAGGAAGAACTTTAGCTATTTTTAAGATAGATGGAAATGTTCCTTCGGTTAGAGATAGATTTATTAAATATGTAAGTGGAGCCACTAAAAATTTGACTGATTTTTTAAGCACATGAATTGTCTACTCCTGATGCGTTGCTACTGACTATGTGATTTAGTAAGGAACAACTGGGTTACAGGGTTTTCATTGTTTCTTCCGTTAGTTGGTTACCTAAAAATGATAAAATCACAAAATGCTATTAAATTTAAGGGTGTATTTTTGTTTTTTTTTAACATAACTCAAAAACTAAGCGGAATTCGAAAAAATTACTAGTACTTTTTCGTAGAAAATTGATTATTCCATCGAAATAGATGTTTGCGACTTTGAAAAGCCATTTTTTTATATGAAATATAAGCATAAATAAATCGGCAAAAAATGTAAAATAACGCGAAAATTTTATTTTTACATTTCTGTTCATTGCTTTTTACCCTACAATTCATCCTTTTCGCCCCGTTTTCAAAAATGCACCCATAAACTTAAAAGCATTTTGTGATTTTATTATTTTTTGGATGACTAGCCAATGGATGAAGCAATAAAAACAATTTAACGCAATTGTTTCTTACCTTTTTTATAGTCAATAGCCATAAGGTCACTTGGTATTTGGGCCATGATTTTACTACCTGAGCGAGTATATTATACTTTGAACTTGCCTGAGAACCACTAATAAGTTATATTAATATCTAAAATATTTTTTTATATACCGGGTGTTAGAAAAGTATGGGAACGGTGAAAAATCTCGAACAGTTTGCATCAAATCGAAAAATAAAAAAATACGTGTCAAAAAGTTTTCAAAAAACTATCTACTCATACCAAAAATGACCTCCCCATCCACCAACCAGGGGGTGGGGCGAGGGGCAACTTTAAAATTTCAAATGGAAACCCCTATTTTTTATTGCGGAATCGGATTCTACGGAAAAAAATACGTAAGTTTTATTCAGGACATTTTTTTCCATTCTTGCACGATGTCGCTATAATCGCAAAAAATGAAAAGAATGCATGACTGTTTCAAGAGTAGCGTCTTGTGCCCATAAAAAAAGTCCAATTCAAAAACTGAAAAACACGTATTTGTTATTTTTACGAAATCTATCCAAAGACATTCGATTCGACTCTCCCACCCCCAACCCAGTGGGTGGGGCGGGGGACAACTTTGAAATTTGTAATGAAAATCCCTATTTTTTATAGCGGATTCGGATTCTACGACCAAAAATACGTGAATTTTATAACAGGAATTTTCTTCGATTCTCGCAAGGTGTCGCTGCAATCGCAAAAAATGTTACAACTCGTAGAAATTTCACAAAACAAATACTGTTATTAACAACACTTAAAAAAAACATTCATAAAAATCAAGATATCACAGATATTGTTTTTCAAACTGACTGTTTTTTTGTCAACACGAGTAGCTGTATTTACAAACTTATGGAGACTTCAGGTTTATTTCAATTTTTTGCGATTGCAGCGACACCTTGCAAGAATCGAAAAAAATGTCCGATATAAAATTCACGTATTTTTGGCTGTAGAATCCGAATCCGCTATACAAAATAGGGATTTTTCATTACAAATTTCAAAGTTGTCCCCCGCCCCACCCACTGGGTTGGGGGTGGGAGAGTCGAATCCAATGTCTTTGGATAGATTTCGTAAAAATAACAAATACGTGTTTTTCAGTTTTTGAATTGGACTTTTTTTATGGGCACAAGACGCTACTCTTGAAACAGTCATGCATTCTTTTCATTTTTTGCGATTACAGTGACACCGTGCAAGAATCGAAAAATATGTCCTGAATAAAACTTACGTATTTTTTGCCGTAGAATCCGATTCCGTAATAAAAAATAGGGGTTTCCATTTGAAATATTAAAGTTACCCCTCGCCCCACCCACTGGGGGTGGGTGGGGAGGTCATTTTTGGTATCAGTAGATAGTTTTTGAAAACTTTTTGACGAGTATTTTTTTATTTTTCGATTTGATGCAAACTGTTCGAGATTCTTCACCGTTCCCATACTTTTCTAACACCCGGTATAATACACAGTCTTTAAATATATAATATTAAAATCCCAAGTCAAATTTAATTTTCTTTATAATGATAATTAAATACCTAATAGAATATCTGATGGGCCCAGTTACCCCTAGAAATTGGGGCAACTGGACCATACGGGTCTCGGCTTCATACAGACGATTGTTATTTGAACTGGGGTAAGTGGATCTGTTGGTAAAGATGTAAACTTTGTACAAAAATTACCACAAGTCATTTAAACCACACCATAATCGAGTTGCTGACGATATAAGAGAACTACATAACAATTAGGTGTGAAATTTATTCAAATTTAGGAATGACACAACTTCTGTTAAGGTACAAAAGTCAACATTAAACGTAAAAACATCTAATTTACAAGTACCTAAGCATAAATAACACAGGCCCACAAAAAAAAGTGATCTGTACCCGGGACCCGACATAGTAACCCTATGTATTTTGACTTGCTGAACACGAATCCAATGTCCGTTTAGCTCCATTACCCACCAACTTTTAGTAAATAGCAAAAATAATCTAAAGAAATGGTGCTTTGGCTATTTTCGCGATTCACCAAAAATTTGTGGGTGACGGAGCTAAACGGACATCGGATTCGCATTCAACAAGTCAAAATACATAAGGATTACTATGATCCCGGGTTCAGATCACATTTTTTTTGTGTGACTGTGTACAGTTGCACACAAAAAGTGATCTACATCTACCTAATGAATAAAGACAATAACAACATACTTAATGTGCTTGGGGTAACTTGGTCCCAGGCGTGCCCAGATGCCCCAATTAACTGGCCCACTTACCCCATTTTTGAAATATTATGGGGGCAACTGGGCCACCCACTCAAGCTTTTGACCTAAAGGAGAACACGTGCTTGCAATAACATTTTAGGGATATATTATGCTTCTAATTTATGATAAATTAACTGTGACGTTGATAATATATACAGTAAACCTGTAGATAATTCATAAATATCAAGATTACATCAAGTTGCTATGAAAATTTTGCTCTACAAAATTTAAAAAATTGCTACATGAAAGCAACAACACTCAGAAACATGAGACTAATTGTTATAGTGAGATGCCATTGTCCTTCAGTGCTGCCAACTGCTTGAAGTGAAATTACCCCCACAGGTTTTACGGAAAAAAGCCATGGCCCAGTTACCCCCTGGGCCCAGATACCCCAACTGACCTTACAGGATTGACTATCTCAGCCATTGATGATTGTTTGCTATATTTGCAGCTTTGCTTGCAGCTATTTATGTATCGCCTTTGTCCAATTTTTAATAAAGAGGGTAGGCATTCACGATTTAAGTATTTTAAGCTTAACTTACATCATTTCTTGAACTGCATCTTACTAACTCGTTTCTTCTCTTTTACTACTATTTGATTGTAAAATCAAGTAAAGAAACTAAAGTAAACATTAATACCTACTATTCGCTGATTTATTTAGACTCATAAAAATCGACACAATCTATGTATAAACATTTTTGCACCATATCAAGGGAGATATTCTCGAGGGCTCTGATAAAATGGAAAGCCTGTTTAAATAATGTTCCCGATGGTTTTCCGCTAAATAATAGTATATTATTAAGATAGTAGGAATAACATTTTAAATTAATAATTTTACATCAGTCGAGTCAGTTGACATTTTTAGTAATTAGTTCTAGAAAAATTACTAGAAGAATTTGACCAATTACAGTTTAATTTAATGTTTGTCTATAGAGGAAATGATGGGAAGGACTCATCACTGGCAAATACCTTCTGTTTCATATAATTAATCCGAGCCAATTAACTTCGCTATTAATTATCAATGTCAATGACAATTTACTGTTAACGTTAATGATTCACAATAATCAGAGCAGTAAATAAGTTGGTACAAAGACAACATTCAAATGCTTAGTCACATGGTCCTTACGTCCAAAGTGAAGAGTTACTACGATGTAAAGCGTACAATGTACATTGTGAGAGAAAAAAGTGTATTTAGTTTATGAATATTCTCTCTAGTATACTTAAAATAGTGTATTGAAGATTTTTTTTATTTCTAAGCTTTTTCCATTAGCAAACTGGTTTAATGCAAATATTTATTCGGTTTGGCAATAGTATTTCTCATATTTATTATTTCGTTTAGTAAGTATCTATGGATATTGAATATAACAAACATTCTTAGACCTGTGTATTTATCACAGACGGCAAAAAAGATTTTTCGAAAAAAGCCTTGAAAAAGGAAACAAAATAATTTCCGAAACGCTGGCGAAATATTTAATTTCAAGTTTTTATACTTGTGTTATTTGTTTAAAAAAGCAACCTCTGATCCTTCGACGTAAAAGTCACAGGCGTAGAGGTTATTTACCAGTAACATACTGGTTAATTGTGATATTTTGTAGATTCCCCGAGCAGCGCTAAATAACATTTAGACAATATTTGGATTCATATTGTACTCTGTAACAATTTACCAAGGATTTCAGCAGGTCTTACAATTTTTGACAAAACAAAAATTTCAAGCCAGCATCACTTTATGAGAAAAATTTAGAATCTGAATCCAGTAGTACAGTTTTCATTTAAAACAATTGCTAGCATTTTTGACATGGAAAAAATATGGTAGACCTTGAAAATTGAAATTAGTCCTTAAACACAAGTAAATCAATGACACGCACATGAGAAGCGCGCAGCGCCTCAAACAGCAAGATTAATGCAATTGAACATGGAATTTGCGCCTGTGCAGTTCTGCTTCTATTCAAAACCAGTTTCTTTCAATGATTATTAAACAAAATTATTACAATCTCTTTCTGGGAACGCACGCAATTTAGTGAGCCAACGGCTGGATATAC
The DNA here is from genome assembly GCA_963583905.1 of Stenurella melanura. Classification (NCBI taxonomy): domain Eukaryota; kingdom Metazoa; phylum Arthropoda; class Insecta; order Coleoptera; family Cerambycidae; genus Stenurella; species Stenurella melanura. The sequence continues at coordinate 27,692,588 of OY757315.1, forward strand.
TGCTTGGTCCATCCTCCCACACGATAACAAAATAGCAGTGATTTTTATTTATTTACTCGAAAATCGTGGCACCTCTGAAAAAATGATTAGAACATCTTTGTCGTAAAATCTATGCAGACATAAAATGGTAAAATTGTGTAAACAAAAAAAAATTTAATATCACAGTAATTTTTTCCCTCTGATGATAGTTAATAAAACCGAAACGTAAGAAAATATAAAAATTTTCATTTAAAGCTGACCGAAAAATCCCAGGTATACATCAAGCTATTTTGACAAAGAACTAAGTAGACTTTGCTACACCAGGCGTGAATGTGGTGACTTTGCGAACATTTAGATATTTGAAGCATGCCCCAGTTACATCTGTCGACGTCGAGCGGTCCTCGCAATATAAATGGACTTTCAACGAAAGACGCCGAAATTTAACTCCAAAACATTTTGAACAGATATTAGTAATATACTATTCTTATAATCGGCATTGAAAAATACTCGTGTATGTTAATTCAGTGTTAACGACGTCCCCGTACACCTCCAGTTCTCTTCGAGTGAGTGTTTATGATAAACTATCAGTTTTGGATAATATGGTATTTGCTAAAAAAATTCCAAGGTAAGATATTGTTTCACACCTGTATGCAAATCTTTATGCGCTGACACATAACCACCTAAAGCCAACCCTGGTTTTACCACATATCCGATAGGTAGTTCCGATCTCTAGCGGATTACGAATCCCAAGTCTAATTTGGTAAATCCAAAATGGCGGACCGGAAGTGGAGTCAATTTCTCAGGAGAAACCCGTATTTTTTCGTTTTTGGGCTGAAAATGAGTACTCGGAGGTTTCTGTGGTCGCTGATCACGAATCTGAGGTTCAATTTAGGAAATTCAAAATGGCGGACCGGAAGTAAAGTCAGATCCTCAGGAAAACCTCGAAAGTGGGAACTCGGGGGTTTTCGTAGTGACTGATAACGAATTCGATGTCCAATTAGATGAAATTTAAAATGGCGGGCCGGAAGTAGAGCCACGTCCTAAGGACACGTTTTTCTTCTATTTCGTCAAATCGACTAATCATCTAATATTTTATTATGTACTCTGCCCCAATAGTTAGATTATTAGTTTTCCTAAAATAGTGTTTTTTGGTATAGTAGTTTCCATAGATAATTCAGCGATACAAAAAAGCTCACAAAAATCTTATTAGAGACCGACCGCTTCTGATTAGTATGACGCCGGACAATAGTGTGAAAAATTTGATAAATTTATTCTTAAACTTTTATGACAAAGAAACAGTTAGGTACTCCACCCCTGGAAGTCCACGTTGCCTAGATCGCTTATTTCAACGAATCATCTATTTGGTAGGACAAATTTCAACCAATTATATTCAGTGAGATTGGTCCACGTTCTTAGCTCGTTAGGAAATATTTACCAATTTTTTTTTGTGATAATAATAAAAGAAGCCGAACACCTTCTTTGTGATCTTTTTTGTACGTAAATTGAAAACTAATTGCTACCGGTCTCCTTTAAACTTTTTTGCAAGTTTTTTATATGGTTGAATTATCTATGGAAACTACTATAACTATTCCGGTATGGTAGCGTTTTGATAGAGCTACTTCTGCTCCACTATTTCGATGCCATCCTCAAAGGATCGTAGCTCTCTTAGGAAGCATTTCCGACGACATATCCCTAGGAACTTTTTTGTGTACAGAATCAGCTCTTAGACGGGGAACAAATATTTAACTAACACACATTATTTGAATTACTTATTATCCCTTTATCCTAAAAATATGCTCATAACAATTAAACCGCAATAGACAACATTAAATGGGAGGCTATAAATTATACGCATTAATATCAGGCCATTATTTAATAAGAGTTTTTGAGTGTATTGTTTGATGTAATTAGCAGAGGACATTCCAAGACAAATCTTGTACCAACTTTTTATACAAAATGGGCTCCGACAGAATTAAACTCGCGATAACTTTTTAAGGCAATATTTACTCTTCTAATAAACGAATGGAAATGTTTGTTCTCTCTCTGCTCGGTCGTTTTCTTACAGAAATTTGATTTTACTTCGCGTATTGACTTATTAGAGAGGTAAGGTAAAAACATCACAACCTAAATGAAAAATATCCAATCTTACCTTATGATTTCTTTAACATGCTTATGTGTCTACTTTATTAGTCAACTCAAAATGTGATTATAATTATGCAAATCACATGCTTGTTCTTTAGATTCAAATATTTATTGGTCCTTTTTGATCGTGTACATGATATAAGACAGGTACTGAAACATTAGAACACCGAAATAAATTCTTTTACTACCTATTTTATATTAATTGATAGGCATTATGTAAATTATTTATTTATAATAAATGATGTCGGTTTAATAAACAACTCCATAGATGATTCAACAAAAATGTATAAATATCATTTAACCTACAGCTATGCTACCGGCACATTATACAAATGCAGCGAGACCTTTGAGATCAGGTATAAATAAGGCTTATTATGATGAGCCAGGCAAACAATCGACTACTTCCAGATGCAACGAGGCACAGCCTCCGCATTAACTCTGCCTATACTTCTTGTCATCTATACGGTCGGTATAAATAGTGTTGGCGTCTTTGACGGTGCTGTAAAGCTCAAAGACCCCGATACTTTTTATACCGACAATAAGTCTGCAGTAAACTATACAGGCCCTCATTCAAGTTAATCCAGCCCTGTATATGATAATACCACATGAAGAGTATAAAATAGAGAAGTTTTCAAAGCAATTGCAACACTTTTTTTTTATTTGTATGAAATTTGAAATTCGACGACTTAAATTACTAAAGTACAGTTTCTTTCCTATACTTAAATGTTTTTTTTTTCAACCAACAGAAGTTTTTAATTTGTTGTGTTTTGAAAGTTTATTTACTTCCGATAACAAAGCAAGCTAACCGTTATACTCTTCGACGATTTACTGCACTTTTTATATAATTGTTGCACATTCTATAGTAGTTCGCAGTTTTTTTTGTAAATAATATTAGTTTTAGACATTTTTAGTTTAATTACAAAACATTTAAAAAAAGTATGTACATTTTTTTTTATTTAGAAAATGTATAACTTTTTTAGTTATTGATTGACTTTGTTCAAAAACAAGACGGTTCTTCCTTTGGCTAACACTAACTTACTGTCCAAATTACAATACAATTGGACTTTTCGTTCTTAAGTTATCGTGCTTACAAGAAACGTGACGGGCGGGCCGACAGACAGACGGACAACAGGCTGACATTTTGAAAGTTGTTCAGAATTCGATCACCAACACAGTGATGTGAGCAACATTAGCAGTTTTAGAAATGTTGCCGATCGAATGCAATATACTCTTTGTTTTGTATTTGTGAAGAGTATAAGATATTTTTAAATATCTAAAGTTAAATTCAGTGCGTAATACTTAGGTACATAAATGATGAAATTGGAAATTAAAAAAACTACGAAATCGTCATAAAAAACCGTAGTATTTTCCACATAGGTATGTTTGATCATACAGGGTGTAATTAGATTCATGTCATTAAAAAAACTGGTGGTAGGGAACGACAAGACAAACAAAAAAACCTTATATAACATGGGGGTCTAAAGCTCATAGTTTTGGAGAAAAAAAAATAACCAAAAATTTCGCAAATTTTCAATAAAAAATTTTGAGAACTGCTGGAATATTGAGGTAGGTTTATATCTAGATCTGATCTGAAGAAAACTATACTCTAACTCTTCCTTGTGCAATATTTTAGTTACTGTCTGTGTTTCGTTATGTACACACGTCCAACCCGCCGTTCGTTGTTTTTGTCATTTTTGAATTTCGCGTCATTGTGTATTTATAGTTAAGATTTATTTTATTGACTTACCGTTCAAGTTGTCAAATTCTTGATTACGTACAGACACAACTTACCTGTTCGTTCTTTTTGTATTCCTTTTAGGCTTTTGTACCAAGGTTTTATTTTATTTTTCTTTATTGACAACGTTACTTGATAGTTTAGTGTTTAGTGTTGAACGAAGTGCGTATGTACTTAATTCGACGTACCGAACTGTGTATTGATACAGATGCAGAGATTTTGAATCATTTAGGTAGGTAGCAAGCTTTTAACCCAGGACACTTATTTATGTTACAAATGTTAATAAACCACATTTAAATTTTCTAAATTATAAACAATCCAATATTTTGTTCCAAATTAAAAAACACACGTGTAAATAAATGCTCTGTTTAAACCTCTATGGCCATTATTTGCTTGCAATTGTGCACGAAGAGAGAACGAATTATTTACCTCTTTATACTTGCCTCAGTTCAGTTGAGGCGGTACATCAAAGGCGGTCGATGATCCTTTAACACCGCGTGTGCCGGCCAGCACTTTTTTATGACAATTTAAAAGTTGTATAATTGGGAAGTACAAGTCCATCGACCAAGAAAAGCAGTGGTTCTCAATAGTTTTCTACCATAATATTAAATATGTTAACCTAGATCAGTGGTTTTCAAAGTGCCCCTAGAGTGAAAAGTCATAAAGATTTTTTGTTTGTCTAGTCGGTCCCCATTACCAGTTTTTTAATGACATGAAACTGATTACACCCTGTATAAACGCCAAATGACCTCCTGTACTTCCCTGTTCAGAGTTGGCATCGCTTTGTTAAACATCCCATATAATAGAAATGCATTTTAAATAAATATTGTGATTTAAATCTATAGTTCTACAATTGACGAATGCAAATCGTCAGTAGTAATAAAAAAGTGTGATAACAGTTAAAAGCAAAGTTAAAGCATGTAATGTATTTTTTTATAACATAACTAACCATCTACATGTTAACGATGACTTCAACGGTTATGTTTTTATATTTCACACATGTTTTTATCCATAATTTCATTTATAAATACTTTCGTTTCATTTTTATATCCCCAGTAAAAAGAACAACCACATCTGGTGAAATACTTATGAGTTGAAATTAAAAACGGTTTATTTGAGGATTAAAACTTTATTTTCCTGGAATCGGCTTTAGACAATAATTTTATTTTTTAATTTTGGATATAATAAAAATATGCATTTTATGGCATGAACGTTGTGCAATGAAAAATTATTCAATTCTTCTTTGACAAACAGGGTATCCTCATAACTATGAGGCGATGCTACGGAAAGTCAAAATACCACTTTTGCTTTCTAATGTTAAATCTGGAAGAGACTTTTTTGCTCACAAGTTGCAAAGTACTAATGGATTGTATAGTTTATCTAGTCAGTTTGAAAATCATAAAAAAGATCGACAAAGGAATGGTTCATAATACGAGCGATGACATGAACGTCGACCCACAATGTTTATAATCACTTTTTAATTATTGTAAATATTGCTTTACTACTTTATATTAATTGATAGACATGATGTAAATTATTTATTTGTAATACATCATTTATTAATAATAAATGTTAGCTTAATAAACAACTCCATAAATGATTCAATAAAAGTAAATAAATATCATTTAACCTACGGTTATGCTGCCGGTAATATTTAAAAACGATGGAACCGAAGTTTGTAAAAAGGGCTAAAATGGCCACAAGTGTAAATTAATAACAAATTTCATTGAGTTCTTTCACTTTAAAACTGATTAAACAAGGTAAACGGAAAAATGTTATTATTAAATGATGAAGTGGCAACTCGGTAAAACTCGTGTCAATTACACAAGTGAGGGCAATACTCATGTCTTTTCTGTCTTCTGTTTCTAGTTGTACTATCGACGCTCAATATATTAGCTACTTATAATTAATCTTATATAAAAAATAAGTTTGAGTTAGAAAAAATGTATATTTTACTTTTTTTTGGCTACCACTCCGTCGTGAAAAATATTTGTACGTAGGTATACACCAGTCTATATAGTGTTTCTGTACTTGCAACCAATAAAATCGCTTGGTAACTTCCCTAGTAGCATAACATATTGGATCAATCTATAATCCATATAGGACCAATATATGAATATTGGTCCTATATAAGTAGTTGTGCTATCATCTGTGAAAGAACTGTAACGATTTTATTCATTTTAACGGTAAATAATTGTCTTTAAAATATTTACATTTTTTTAGGTTAGGTTCTTTTAAAAATAATTTTGCCAAATTCAACTTCACAGAAATAACTTTACAGTGACTGATATTTTTAAACGAATTTACAAAAAAAATTGTCCGACTTTCTGGAGCCCAAAAATTGGCAAAATCATTTTTTTAAAACCTAACCTAAAAAAATGCTAATATTTTAAAGCCATTTATTTACATTTAAAATTAATAAAACCGTTACAATTCTTTCACAGCATAATAATACAACTCTTTATAAAGAAAATGAGTACAAGATCGTTACTGTACAACCTTCCGTGGATCAAGTCTATCCGATTTTCGAGAACGTCTTTTTTTCGAGAAATCGATATATCTCGAAAAATAAAGAAAATTTAAAATCTTTCAAAAATGTGCTTTTTCGGCTTGTCGGAAGCTATACTTACGGTTGATAGTAAGTATTTAAATCTAAATTTGAAAAAGATACAACGAAAACAAAAAAAGCAGATTTTTGGCGGTTTTTTCGATATATCTCGAAGAGTGTTGTCGCAACTGATAATTATAAAAATAGCAATAGCAAGATCTTTTTAGCAACTACAACTTTCTCATTCAACTTTTTTCAATTAGGAGAGAGAGAGAGAGAGAGAGAGAGAGAGAGTCATACTTTCTTTTTATTTACGAAAAACTGTTGTTTTTTTCAACTTTTCGAATTTTTTAGGTTAAGTTTGCCACTTCAGATCGAGTCCATCGAATCACAAATCTTTCTTAGAATCTTTTTTCTATGCAACCGTATGTTTTGATATGAATTTTTGTAAATTTAACAATAGGCCGTGACAAGTTGATTGGGCTAAAACTCATAACAACATGATTTTGTTGTTTTTCACAATCTTAGATACATTTGATTGTCATTTGTATACTTTCACATAATTTTTCAAATATCAATTTAATTATAAAATAATATAAAATTTATAAAATCAAATATTTTTGTTCTATTTTCGTTTTTTTTGTTTTGTTTAATGCTAGGCGAAAAACAGTTGTGTCACACATGCAGAAAACGCATTGGCAGCCCTTAGCTATCAGCTAATATTCGCGGGCTACTAATACCATTGTGATAGAATATACTATTTTGTCCGTGCCTACTGGTCTAATACGTTAATATCATAGTATAATTATCACGACACATAACAGGCGCCATCTAGCAGTCTAGTATTGAATAATAAATCTAAAATCTTTTAGCTTTAATAAAACATCTTATTCGGATTCGTCGGTAGCTCTTAGACTAATATATTTATCATCAGATCCTAAACGAAAAGTAACAGAACAAAAAACTAGCAATAACTTGTTTGTTGAATTGTTATTACCTTCATTCTATGAAATAATAAAATGTATCTCTGGTTATAACTCTTAACGAATGTTTCGCATCTTGGTTCTAGTCAGAACCGGATTACCCATAAGGCAATATAGGCAGCTGCCTAGGGGCGCCAACCGCTTGCGGGGCGCCGGCGACGAACAAAAAAACAGCAAATTTTCATACTTGAAAATTATCAACAAAAAATTAAAATTTTCTTAAAAGCTGTTATCATTTCTTTTCTGCCTGGTAGATTTGGTCACAGATGTGGGTCGAATACCCAACCACCTTAAATAGAAGCGTACCCGGCGTTTGTTTTAATCCTCGCCGTTCGACTTTTCTTTCAACTCGCTCTATCACAATTTTTTATCGGTCTGTGTGAAACTTTGTTGAAATGATCCTTAAACACAATATAACAATACTGTAGATCGACATTTCTCGAAATTTGAAACTCCCTCGATACTTTTTTCCTGAGAAACACAGAAAACGTGGAATTTTTCGGCTATTTGTTTACATTAAAATAACTGTACACACTGAATGTTCTGCATTTCCTGCAATCATATGGCAGCGATAGAGTGTAGAGAATCGTTTGCGCCCAAAATCGATCGTTTTTGTTCACATCCGGCCGAGTAATGGCAATTCATGTAAACAAAAACGATTGATTTTCATTGATTTCGAGAGTGAAATTTTTTTGGTTTTTATTTTTTGCTTCGAAACCAAATAATTGGCTATACGCTCGTATTTTTTATTTCTTATTTTGATTGAACATTTTTTTCCGAAATATTTTTCGGTGATTTTTCAGGTTTTCGGAAATCCTGAGCGCTCAGCGAACAGCGAGTTATTGCACGCGGCACTTCAATCCTCATGACTTAACTAGCATTGTGCGTTTAATTAGAGTAGACGTAATAGATAAAGGTAGATAGATATAAGGTACTTCCCCAACCCGTCGACCGAATTTCGTTTGCATGTACTATACTTCCACATCCACATAGTGGAGTGGAAGTATAAGTAGTAGACGTAAAAAAAATTTCAAAAATTTTTCTTGTTAAAATAAGTTTAGAACGCCGAGATTTTAAAGATGAGCAAAAAAAAATTACGTTTGTTGCTTTTTTTTTACTGATTGTAACTAGTTTCGCCAGTAAGAAATCCAGAAAACGTACATAATAGTTATTTACGATACAAAGGGAAAAAATATTGTTGACATGATGAATGACAAAATATTTGTTTTTATTGTTTTGTCCCCACTCACAAAATAAAATATTATTTTTAACATTTAATCATAAATAACTATTATATCTACTTGTTTAACTTTTTCCATTTAATGTTTTGTTTTTTTTCGTTTGTTTGTGTTGATTGTATATTGTTTTTTATATTATATTATTTTATATTGTAAATAAAAACTTTAATACCATTTTAAAAGTTTTGTAGTAGGAGGGGAGGGGGGCTATAGTATAGTTGCCTATGGGCGAAAAAAGTCATAATCCAGCCCTGGTTCTAATATCAGACCAAGCAAATACATCCATTTTATCATTTCATCACCTCTTACATAATTAATTCTGCACTAAGTAATTTAACGGTTTACGTATGCAACTATTGACTAATGTATTGCAGCTTTCAACCAAATAGCATTCGATTGTCGAGTAATATCTCCTTGCATTAGGTTAATAGACATTCATAAATATCTATGATAATCATTATAAATATATTCGATTTACTTTTACAACTAGAAACACACTTTAATGCAAATACTTGGTCAATTCATTCAAATATTCATATATACATACAAAGAGACACTTATATAAAAATTAATGAAATGCAAATGGCGACCAACCAATTAATAGTTGCATATAAATGGTTAACTATTCATCGAATGCAGCTTCCAGCGTATATAAATATGGGTATTATCCAACTATTTGCTTATGTCTTTTATTAATAATAAATATAAATTACTACCCAACGGTTTTGTTATTGGATTCAAGCAGGTCAACAGGATGTAAAATAAACAAAAGAAACTTAATATACAGGGTTAATAATATACAATTGCAATTTTGAAGATTAAAATTCAACTACATTTTCTTCCTCTTGTACACACTGATAACAACAAACGTTCCCAGGACGTACACTTAGGTCCTCGTTAGGTCTGAACGTCCCGGGTTTATACGGTACGTCCCAAAGACGTCCGTTTGCTATCGTCCATAAAACGTTCTGAATCAAACGTTTTAAGGACATCCTGCTAGAGTCTAGTCAAGACAAACCTAAACACATTTGTGAAATAACCTCTAGGAGTGATGGTTTTTTTTGAGCAGATGAGGATATGATTGAAAAACGAAATTAAAAACTGTAAAAATTAAATTAAAATTCTTAAAAAGTTTTTTTTTCTTGAATTCTGTAATAATATTGGCAAAAAATATAACGTTAAACTTATAATAATGTTATTAATCTGGTAGCATTAGTCACAACATATATTTCTGCTTCTCTCGGTCTTTGGTATTATTTGTAGAATCGATCATTCATATAAAGAGGTGTTCTTAAAATTTTTAAATGAACAAGGAAACCTTTCAAATGCAAAAGTCAGTCAAACAAAAAAATGTTCACATTTAAATTGTGATTTTTTTAAATTGACACTTGGCTAATTTCTTATAATATAATATTCAATATGACTTAATCTATATATAACTATATTATACTGTAGTAGGTATTATAATATATAACTTTCAAATCCCATAAAAATTGTATTTTTGACACTTGACACTTGAATTTGTAGAGAAAGAAGTTAATTTTAAAAAAATACAAATACCATAACTTATTTTACAATAGCACAATAGAAATAAAATGTTCGCATAAATTTGTCATTTGGTGTTAAAATAAAAATACCAAGTATTAAAATCAATCTATTTCAATAATTTTTCTACATGGTAATTATATATTGTCATTTTTTTATCTTTTTGGCTTTTCTAACCACATTTATTTTATTCCCTTCGAAATAGAATCCAATCACTGGATTCTATTTCGAAGGAAATGCATGTGGTTAGAAAACCCAAAAAAGAACATAAATACCCTCTGCTGTGAATACACCTTAAAAGTGGTGGAGGGGAAGGTACCTATATGTTTTGCATAGTATGTCCCAACAACGTTTTCAGGACGTCCTCTCTAGACCTACATTCGCCCCACATAAGTCCTGGGTTGGACGTCCTCGGGACACCCATTTTTGCTGACACGGAACGTCCCTCAGACGTCCTCGGTACGTCTTACGTCGGTAAAGTATTCGGGACGTCTTCTTGTCCTGTGAGTACGTTCTTGGGACGTTTTTGGGACGTCCATGTGCTATTAGGGCATATGGAGACGAGTATGTTGTATAAAGTACTAAGCCAGTCATTATTTTATAATACCTACCTTTTTTAAATAATAAAATCTATTCATTAGCTAACCATATTTTTTTCTTCAACTATTATGTAGCGTATGTAATGAAATTTTTAAAAAGTTTGTCGGAATAGGGATGCCGCCGCTTTTATCTGATGTGCGCTATGTCCACATATATAGTTGACTAAATATATTTACTGCACATAAAAAATCTCAAAGCTGTGCCGCGTACGTACACATGGGAGAGCGGGGAATGCTATTTATTCACAGAAAATGGTAAATTATAAATATAATATATATAATAATAATACATAGAAAAACACTGTCCTCATGTAAAGTATGTTCTGGCATGATTAAAATAAAAAATTAAGGGAACGACACCTGTTTCAGTTATAATTTCAAATTATTTTGATACAGTTGCCAGACTCACTCCCACCGAAAATATTGTAAGATGTAACGGTTTACAGCAGCTATGTAAACAATATCCGCGACAGGGTCGAACTTAATATTGTCAGTGTATCACGGAATATCGAATTTGGTAGAAGGTCCACGCCTTTAAAATCGCCAAGTAACCCATTCCAGCATGGTAAATAATTTTTGAGCTCACATATCAAAAGAGGGTCCTAGGAGGCATCAGAAATGGCTTGTTGGACTTTTGTTGGCGAGTGCACAACGTCTCCACAAGAAAAAAAGATGGCGGAATGTTACTTCAAGAATTCGTGTTTTTAATCGTATACCTCTCGCTAAAAAATTAACTACGTGAGACAATGATGTGATTTTTTATATGTACATAGGGTATTACTGACACGAGTTCATCTATCTGTACTGATAGAATTTCAAAATCACTTACGGCTTTTTTCTAAATATATCCTAAATTATAGGAACGAAATTTGTGTGTTTGAAATTTCGACGTGTGGGCAACTATATTAAATGTTCAATTTTTTTTATATATTATATGCGAATGAAATATGGTTAAAAAATCAACGAAATTTTTACAGAAAAAAAAATTGCTCGATATCTTATATAGTTTTTGAGTTATAAACTTTTTTATGTAAACCATAGTTTAGATTCGTGGTACTTCTATTAGCATGCGGCTGCTTTCTGGCGTACTGCTATCTGGCTAAGCGCGAGGCTAATTGTAATGTATGAAGATAGTGAGCCAATACATTTTGGAAATAGCCTTATTATTATTTACATTTTTACAATTTTACAAAAATATTAATATGTTAAATGAAACTCATTCGACAGATAATTTTTTAAGTATATAGATTATGTAGGTGTTGTATATGGAGATATATTATTTATTAAGTATACCATTATTGGGCTGTGGTACCAATGATGTCTTGGTATTTTATATTTAATAATTTTTTTAACACTTCCTCTGCAGAGATAAAAACCTACAATTTGAATCTAAGAACGTATACATTGGTGTCCAATCCCAAAAATTATAAGGATTCTTCCGATTTTCATTATTTTCAAAATCGGTTCACATTACCTACCTTATTGGGAATACTTTTAGCTCTTATCTGTTAAATTTTCACATTAATTGCTTTTTTCCCGAAAACATTTTGGGAGTTAAAAGGAGGAAGTTAGTTTTCCTGTTTATTTCTAAATTTTGATGTTAAATTTCATTAATTTGATCTAGTTTAAACAGATCGATTGATAACTTCACTGCCTGCACCATTTATCTCAAGTATTTTTTTCTATATTTTCAAGAAAAAAGTTATCCCGAAAAACCTGTTTTTTCTAAATTCTCTTGACTGTAGAAAAATAAGCAGTAGAAATTTTTATTCGCCAATATTAGTATTTATTCAGAATCATAATAACTAGCCTCGTAACTTGCAGCCTTCTTCCTCAACTTGACGCAATTCGGTCTTTTTTCGTCTCTGGCGCTTTAGTCTATCTAGAAATATTTAGAAAATACAATTAATTTGGACGTTACCCGTTGCTTTGTTTATTCGGTTAGGTCACAGAAAAATGCTCAATTAAATTCATGGATGGTTGTAAACAATTCAGAACTGCGTGAGATTAGGAAATCTATATTTACCAATGGCTTGTATATTTTAGTTTATTGTATCCGCTAGATATAACTCTACCGAGAATTCTCCACAACTGTTTTGTTTACTACGTGGGAACCATTATTAATGGGTTTATTTTACTACAGATATTGTTCCTAATTTATAGTGGAGGGTAATTAAACGAACAAAGTAAGTTACCAGGAAATCGACTGGACCCGAATGGATTTGTTTAAAAAAAAATTAATAGCTTTCCATATAGTCGAGTGCAATGAGTCACAAAAAGTAGAAAATCTCTGAACCCAGTTATACTGATTGGATTTTCATTATTTTTTGCATATGGTTTCTAGTACTGAGTACAAAACAGTTCCTTTAAAAAGTGACGCTTTTTACTTGGGGGTGTTTCCCACCTCTTCTAGAGGGGTGGGCAAAAACGTAAAATGCTAACCACTGAATCTAATATAGAATCATATTGTAAGAGAAAAAAGCAGTTTACAATTTTTCATGAAAGTTTATATGTTTATATTTTTCAAGTTATAACGATTTGAAAATTACCATTACCTATAGTTTAAAAAAATTGGTTCCTTGATACTGTTTAATAACTCAAAAGTTGTATGGTACAAAAAGTGAGGTTAGGAAATTACCTCGGAAATTACAAACATTTTATTTTTTGTTTATTTCTGTACGATGAATAGTTCTAAAAACATGAAGTTTAAGAATTGTTCTCGAACGTTTATCAGTCGAGATATAATGTTTAAATCTCAAATATGTCGGAAACAATCAGAATACCTAACAATAATTAAAGGGCTTGAAGTGTGCTTTGATATGATTTTTTTTTATCTGTACAGCTTGAAAAATAACGATGTTATGTGCAAAACAATAAGTGCTTTGTAATCGAGTTTGTAATATTTCTAAATAAATAATTTTGGATTTTCCAGCTGTCATTGGCCATAGAATGAAAGTTCAAGAAATCTGTACCTGTTATTATTAATATATAGTAATACCAACATGCATAAATTTAAGAGTTTCCAATTTATCAAAAGTTTTCAAGAAATAGGTATGTATCAGATTTTTTTCTACTACTACTGAAAGCTCAAGCCCCTCAGTTGTACTCTCATATTTCCGAAATTATTAATCCTACAAATATTTTAAAAAACGAATTAATATAAACCTATCACTTCTAAAGCTTTATTTTTCTATATTGTCATACCTTTCTTTAATGCAGTTGTTTTGGAGTTATCTACAAAAATAGGAATTTTTCCAGCAAAATCGTAAAACTTTTTTTAATTTAAAGCATATTTTTAAGAACGACTGCTTTAAAAATTAGAGCATGTTAGTAATTGTGCACACAGCAGACAGAAATTACTATCTATGTGAACTAAAAGAAAAACTATGTGTAAAAATATCAAGTAATGAAATCTTTGCATTCTTTCGATAACCTGAATTCTGGTTATGCTAGCAAATTAGAATCCTAAAATGAATTTGTCTAATTTCTAATTTGAAAATTCTCATTCTAACACTAGCATCCACACAGTTCCCTACGGCCACGCAGATTAAACTAGTATCTACATAGCCACCTACGATCATGAAGATTCAGAAATAAAAAGAAGGCCTAAAACGAATTTATTTACCTACCTTGTCTTAAAAAAATTTCATTCTAATGAATTACATTTTAATGAAATCTATCATTTTGTTTCTTGCCTTTAAAACGTCTTTCACCCTAATTCTGTAGCCCATCAGAAAGTCATAAAGCCACTCATAAAGATGTTTCGTGCAAAACCAAGACGATTTATATGAATAAGTATAAAATAATTATATTTGACATAGACTGATAAAAACAACAGATCTTCACCTTTCTATTAGCTAACTAATATTGGAGCCTATATACTCTATGCATTTCCAAGAAATAGAACAGATTTCATGAAAATGTAATTCATTAGAATGACAAATTTTTAAAACAAAGCAGGTAAATAAATTCATTTTAGGCTTTTGTTCTCATTTTTAACTGAATCTTCATGGCCGTAGGGGGTTCTGTAGATACTAGTTTAATCTGCATGGCCGTAGGGGACTGTTTTGATGGTAGTGTTGAGAATTTTCAAATAAGAAATTAGACAAATTTATTTTAGAATTTTAATTTGCTAGCATAGCCAGAACTGAATCTTCATGGCCGTAGGGGGTTCTGTGGATACTAGTTTAATCTGCATGGCCGTATGGGACTGTTTTGATGGTAGTGTTGAGAATTTTCAAATAAGAAATTAGACAAATTTATTTTAGAATTTTAATTTGCTAGCATAACCAGAATTCAGGTTATCGAAAGAATGCAAAGAGTTCATTGATATTTTTACACATAGTTTTTCTTTTAGTTCTCATAGATAGTTTTTTTTTCTGCTGTGTGCAAAATCCTATAAAGAATATGTTTCTATACAATTATAAGCAAACATATATTAATTCACTTTTAAACATGTTAGTAATGTTCGAGGTAATGTTATATATTAATAAAAACCAATACAGTTTTTTTTTAATTTCCATTAAGTATTCCTAAATTATTTCTTCAAAAAAAATTACAAAGCACTCATTGATTGTTTTGCACATAACATTGTTATTTTTCTAGCTCTACAGAAAAAAAAATCCTGTCAGAGTACTTCAATTCAAGCCGAGATTCAAGCCCTTTAATTTTTATTATATGTAGGATACTGGTTGTTTCTGACAGATTTGAGATTTGAACATTATATCTAGAGTGATTAAAGTTCGAACGTAATTTTTAAACTACCATATTTTTAGAACTATCCATCGTACAGAAATGAACAAAAAATAAAATATTTGTAATTTCATAATCTTATTCATTATATCATACTTTTTCCACAAATGTAAGACTTTTGAGTTATTTATGAAAAACAGTCTCAAGGTACCCAATTTTTTAAAGCTAAAATCGTAATCTTCAAATCATTATACCTTGGAAAATATAAATTTACATGAATTTACAACTTACGTACAATTTGACTGTATATCAGACTAGGTGGTTACTATTTTACTTTTTTGGCCACCCCTCCAGAAGGGGTGGTAACCACCTCTTAGAAAAAAGCGGCAAATCCTTAAGGGCAAACTTTCTTGTACCTACTCAGTACCTATTAGAAACTCAATGCAACAAGTTTCATGAAAATCCATTCATTATAAGCGTATTTCCAGGTAAAAACCTAATTGCACTGGACTAATACTTAATTATCAGCATTCGAATGTCAGAGACCCATCCATAATTTACGAGGGTGTCCTGAGACGAGTCTGTAAAAATGTTTTCAATTTGATAAAGATAACCGAAACTTCGCAATGTTTTACCTGTTTATCCAAAATATTCGAGAGATACATTAATTTTCAAATAATTAAGTTCTCAAACAAAAATAAATTAGTTTCAAATATACAATCGAGATTTAGAAACGTAAGATGATTTTCTTAGAGACATTGACAGTGGGATATATATGTTCGGTACTATTAGATTTTTCAAAGGCTTGATACCTTCAGACCATTTATGCTACATGCAACACCCTATTATCTTGGTATTTGTAAATTTGCCACAGATCTCATGATAAATTATTTATAAGGAAGAAAGCAAGCTATGGTTATAGATGAATATGGCACACGAATTATATCGCCTTTACGAAACTTAAATACAGGTGTGCCCTAAGGTTTCATTTTGGGACCACTGTTTTTACCTTGTACATTTCAAACAATTCAGATGTAGTTACTAGTTGCCAACTACATCTACATGCAAATGCCTGACAAATATATAAATCATTTGATTTCCAAGAACGGCGAGATGCTTTAACTTTAATAAACGAAGGCTTAAAAATTTAGAGTATTCAGATAAGCATAATTTAAAACTAAACTAATAGTCACGTCACATTGAAAAAATTATCAGAACTTTGTTCTGATGTTACTTACTATAACTAATACGTCACTCAGAATTTTTTTTACCTCTCGCTCCCCCTTCGTCACGCTAAATCACACTTTCAGCGACCCCCCTAACAAATATTACGTCACAAAAGCTACCCCCCCCCCCCATAAACGCTTTCTTGTGATTAAGTACAAATAGCATACAGATGAATAATTTAAAATATTTCTTACGACCACATAAGTAAATAAATAAGTGTATAAAATGCCAAGTTAACAGAAAAATTTTTAAAAAATGGATTAACTGCGAACTACATATTTCCTGAGACCCCCCCCTTGTCACTTCTCCTCACGCTAAGCAATACCCCTCCCTCCGCCTTATTTGCGAACTTTTTATGGACGGCCCCTAAAGTGCCTACTTCGGATTGTAAATGAGACAAAAATGTAGGGATTTGGTTAGACAACGTTAAACTTTGAAGAACATATCCAGACTGAAATTAGCATAGTTGTTAGCATATACAGTCAACTGAAAAAATTATATAGTTTGGGAAGGTACATGTTTAGCGAGTGTAAATCAATTTTTGTGACTGTCTCATTATCCTTAATTGACTATGGTGATGTAGATAAGTATGGAAAACTATTTTTAACTGTTTTTATTTACAATACTTAAATAATTTTCTATAACATCTTTAGATATTGCATATGAACTTGGAAAATGGACTTGACGATTTTTAATTTTATACTTTTTGACCACTTTTCTTCGACGGTTTTTGAAAAACGATTATTCAAATATTATACTTAACTGAATTTTTTCAAATGGAACGCCCTGTAGATTTTGACTTAAAATGCTTTAGGAATCAATTGCCTACACACTGAAATTCATACAACTTTTTTTCGCCAGGAATTTTTCAAAAACCGTCGAAGCAAAATGGTCACTATGCGGTTTAAAATTAAATATCGTCAATTCCATTCATATGCAAGGTCTAAAAATATAAATAATTATTTATGTATTTAGGTAGAAGCTACCTTAACTTTTTTGTAAGCCTTAATTTTTTTTTACAGTAATCGCAACATTTGCATTTTTGTGTCCATAATTTTTACCATATTCAGGTGTTATAACTTATAAACGATGCGCTAAAGATAAATAAACGCAATTAGACCACTATTTGAAAAATGATTGAACAGATTTTATGCAACTTTGTAGTATTTTATTTGTTTAAATAAAAAATTAGACTTTTATAAGTACCTATTGATTTAATAGTTTAAAAGCTTCAAAAAAAAGTATAAATAAATTTTATTTTGCAGCATAATTTGAAACGTTTGAAATTTCGTATTTAATACAAACGCACTTTTTTATTTTAACAGCAAATAGCCATAACTTGGCCAATTTTTATCACAAAGGGTTATTGTATTAAGAATCGAATTAAAAGGAATTGAATTACCTTTCAACTTTTAGATTTTGAGTTAATCACTAAACACGTGCGTTGAAATTTTAATTATAGAGAGGGGTGAGGCAACCCCAAACCTTAAAAAATCATATCTCCTTTAATCCTGGACAAAACGACGAGACTAGTCTTATACAAGATAATTTCATAAGCTACAAGTTGCATATTTAACATCTTTTCACAAAATTCATGGATTTCAAGATATTTGCAAAGAAACATTGAACATACATTACCCACTCACCACCAAAAGTTTGATCCACTTTTTACTTCCCTCGCATACCGAAGGGAAGCATTGTATTGGAGAAAAAATCACACTCCGAGATTTTTTCGGATTATCACATTTCAGATCATGTGGTTTTCCAATTCCGTCAGTGTGTGTCTGTCTGTCGGTCTGTTGGTTAACTAAAAAAACTACTGGACGGAAGACAGTCAAATTTGGTGGGTAGCTAACGCCACTGCCACCGAAAAAATGGTTAAACTTTCACTGGAAAATATACAGGAATCTAAAGGAAATAAATAGATAATGGAAAAAAATGTTTCGTTCAAATTTTGAATTTCCACGTTTCATGACTTTCCAAACCTATCTCAAAAAAAAATTATTTTTGAAAATTTTAGAAATTTTGAAAATTTTGAAAAAAAAATTTAAAATATGGCTGATGGAAAAAAATTTTTTTGCTCAAATTTAAAATTTTCATATTTCGTGACATTCTAAACCTATATAAGTACTTAAAAATTAGAAATTTTGAAATTTTGAAAATTCTGTGGATGATGGAAAAAAATTGTTTTGCTCGAATTTAAAATTTCCACGTTTCATGACATTCTAAACATTTTTTTATAAAATGGGTGATGGTAAAAAATTTGTTTTGCTCAAATTTAAAATTTCCACGTTTCACGACATATTTCAAGAAAGAAATTTGTTTTGAAAATTTTAAAAACATATTTATTTTTTATTATTTTACCACTAGGTACCATAGAATACATGATGGAAAACATTTTTTCAATTCTAAAATTTCCACGTTTCATTATATTAAAAAAAATCCCACCACTATACGGTAGATAATGGAAAAAAGTTATCAGGTTTTCTCTGTAATAATACGGCTAACTACATGGCGATTATAATTCTCATATGTCATATCTTAATTAATAATTTTTTAGAGTGGCCGTCTTGTATGAAAGGGAAGTTCTGTGTAAATACTTTTTACCGATTTTTTTACATGTTTACATGACCCTAAATAACAGTTTTCTAGTTCGCGTCAATTTCCAAATAAAAATCTAAGTGCACTTACACTTGGTGCTACTAATACAGGTTCATTTAGTCAACGCACAAAAACAATCTCCACCTTTTTTGTAGGTACGCCACATAAACTTACTTTTCAATTTTATTTATAGGTACTAGTTTTTTCTTTGTTTATATCTTTATTCTTATCAGCATGAAGATTACTCAAGCCTAATAAAACAACAATGTGGATGCATTAAACCACTTTTTACCTTGAGTAAAATGATTCATTATTGTTGTCACCTATCTAATAAAGCGATAATGACGAATTTCGATATGCACGTTATTGGGTTTGAATTTATTTTTATATAGGTATCATTTGACAACTCGTTAAATTAAAAATAACTTTTACTTAGGTAGTAATATTTATCTCGATTTCCACGTACTACATTTTTAATAAGTTTTACGTGCAAACAATATATGAATACTTGCAATAACTGTGAGAAATACACACGATGGACAGTGAACTCTGCAACGAGTAACAAGAAAACTTAGTTTTCAAAGAGCTAGTGGTAACTTATAACTTTGTAAACAAACTTAGTTTTCCAATTATTTAAAATACTAAGGACGTACTCCAAGGTAAACGTAAAGCCACGTAAAATACCTACCTTTAGCAACGATTCCTACTACAAAAGCAAACACGGTTGTCTTCAGCATCTTGGAACAGGTTTGGAAGAGCGTTTCGCACCGAAACCAACTTGAAAACTATCAATAAGCACAGGAATTCACAAAACTGTACACACAGTACACTTTTACAACATAAATTATACCACTTTCGTGAACTTTCAAGCACTTTTTCGTAATTTTACACTGGGAGGCAACAAAGTGACCAACGCGACGCGTACTGAAAGAAACAGGTGGGCGCGAATCTAACAGTCAACTTTGATCGTTGCACCGCGGACAGAACTAAATTCTGTAAATTCCAAACTCGCGGCGCGCTGTTCTTCGGCGCTGCCCGTAGCCGTTCGTCGCTACTCGAGTTCCTATCAACTTATCAGTTTTGTTTATCACTGATTATAATTATTATTCTAATACCTGTAGTAAATAAGACTTGTAGGATATTGTTTTAGAAAGGTGATGAGCACATTTTCGGTACTGTGCTGGCGTTTGACTTTATTGAGGATTTCGGCATTGTGCGGGACTCAGTGGGCCGGAAAGTTCATCGCACCTGTCTTTTATTCTCGTCCCAGCTCTTGTTTAATTGAATGACATTGACATTAGCTCCATTTATTGTAATTTGATTGACGATGTCAGCGGCGTAACAAAAAGTGCCAGAATGTTTTTTAAGCCAGTTAGGGTCAGGGCCGGTGCAGAGGAGGTTTAGGGAATCATCTGACTCGGGCCCCGAGCTGGAGGAGGGTTCCGTAAATGCAGGGCTGACATTATTTAAATCAAGGGATTTTTGAAACATTTATTTAAAATATAAACAAATTATCGTTGTAAAATTCACTACATATGCACGGTGTAATTAAATTTATGTCATTAAAAAGACTGGTAATAGGGACCGACTAGACAAACAAAAAACCTATATGACTTTTTTCTCTAGGAGCACTTTAAACAAAAACTGACCTAGGTTTAAAATTTGAATGTTAAGGTAGGAAACATTTGAGAACCACTGTTTTTCAGGGCCAATGGATGTTATAGTTTCGAATAAAAATTTGTAATCCCCGACTTGTGTTCCCGACGGAAAAAGTGCGGCACTTTAATGGGATTACTTGTACCGAACTTCTTATACCACTAATTATGAAAATGTAAATAATTCCTTCTCTTTCGGCACAACGCAAGCAGAGCATGGCCGCAGGGGTTTAAATAGGATTTGTTTACATGTGTTTTTTTAATTTGGAACAAAGTTATTGTATCTTTTATTGTCGTTTATAAGAATTTATAAAATTTAAAAGGGGTTTATTAACATTTGTAACATTGTGTTAAAAGCTTAAAAAATTAGTAATTATTTTATGAAATTGGAAAACAAACATTTAGGCGTCCGAGATATGATAACAGAAAATAGTTGTGTATTTTAAGTTAGGAAAGAATCTGATTTTTTTAACGAATTGAGCGCATAAATTTTCTCAATCAGGTATCGAAAACTAAAAATCGAGTCTTTGGTCTCTATGAAAATCAATGTAAACAATAATAAACACATCAAAACAAGACAGCGAATACTAATAATAATAATAATAATAATCATCATCATCATACCTTTAATGTCCAACAGATAACACCCAATAATTGAACAATTCTTTTCAATTTCTCACAAAAATTGTTCGAAATGACCTCCATCTCCACGTATACATATTTTGGAGCGTCGAACTAAGGACATATGCACTCCATTCAAAACATTCAACACATTTGGTAAATTAGTATCCTTTTTTATGGTTTCTATGCATATTAAAATACGTTGTTGCAATTGTTCTAAAGTGTCAATTGAATCACGGTATACCAGAGATTTAAAATGCTCCCAAAAATAAAAGTCCATCGGATTTAAGTCGGGCGATATAGCAGGCCATGGTACTGATCCGCCAAGTCCAATCCATCGTCGAGGAAACTTTCTTTTCAAAAAATTTCAAACAGCCAGACCAAAATGGACTGGCGCGCCATCGTGCAAATACCACAATCTTCTGCGCGTAGTCAAAGGTATATCTTCCAGCAAATTTGGCAATATTTGTTGCAACAAATTTAATCTAGGGGATAATTGTATAGGTCCAATTATTTCATTACCGCAAATTCCTGCCCACAAATTAACGCTGAACCGTCGTTGAAAATGCGCCCTTCCTGGTAAAACACGACTCATCGGAGAAACACAAAACTTGGTCTAAAATCCAAAAAGTAACACAGAAGGCAAGAGAATGGGAAGTAGTGTGTTACGTAACCAAATACTAACGACTTGAACGAAAAGTCAATAAAATAAATCTTAACACAAGTGGCACAAAATTCAAAAAGAACAAAAGCAACAGACAAAACCAAGGAACGGGTAGGTCGCGTCGTGTGTACGTTGTTTACCAAGTAAGGATACAAACTGATACTATTACTTGAGAATATTACAAGGGAGAGTATAGAACGCGTAATAAGGTAATTTGGCCGCGAAAAAGCAAAAAACATTTCGGTGTTCTCTGTCAGTCGCTTTTAACGGCTTTTAACTGCCTTGTCGGCATGCTTTTCGATACCCCCGTCGCGGCCTAATTATCTCTTAGCATGACAAGACGCGAGGCAATAAATCCTACCCCTCAATATGCCAGCAGTTCTCAAACTATGCTATTAAGTATTTTGGAAATTTTTGTCTATTTTTTTTCTCCAAAACTATGAGCTTTAGACCCCATGCTATATAAGGTTTTTTTGTTTGTCTTGTCGTTCCCTACCACCAGTTTTTTTTAATGATATGAAACTAATTACACCCTGTATTTAATGCACATAAAAAAAGCATAAAAACCGTCTATATATCACTCTCTTGTTCGCATAAGGGATGTCCCACAGAGCCGTACTTGAAATTTTTGTGCATAATAACGGCAGAAATTTAGGAGTATTGTCTTTGCTGAATAAACAGTTATTTGGTACAGTGATAAATTAGATCATTTTACCATGTTTTGCTTTTATCAAGAGATGGATAATATTATACATATTTGCGGAGCGTGACGAATTCGATATTCTATGATACACTGACAATATTAAGTTCGACTCTGTCGTGGGTAGGGTTTACATACCTGAAGTAAACCGTTACCTAAAATAATTTCAGTAGGAGGGAGTCAGGGAACTACATCAAAAGAATTTGAAATTATAATTCAATCATGCCTTAAATGCGACTACACCAACGCATGTTTCCATAAGGTTAAATTTTAGACACGTTTTTTCCATTTTGTGCCTAAATTGTGTGCGTGTGCACTACCAGCTGTTAGAAGGTTATGTTTGACAACAGCATACTCTGGTTATTTTGTAAAAATGCCAAAATTAGTCGAGAAGCAATTAAGAGTGTATAATACAACATACTATATGAATGTAAAAAAACATGTACAAGAAAATCAAGCGAAGTTGTTAACTTATATGAAAGAGGTGAAGCAAAGGCCATTTTTGCCTTTGTTATCAACAGAAGTACCATCAAATAACAAGAAATCTGCTATTTACTCTGACCTGGGCAGCCTGAGTACGGATACTGGTAGTTGTGAAACGGGAAATGCCAATTTGCAGCTACAATGGCACCAATGAAAGCGATGCTGGAAATTCCAAATTGGGTCTAAAATGTAACCGTTTTCGTATAGGTAACATTTTAGGCACAATTTGTATTTTGTATTGGGCACAATTGTATCAAATATGCGAGTATTTATCAACATAGGCACATTTTAGTACACATTTAATGTAATAGTCGTTTGAGTCTGATTATTGTCTAATATTTAGCTGTGTGTCCGTACAGGTAAATTTTGTGTGAAATTCGTTCCAAATGAGGATTTGTAGTTCCACATTATACAAATCGGCTACATTTTCTTTAGAGAAATGGGCATCCATATTGAAAAACTGAGCTTAAAGTAAAATAGTTATTTTTAAAATTAGCAATTTACATATTTTTACACAAAAATGTTATAAAAACACACTTATTTTGATGTTTTGTAACATACGAAATATATTAGAAATAATTTTATTTCCAAAAATTACAATTATATTATTTATTAATTACCATCATTAATTAAACATTAAAAATAAATTTCACAATTTTTTATGAGTTTCTCATAACATTTGACAAAGAAAATGGGGTTGTTTTATCTTTTTGGGTCATATACTTTATTTATTCACATGTGAAAACTGATTGCTTCTGTGTAACGTAATTTTTTATAAAATCACTGCATACCAACTGTGTTTATTTGTCCTAATGTTTAGAGAGTAATGTATTGTGTCGACTTTAAGTTTGTTTTTAAATAATTTGAACACCATAAAGTTAGTACACATAGTAAGGCATATTCAAGTAACATCTTGGAAACAATAAGAAACATGTTAGTTACATAGTAGCTTCATTACAGTAACATTTAGTAAACATGCGACGCATACAAGACAAATTTTTGGAAACAGTTTTAGGCACATTTTGGAATCAAGTTAGTACACATTTGTACTGTGGACTATGTTTCGAGACTGTGCCTATTAAATGTGTCGTGCCCAAAAATATGTTTCGATACAGTGTCGACACATTGCCTGAAATGTGTCTTTCAATGCTCCTTGGGCGGTCGAGCTAAACTAAGGGGAGGCCAGGGCTTGCTCCATTATGCACTTCCTGAAGTACTTTCCGTACTCGACATCTGGGAATCACTAGACGCATAACAACTTGCTTCCCGTCCGGGCTTTCCCATGCTCTCTTTAACAGCCCGTTCATAACTCTAAGTGAGTCCCACTGTGCCCACAAAGCCTTCAATTCAACTGCTTTGACCGAAACATCATTCCACTCTGGTCGAATTCCTTTTTACTTTGCTCTCAGTATAGTCCCGATCTCTGCGTCGTTCAGTTGTTCTCGTCTCAGGGCTTCAGTTGTCCAATCATCCAGAACATGTATTTTAATAGTGTTGACTACTCCCGTGCCCTGCTGTTGCACGGTCTTCTAGATGAAGCATCTGCGTTCTTATGGGATCTTCCTGGTCGATGCTCGATTTTAAAGTCGTACTGTTGCAGCCGTTCTATCCAACGAGCCAGTTGACCTTCCGGGGTTTCCAACTGCAACACCCATTTCAACGCAGCATGGACTGTCCGGATTTTGAAATGTCGTCCATAGAGATACTTATGAAAATGGCCCACTGTTTTGACGATGGCAAATAATTCTTTCCTGGTTACACAATAGTTTCGTTTTGGTTTGGAGAGCACCTTGCTGAAGTACTCGATCACTCTTTCCTCTCCGTTCTGGATTTGGGACAGCACACAACCAATCGATGAGTTGCTAGCATCTGTATCTAAATTAAAAAGTTCATTCCGTTATGTGTATGCTAGCACAGGACCAGTGCACAGAGCTGCCTTCACTTTTCTCCATGCCGTTTCACACTCCGGTGTCCACTGGTACCTACCGAACTTTTTCCTCTATTAGCCGGTGCAATGACTTCGCAATGTCTGCAAACCCTTCCACAAAGCGTCTAGATTAAAGAAAAAACATGATGTATTACTAAATCGATTAAATCATTACTCTTATGTAAAGTACGTTCTGGTATGATTCATGTAAGAAATAAACGTAAACACACTTCTTTTAATTAAGATTTCTAACTCTTGTGATATAGTTACACAAATCACCACTAGCGAGAACGTCATACCCAGGTAACAGATAAACAGTGCCTTTGAATTTATCTGTCAATATCGCGAGGGCAGTGTATCCTCCAATGCGTAAGATATTCCTATCTTGACGCAAAATAGAGTAGGATTTTTCGATTTACCAGAAACATCATTAAGTTTCTGCCGAAAAGCAAGCAAAGATTAGAGAATAGCCGCGCGGCTCATCTGTCAAGGGGTAAAAGTATCCGCGCTCCTAAATCGCAGCCCAAACTGACGAGCCAAGTCGTGTTAAATTGTTTGATGTTTGTGGAGAGTTGAAAAGTGTAATTATCATGACTGATACAGGTTACTGAAGTAAGGAGTTTTTAACTCAATTTAACGAAAAAATTTCCTAACTATGTGGTCCTGCAAGTTTCAGAAATTATGTATCCCAAAGCTTGAGCCGGAATGGGCTTGTTCCATGATTTTCTTTTTATGTGATTTTTATGCTTTTTCATATAGTACTTGATATTCTCATTATACACTTAAAATCTCGTATTATTAACTTTTTCCATTCTCGAGATATAAGGAGTTGAAGTTAGTAATAGTTGCAAAAACCAAGCGCTCATTTGTGACGTCACTATACGCAAGTGAAATAAGAAAAATGGCTTTCTGGAACCTTTCAAATTTAACCTGAAAAGTCGAAAAACATGAAATTTTTAAACGCTGGTAACTAAATAAATACGTCGAGTGGAAGTTCGTTCTATGTGTCTACGGAAAGAAGAAGGTCGGCGATGAATTTTAATCATAAATTGCAAGGTCAAAATCGAAAATTCGTCCCGCCAGGAGCGAGAGAAAATTGTAATTTTTTGACATTTCACCAAATTGTACTCCCCTACTGTCAAGTAGTAAGCAAAACAAACTACTTCGAAAACGCTTATAATTATAACAAGTAAGGAGCATCAAGTCTATTGAGATCGCCGAGTCTATGCGTATAGTGACGTAGCGCCCGGCCACGCCCCATTTTCGCGAGATGGAGATTTTTAATAGTTTTTAAGATACTAAACGTGCGAATAATATTCTGATTTTTTGCAGATCCATTAATTTATACTTGCACTTTCGATTTATGAAATAAAAAAAAAATGCCGAACAAGCCCATTGCGGTACTAAAATTTAAATCCTTATTACTGCGGCCAGTGGCTAAGAACCTAAGTGGCGCTGTCAATCGAAAATTCTGTTGTTATAGATTTTCTCATTAGTGCATTTTTTCTCATTAAATACGGTTTTAACACCACTAGATAGTTCTTGAAGTTATCTAGGTGGTTTGATCGTAATTCTCTTAGTAAATTCAAGTGAGAGAATATAAACAAATGCATTGTTTCTATTCTTCAGCTAGTTTTTTTACCCATTTTCCTGTGCGTTTCCCATTGTCTGTTGAATCTATGTATATTAAAGCCAACACTAAGACTTTTTACTTACTTTCCATCACTGTGCATATTTTCTTGAACTTAAGAGCGCGATAAAACTATCAAACACATCAGAAATCCAAGCTCGTCTTAATTTTTCTGAATTATGTTAGCAATCTCATCCACAAACACACGCACTTGGAATGTTCATCAAAGACTCTCGTCTGAGTATTCCTATTTAGCGTGTTAGTAATGGACAATGGCGTTCCTGGTTTGCTACGGATTTGGCACCCGTACTTAGTATGAGACGCGCCAGAACCTTTCCTTAGGGTACCAACACAGAGAAAGCAGGTTATCCAGCGCCTATTTTCAGCGCCGAAAACCGGCACATATTTTTCATCTCAGGCGTACACAATAAACGCCGGTTATTTGCCAATTTGAAAGCAAATTTTGTTCGACTAATATGTCTAGTTCATCTTCAGAGGAAGATTGCGTGTTAATGGAAAATATTTTTCTAATAATGCAACGAAGGAAGCAAGGTATACATCCTGTAAATCTGCTTAGTTCCCATTTCATCGGAAATTTCCTTCCATAAATTTTGAATAACATTTCTGCTGCTGTGGGACTTGAGTCGCTTGTCCCACAACACGTTTCTTTTGAAAACAGCGGCAATTGATAAATCAGTATCCATAATAATATATAATTGTTTGTTTACAAGGGCACGTGTTGACCATACAACTAGCGACCAAGAACTAAAAATTCATTCCGGTAAATGCTCGGCGCCGATCTGCGCTTGCAACAAGTCCCGACCTGCTTTGTCTATGTGCGGCGACATTTAAAAGTGTACTTAATTATTGGCGTCTATAGGCGCTGACTACCAGTAAGCAGGCAGCCTGCTTTCTTTGTGTGTGTACCCTAAGTCGTTATGTGTGTGGCGGGTTATTTGACAATATAAGACGTCAGACAGCGAAGACAAAATAGACGAAGTGTTAACTCCAAATTAAAGGGACACGACATACATCGTAAACGGTTTCGGAGTTTGTCGGGTACGCATTAAATGGTCTTGACCAAGATTACTAAAAAACAAGTTGTATCATAAGAAGCAGCAAGTGCTACGTCACGTATAGCCCACCATGACAGCCTCGTGCGACTGTTTTTTCTTCATTTTATAAGATAAATTATATAAATAAGCCTCAGAATTATAATTTACTTTCTGTCCTATACCAATTAAGAAATACTTAATACATAAACGTAGATATACTTAAAGCTTCATGTGACGTATGTTAACAAGCACAACCTGTTTCTTTATAACTTTGGGTTTAGAGTGTTTAGACAATCAGCTGAGTTGTTGTTAGAACATTGTTGTCGATTTTTCGCAATTGCTCTCGCTCTAATTTTATCTTTCCCGCCTGATTGGCACATTGTGGCAACTGTTCAATAACTCCAATGTAAACGGCGAGGTCAATGGCGCCATTACTAAAATATCAAAGGTTCTTCACCTGCTGAATATCTTGTTAATTCTTTAATCTCTGTCTCTAGTATTATATTATATTGTTCATTCTAATGATCGGTTTTTAGGCCTCTTTTATGTACACTAAACGAACGGAGACGAGTATACCTGGGTATGGTATTTTAGTGGTTATAGAAGTTTAAAGTCTGTCTCAGTGTTTATGGCGTGTGCGTCACGAGAAATGTGACGATACGCAAGTTGGTATCGACTTCCGGTATAACCGGCAATACCACATGCTTGTAATTAATTTGGTTGGACACACTGACTTTAGTAACTCCCAAAATTTTCAAAATTATTTGTCACATGCTTTATAGAGTAGCGGCAGAATGACTACTAGCGCTTCAGTGGAGCATTTCCGAATTACTTCCTGTGGCTTTTATATTTATGTGTATGCGTCGATTTGTTTATTTCCTAATTTTACAAAAATTTAATAATTGTTTGTTGCCGCGACTGTCATACGCAGTAAGTACAAACAATTCCGTAGTGAGTAAATGTAATGTGCGAGTGAATATTATTTTTTTGTTATGTTAAAATATTTTTTTGCGTAGGTGAGTTGACATTTCATTTTTTGTAATATGTTGTATATGTGACTAAACAATTAATTATTAATACTCAATGAAAATTTACCGTTGTTTAGAATTTAACATTGACTTTTCTGTCGGGCCCTTCTTTGAGTAACAAGATGGAACAATTGATTTCGCGAAACTAGGGCTTAATGGATGGTCCGATTTTGTATTATCTATAAAATGTGCAAATCTTTGAGCACTTATTCGGTGCCATAAGGATCCTCCTGAGCTATAAAATTAATTAACAAAATTAGTATTTTCTCGGAATATTTTGAATTGTTAACTACACACATATCTTGTATTTCATGCTTTGATCCACTTTTCCCTCTGCTCCAGTTTATACAGACTTGTTAAAGGAGATTTTCATTTCGGAAAAATTGCCGGATCGATGATTTTTCTTGAAACGTGTTCAGAAAGGTGTGGAGAACAAAATATCAAAATGCCACCGCGGGAAATTATGCAGCATTTCCAGCGTGAACGGACGGCCGACGTAGCGCGAGTTGGAGCGTTAATTAACAAATTACTGCACATATTATATATGTTTCTTTCATAAAATTGTGTGTTCTTTCCAATGGTTTTGTTAGTTCTTTCATGCAAATTTAATTCAAAAAGTTATTCATGATGTATCGTATTGCACCTAAATTGTTTAATAAAGAATTGTCCACAAAATTTCTCGCGGTGGCATTTTGCTTTTTTGTTCTCCACATCTTTATGAACACATTCCAATAAAAATCATCGATAGGGGAATTTTGCCGAAGTTTGGGTCCTTTTTGTCTAATTTGACTCCCCTATGTGAGAAATGAATAAAACTTTATATTTTTAGTATTATTCGATCTATTTCCACAGTTAACCAAGCAACTAACATCTCCGCATGATTTTTCCATGATATTAGCCGGAGATTATATTACACAATAACAAACACTAAACTGTTGATTTTGATAATGTCAATTGTAGCTGCGGCGTTCCCAATACTTCCCACTTTGGTGGCATTAAAGTAAACCCAGAGATTTGCGCGGTTTTAAAAAGCTTATAATAAAATATTTATTAAAAACAAGGATTCTCCTATTCACGTACGTGTAAACGACACAGGAATTAACTTTCTACTTGGCCACTACGAGCGCTAGCTGTCACGTACAGATAAGCTCCGCCTTTCTGCCAGTAGTCTATACCGATAGATTTAGTTCCCGGTGGGACACCCTGTATGTAACCTTAACAACAAAATTACGTTCCCAAGAAGTTTTGGCTGTAAATAAAGTGAGTACACACCCTTAGCTATAGGTTTTTAACGTTTTCCGTCGAGTTTCTACCGCATCAAATGTATTGTGTCATTATTAAAATGTAATTCACTTTGTGATAATTGCAGGGGAAGAAGTACCTCTAGAATTAGAGGTGATTCCTCCAGGAATC
Organism: Stenurella melanura; assembly: GCA_963583905.1. Lineage (NCBI taxonomy): Eukaryota > Metazoa > Arthropoda > Insecta > Coleoptera > Cerambycidae > Stenurella > Stenurella melanura. Next base: position 27,723,053 of record OY757315.1, read on the forward strand.
GCACTCCTATTCGTTTTAACCAACGCAATAAATTTGATCCTACTAACAACACGGTTTGTTACTGGCATCAGGTTTACAAGACTAATTAAGGCTTTCAGATGTGGTGGTACTTGGTGTACTAGTAATAGAGATTTTCAGGTCAGTAGTCAAAAATGACTAAAACTTAATGATTTTACCAATGATTTGACGTCTAGTGTCACCATATCTGACAACAATCGTCGCCTGTTTATTTACGATAAGACAAATAAGTTGCATTTCCTTATTGATACTGGTTCAGATTTGTCAGTAATTCCTTGTAATAGTTTTGTGAATATCCACAAGAACCCTGATGTAGTGTTAACGGCAGCTAATGGTACAGTAATCAATACTTATAGAAAAAAGCTTTTGAATATTAATTTAAACTTAAGAAGAGTTTTAACCGTCAGTATTGACAGGATTAAGCCCTCATTTGTATCGGACAGTGTGTCGTCATTCCGCCGCCAAAAAAGTTCGGTTTGCCATCGACTCTATGACGCTGGTTGACTCGCCTGTTTTTAACGGGGGTGTGTGTGTTGCAGCCCACTTGCCTTTAGAACTTATTTTAAAAATATTTTTATTTTTGGTAAATAAGAAGAGAAAAAGCAAAAAAAGAATGACAAAAAATTTTGAAAATTAGAAATTAACTCTAAATTAAGATCATTGAAAAACAAAAGTAAAAAATGGCTTTGTGAATTAAAATTGATGTTATAATATATAACTATATGTTCCATTACTACTTTTATTATTTATAGTTTATCAATTAGATAACTATAGTTATCTATTAATTATTCTTATTGTTCTTGTTAGAAATACATCTCCTTATTTTCATTTTTTACATATAAGTACGATACATATTTTCCTAGTCTTGCATCATTGTCAATATCATTCTTCATATCTTCTTTGTTGTGTTGCATTTTTTTGGAATTCTGATTGGAGTTACTAACAGTTGATGGCTGAAACCCCGCCAAGCTAAATAAAGACATTTATTGTCATTGTTATTATTATTATTATTATTATTATTGTATGTACAAGTTATGAATTTATTGCTGTTAAACTCTCTACATCGTATATCAATATCTTCAGTGATGTGGACTGTATTCTTTTATTTATGTTCGGTAAATTCCTTATCCCTACGCTCTATCGGGGCCCAGCCAGGATAATGTAATCTCAAGGAACCTGCAAGTGCGCCTCAATCCTTAAATTTGTTTCTTTGATCTGAACTCCCGTAAAATTACAATTTTGCTTAAGTGCCTTTCTTAAATAAAAATGGAAAAGATCTCTCAGACCGAACTTCCCAGGTTTTTAGACAGAAGCAATTCATCAACTAATTGCTTATTTTTGGCCAAGATACAATATCCTTTTGAAACTTTAAAATTTTCTTTTTCTCTCTTTGATACACTCCGGCTTTTCTTTAGCAGAAAATACGCAGCCCAGCACGAAATGGCTGTTATAAAATTTAATTTTGCCCCTGCGGCGGCAACGTATAGAAGTAGTGTACCGACGGATCGTTTATTAAAATTAAATGCAACTTTTATATCCGGTAAGAAGTGTTTTACAGAGATAGTTTGTAGTGTAAGTAAGATTTATGTTTTAATGATTGAAATAATTTTGCCTCTGGAATAGTTTCTATAAAAGTCAAAGCCTTGAACACTACACTCGAATAAATGAGTCGGCGCCCGTTTAGCCAATCATGTAGGCATCATCTGAAGATTATTAAAATAGTTTGGTCCTCTCCGGATGATGCGAAATTCGCGCTGAGTCATAATATTCGGGTGTAGTATTTTAATATTTTAGTGTTTGTGGAAACTATTATTTTTTACATTTTAGTCCATACCAATTTAACAGACAGACAGACGAACCCCTTTCATTTGATACCCATGTCAAGGGGTTTGTAATGAAAAGGGTAATCCGCTATCCTGGGGAGTCCAATATGTTGGATTTATAATGGGGTTACATAGTATTTTACTCGTCAAACTATCTCATTGGATACCCATATTAGATTACTATATTGCGTTGTCACCAGACCTACATATGTGTACAAAATTTTAAAAGTCTATCTTAATTAGAACTCGTCGAAATTTTGACTGCAAGATTTGTAGCAGACAGATAGACAGACAGGCAACAAAGCAAGTCAAATAAAAGCCTTTAATAAGGTAGGGTAGTGCATTGTTGGATAGTTCTTTCATTGACTCATCACTCTGTAGTATTTACCCAACCAGCAAAGTTTTATAATTTAAATGTTCCACGATTAGTTTGTTTTATTGTTATTTTGTCAATAGTTCTAAATGCTAATTATTATATTAGAGTTCCAGTAAATACTATTTTGTTGTTTGCAACTGAACCGTTATATTTTATCATTAAAACGCTTCCACAGAAAAATTATAAAATGTGCTATCACGCAGTTATGAAATTATTTTATTATCGTTTCCGTGGCCAAGTTAAAAAAGATTTCAGCTGATAAAACTAAATTGTTTTATAACGTCTTTTGGTAACGTTCAACAGCAGTTCGGCCACCGTTATAAATTGATAGAATTATTTTATAGTTATATCTTATCATCTTCTAAAACAGTTATATTAAAGGTTTATTTGTGGCAATTTTGCTTTTAACTATAAATTGTCGTTCCAGAGTCTGTTATACAGACTGTCTATTTTACGAGGGCCACACCAAATATCTCGCTTAATATCTATTGTAGAAGAATAAAGTTTTAGAAACAGTTATCCCATTTTTTGTGAGCTATATTTCAGTAAAAAGAAATTTGAAATCCATAGCCTACTTTATGAGATATATTACAAAAACCTGAAAAATAGGAAAACCACAAACGGTTATAGCTTCCTTATTTGAGGAGATACGAAAAAAGTTTAAGGAATGAAAGTTGACGGCAAAGACAATAAGAATAATAACGTGTAACAAAAAAATCGAAAAATGCAGTTGGCTTTGACATACGCTATTGTGCAAAAATGAAAAATACATATCTCAAAGTAGGCCATGACGCGATTAATTCCGTTATTTTTTTCTCATTCCAACGATATAAAACATGTCACAGAAATTTTAACCGATAGTGTCAATATTTAATATTTTACGAATACCACAATTCATATAATTGAATCGTAACAATCAGCTGTGCCATAATAGTAAAAATTCACTTTATAATAATTATAATTCCGTAATTATTTATTACAATTTAATACAAACCAATAAATATCTCATAAATAAAAATACAAGTACAAAACGAACATCCAAAGAAAAAAACGAAAAACTATGTATAACAGTACTACCTACTACTATATTGAAAAGAAATTGTGTGTATTTATTTTTCTAACTACAAATGCTCAAATTGTGCACCATGCATTCTGACACATAAACGTGCTCTACGAGACACGTCACGCATTACATTTTGGAGCATTTCAGGAGTAATTGCCTCACATGCGTTTCGAATTCTGGTTTTGATGTCCTCAATATTTTCAGGGGCAATTTGAAATACCTTGTCTTTAATGTAACCCCAGACGAAAAAATCCAAGGGAGTAATATCTGGTGATCGAGCTGGCCATAGAATGGGTCCATAGGTGCCTATCCAGCTATCTGGCATAACTTGATTTAAATAATTTGTACATATTACAGCAGTGTGAGGTGGAGCCCCATCTTGTTGAAAATATGAATAATTTAATCTTTCTGCCACTGTTAATTCATAAAGAAAATCTTGAAATTCGTTTTGCAGGAAATTAAGGTATCTACGAGCGGTTAATTTGCCATCATAAAAATAAGGTCCAATTACTTTAGTCCCTAAAAGACCCAACCAAACATTCGTAGAAAATCTTTCTTGGAAAGCAATCTCTCTGCACCAATGTGTATTTTCTCGTGTCCACTTATAATGCATATTTCTATTGAAAAATCCATTATTAGAAAAATTTGATTCGTCCGACCAAAGAATTTTGCTACATATCAGCGCGTCATTCCTTTTCTTATTTAATAACCATCTACAAAATCTTACTCTCCTTGGCTTATGTCCCTCATTTAAATGTTGAACTTTCCTCATTTTGTAGCATCGAAATCCGTTTTTTTTCAATATTTTTCTTGCACTGTCTTTTTTTATGCGACAGTTTCTCTGAATTTTGTCTCAAAGAGGTTTCCTCATTTTGGTTAACATAATTCATTACTCTATTCACTTTTCTTACATTATCCGCAACATGCGCTCGCCTTACTACTTTTTTTGAAAATGAACCGTGCGTTTTTAGATTTTGAACTAACTTCCTAAACATAGTTCGATTTGGCTGCGGAGCATCTGGAAATCTATCTCCGTAAACCGTGACTGCCATCTCAGCGTCAAAATTGCACTGACAATAAATGCTAATCATATCGAATTTGTTATTATTGGTGTACACCATAATTACTGATATAAAACTTGTCTTAGAACTCGACAACGCAACATACAACATACAACAGTGACAATCTGTCAAATTTATTAATAACTGTATACATTGTTTTTCACTAATTATGGCACAGCTGATTGTTACGATTCAATTATATGAATTGTGGTATTCGTAAAATATTAAATATTGACACTATCGGTTAAAATTTCTGTGACATGTTTTATATCGTTGGAATGAGAAAAAAATAACGGAATTAATGGCGTCATGGCCTACTTTGAGATATGTATTTTTCATTTTTGCACAATAGCGTATGTCAAAGCCAACTGCATTTTTCGATTTTTTTGTTACATGTTATTATTCTTATTGTCTTTGCCGTCAACTTTCATTCCTTTAACTTTTTTCGTATCTCCTCAAATAAGGAAGCTATAACCGTTTGTGGTTTTCCTATTTTTCAGGTTTTTGTAATATATCTCATAAAGTAGGCTATGGATTTCAAATTTCTTTTTACTGAAATATAGCGCACGAAAAATGGGATAACTGTTTCTAAAACTTTATTCTTCTACAATTGATATTAAGCGAGATATTTGGTGTGGCCCTCGTAAAATAGACAGTCTGTATAATCATTATATAGCATTGTATATGCTGTAATACGATGACAGCGGCAGTATTTACAAAACAAAAGTGTTTTCTTGAACATAAAAATGCTGTGCATATTTTATCATAATGAAAGTGTGTTTTGTAATGATAATTTGTCCTAATTATAGCATAGAAGTTTATTATAGTATACTTGTCTCCATTTGTTTAGTGCTCATAAATGCCGGTTATGAAAATATCAATGCTGCTGACAAGAGTACCACAGAGCCATACATCAAATATTTGAATGAAGATAATAGGAGAAATTTAAAAATCGTATTTTCGGTAGGAACTTAATGACGCTGACACATGACGATAAATTAGAAAATGTCAGTCTCGCTTTTGCGTCAAGATAGGATAATCTTATGCATCGGTGGACGCATTGCCCATCCTTCGCGACATTAACAGAGAAATTCAAAGTATGGCTCTGTTTACCTGTTCCATGGTTATGGTGTTTTAGTTAGAGGTAAGTTACGTAACCTTATCACACGAGTTAGAAACCCTAATTACAAGAGGCACGTGTTCGTTTATTTTTTATTCTAATCATGCCAGAACATGCTTTACATAAGAATAATATGTTTTATCTATTAGGTAATACCGCCGCGCATTGGCGCCCTTTGGGGGCTGGAGATTCATGTGCTAATGAGAAATAGCCAAAATTAAGTGGTTAGGCAACTGTATAGTCTGTAACGCACGACATCTCTGAGACACTGGTAGTCGTAGTATGCTTTCTAGAAATTTATGAAATGATTAAAATTTCTACATTGTACTGGAATTGCCGCCGAGAAGGGTATAGAAGATTTCTAGATGGATCTAGAGGCAATTTTAGAGTGTACAAGGCAAGATGCATGGCGGGGAAAGGAAGTCTTTAATGAATTAAATGTTAGAAAATCCACAGTGAATGCAAAGTGTAAATATCAGGTAGTAAACATTGTTGAAGGTTACTTTATTCTGTAAAAGTGTTATGAAGTTATTTCATAAAGTGTGTTAGTGCCAGAAGCGGAATTTCATAACAAGAGGTGTCAGGAAGTGTTCGAGAAGGTTGGACAGAGTTCTTCTCGGGAATTAGTGCTAACGCGGAAGACTAATTTATTGGACATTGTTCAAGGGTTATTTTCGAACAGGAAAATAGTGTTAAGTGGAAATTTTGAGACATTGTAGAACTTTTTATTAGGACATTAGTGGTAGTCATTAAATCCTTTGATCCGAGAAGTGATGAAGATTGCAAATAAGCCTTTTTTAGGGTAGTTAAGTGCATTTTAGTGAAATTTCTAAAACTATTCTATTTGGACAGTAGTGAAGATTATTAAAATCTTTCAACTGGGTAGTGACAAAGACTCTAGATAAGAGTTCTTCATGCTGTTTCGACGATTGTTAAATTTGGTTAATTTTAACGTATTCATATGCTTATAACAACCAGAAGTATGACATCTGAAAAACAAATGCAAAACAAATGACACAAATCCAAAAAATAATAATGGACCAAGAAAAGAAACGCCAGGAACAGAAAGAAGAACAAGAAAGAAGGGATCGAGAAGAAGTAAGTGAACTCAAATATAAAATACACAAGGTGGAAGGAGAAATAGACCAACTTGAATAACAGTTGAGGGACAGAGAAAGCCAGCAAGTGGCATCATCAGGTCAGTGGTTCAAACCTTCCTACTTTGACGGCCAAAGTTCATGGACTATTTTCAAGAGACAGTTTGAGGCTACTGCCTGTGCGAATAGTTGAAGGAACGCAGGGCATTAGTCCTGGCATTAAGGGGCCAAGCATCGGAAATACTGAGGACAATCCTGGTAGAGAAACAACAGGATTTTAGAGTTTTAGAAGCTTCCCTAGACTTAAGATATGGTGAACAACACCTTGCCCGAGTGTACCAAACCAAGCTGAAATCACGTGTTCAAGAGCCTGGGGAAAGTTTACGAGAGTTCAAAGTAGCTGTGTGGAGGCTGGCTTACCCGGATGTATCTAAAGAATTCCAAAACCAACTGGCAATAGCTTTTCTGGATGGATACAGGACGATGAGATCAGGCGAGTTCTCAGGATATCTCAATACGAGAACAGCAGAGAAGCATTGGTGCATGCACTCGAGTTAAAAGCTGTCTTTAAGGGTACCCCGTGTCCAAGAGTGCGAGCTGTGACTTCTAAAGAATTGCAACCAGAAACAAAGAACTAGGACTCTAGATTGATCAAGATGTATAAAATGTTCAGTCAAATTCTAGCTAAATTGGATCGTCCTAGAAGGCAGGGAAAACAACCTGACAGTGAGAAGCCAATTGGTGGTGTTAAATGTTACAACTGCGGCAGAGCAGGGCATATCGGCTACAGCGGAACTCGAGGACAGTGAATGCTACAAACATGAAAGAGACTCAGAATAAACAAAGCAGTGGAAGGCCAAGTGTACGACGTATGAAATGTTATAAGTGCGGAGAACTAGGACACATTCAACTAGAATGTCCACAGAGGGAATTGGAGAGAGTCACCGGAGATGCTGTGAAACCGAGGGAAAACCAGAGGAAGCTGGTACCAGAGAGTCTGTGTCAGATAGGGAACGTCGTGTCCCTAGAGAAGTAAGATTTCGCAGCTTCTAAGAGCTCCGAGAAGTCAGCCACTACAAAGAAATGAGACTAAAACGGAACCTCATAAAGATGCTGACATTTTATTCTGAAGAAGGTGCAAGGAAGATTGCAAGTACTGCTACCAGGACGGGAAACTGAAGGTCACGGGAGCACTTAACACTATTGTGGTGGAAGACAAATAAAGTACGAAGCGAAAAGTTCAAGATGAAGATTGTGGATTTGAATAGACAGGCGAAATAAATAAATACATTGATAATTCTGAATTATCTAACCGGGACGTTCAGGCTTAAGGAGAGGGCAGTGTCACACGCTGGCGCCCCTTAGGGGCTGGATAGATATGCTCATGAGAAAAAGCCAAAATTAAGTAGTTATACGGCTATAAAGTCTGCAATGCACGTCATCTCTGAGACACTGGTAGTAGTAGTATACTTACTAGAAATATATGCATGGTCACTGCTCATCTCTCCCCTTATATTAGCTCGGTCAGCAGCTTTGAATTTTTACACATACTTAATTCTCATAAGGAAAGCCATAAAAATCTACCAAAAATCCCTGTCTCGTTAGCACGAGTGATAATAGTGATATCTCACAGAACCGTACTTCAATTTTTTGTGCACAATAACAGTAGAAATATAGAAGTATGATCTTTGGTAAATAAATATATTTGGTACAATGATAAATCAAAAATTTGTACTCTGTTTTGCTTGTGTCATGATAGGAATAATATCTTATAAATTTATGGAACATTGACGAATTAGATTTTCACTGACAACATTAGGTTCGACTCTGTCGTGGGTAGGGTTTATATGCCTGCTGTAAGCCGTTACATTCTAAAATATTTTCGGTAGGAGGTAGTCGCACATCAAGATAATTTGAAATCGTAATTGAAACAGGTGTGTTTCCGTTAATTTCTTATTTTAATCATGCCAGAATATACTTTACACGAGAACAATGTCGTTCTATGTATTAAGTAATATATTCTACTTATGATTTAACATTTCCTACAAAAATAGAGCATGCCCCGCTCTCCCATCTATACGTAAGGGGCAAAGTTTTAAGACTACGCTTTGAGAAATATTGTAGTGTTACTATACTTACAGTGATACTATATAAGCAGTAGGAAGCAAATGTTGAAAATTGTACATTCAACAGGTCCTCTTGCTATGAATCAAGCATTTCCTTGAAGTCTAACGAATATTTAAGAGAACTCGACAACGAAATCCAATGAAAATTCATAAAGCGCACCATATAATCCATTCGAATGCATACTAGCAATTGCGATACCGGCAGATTTGCACTTGTTAAAATTCATATGCATTCCACAACAACAAGAGCATAATTCAAAGTCAGCGAATGTATCCCGAGAATGGCATGAAGTTTAGTTAGTTTACAGAATGGCTTCCCAAATAGTGCCAAGGGACCTTTAAACGAACTGAACTGATGAAACGGTTGGAAATGAATATTCACAATCAGTCTGGAGATGAGACTAATCTGACCGACTTAATTTGCAGATGCCGTTACTTGATTGTTTCACTAGTAATCTAGGAAAATTAGACCAAAATATGGCAGATCTGCGGCAAAATTTTCAGCAACCTAAATTTTTTTCCAAATCTTTTTTCTCGTCATTGTCATTATAAATAATGTGTCCAAAGGCACCATCGTTGTGACTGACACCTGCTAAAAAATGTACATAGGGTCAAATGTAAGAAAAATAGTAATTTACGTTACACGACCGGAAAGAGGTGTCGAGCAAAGCAGATTCCAGGGCGAGCCGCAGGCGAGTTCTGGAAGCTTGGGCAGACCAGCAAAACACTGTTTTTCGATTATGTAACGGACAATATTTTTTTCGACCATTTTCTGCTTGTAGCGCTTCAAAATATGAATCCATATGTTTCATAACTTGCGAATTGACTTTTGAAAACTCGTAAAAACTAGGTGTATTTATAGAAGTATAATTCACAATGGTTATAGATTATTTCAAAACTTTCATCGTTTAACCATGTTTCTATGGTAACTGTTTATCTATTTGACAATTAATACAAGTTCATTTCCACGGCAGCAAGAAAGCAAAACCACTTATAACGAAATTGAGTAAAACACTACTATGTTTTTTACCACATATTTGCAGTTTCAACCCTTTTTAGGTCATTTTCAAACAATGATTCAACTAAGAATGAAATACAAAAGATTTGGTCCCTATTTAAATATATTTCTAGAATTGCACAGATTAGAGAATTATGAAAGTATACAGGTAATTTATGATATCCTAACTATCTAAGGGTGGGGTTTCTCAGAAAGTTTAATTACATCTTGGTAGCAGTAAAAAGAGGTGAGTACATAATATCTAATTGATCATTTAACAAAATTAAATCATCCTTATTATTGTATTTGTATATTTCCAATGCTTCTAACAAATTAAGTTTAAAACCTTTGCTGGCATAGTGTAGGATTTCCATATTATTAATATCTGGGAAGTTTTGTCCACTCTCTAATATGTGATTAGAAAAAGCAGAATCTGTTTTTTGTAGTCTGAAGGACCTATCATGATCGAGGTATCTTATCTTATCTAATAAATTTATTAGATAAAAGTAAATTAAAGAGCATTATATCAACAGAACTTTTACTAGCTTTCGACACATGCATCAGTCAAAATTACTTTCAATTCAATAATCAATTTTATATTCAAAACAGCGGTCTACAGATGGGATCACCTCTAAGCCCTTTATTAGCGGATATTTATATGTCTAATTTAGAGGAAAGTATACTAAATTCGCAACCAGGCAAGAATCACATTCATTTTTGGTATAGATATGTCGACGACGTTTTGGCATGCTTTAAGGGTACTACTAGTCAATTACACACTTTTCTAGATTCTATTAATAACATACACCCAAAAATTAAATTTACATTAGAACGAGAAACAAATCATGCAATAAATTTTCTAGACCTAACTACCACACACAAGAATAACCAATTCAAATTTGATATTTTTAGAAAACCTACATATACTGATATAACTATCCCCTTTGATTCTTGCCATCCATACGCACATAAACTAGCAGCTTATAATTCAATGCTACATAGAGTTTTTTCATTGCCTTTATCAGAAACGCAAATAAAAGCAGAGCTCTCAATAATTCAAAAAATAGCCAAGAACAATGGCTTTCCCACAGAAGCTATCGCAAAATTAATAAACAAGGAACAAAACCAGTATACTTTTAAAGCAATTTATCCCATTGTCAGAGAAGAAAAACAAACACCTCACGCTACACTCACATACTGTGATACACTGACAGAGAAAATATCAAATATTCTCAAAGCACATAATATCAAGATAGCATTTAAACCCCAACAAAAATTATCAAATTTAATTTACAACGCCAAGGATAAAACAAATAAATACGAAAAATCTAGAGTCTATAGGTTAAATTGCTCAGAGTGCAATAGCATATATATAGGACAGACTGGCCGTAATTTTAGAACAAGATACCTCGATCATGATAGGTCCTTCAGACTACAAAAAACAGATTCTGCTTTTTCTAATCACATATTAGAGAGTGGACATAACTTCCCAGATATTAATAATATGGAAATCCTACACTATGCCAGCAAAGGTTTTAAACTTAATTTGTTGGAAGCATTGGAAATATACAAATACAATAATAAGGATGATTTAATTATGTTAAATGATCAATTAGATATTATGTACTCACCTCTTTTTACTGCTACCAAGATGTAATTAAACTTTCTGAGAAACCTCACCCTTAGATAGTTAGGATATCATAAATTACCTGTATACTTTCATAATTCCCTAATCTGTTTAATTCTAGAAACATATTTAAATAGGGACCAAATCTTTTGTATTTCATTCTTAGTTGAATCATTGTTTGAAAATTACCTAAAAAGGGTTGAAACTGCAAATATAGTGGTAAAAAACATAGTAGTGTTTTACTCAATTTCGTTATTGTTATGGATTACCACAGAGTAACGGCTTCCTCAATCAATTTCCCAAAACCACTTATACCAAAAATTAGCAGCATTTATTACCTTCATGGATCGGAAGAGCTTTTTTCTAAAATCGGTTAAGAATGTCTACTTTCTCAACGCAATTTCTGATTCCAGAATACCCTATTCTAGTATTTTAGTCCGTTGCTAAGCAACCATCAGAAAACAGTCCAGGAAACTTCTTTTTAGTCCGTTGCTATGCAACCATCAGAAAACAGTACGGGAAAGTTTTTTCCGTTCTAGGCCGAGAAAGTAGATAACTTTCCCGTACCGGTTTAATCTTTTGCATTTATAAAAATTACTTTATTTATAATGATATTGATTGCGATTTAAGAAAAAATGGTATGTGTACCTCGTAGTAGAAGCACATTCCCGGACTTCAATGCTTGTTGGCCCCGGCTTAACGCCTCGGCCAACAATTTACATCGTCCTCCGGGAATGTATTGCGCTTACTAATAGATACACAATATACTATTTTGTGCAGCAGTACGTGAAGTGAGTATTTCACGTTCTCAAAACAGTCCGAGAAATTCAATTTTACGGCCGTTACCCTTAGCAGCGGCCGAAAAACTAAAACTCACTTTCATAATTGACATTTCTAAAATATGACAACGAAAAATTGCTATTTTTAATAGAATTAGTAATTAGTAAGTCGCTGTAACATATATCGTATTGCCATGCTGTTTACATTTTTCAGGTATTGAATCAGAAAACGCCGAATTTATAATACTTTTTAGCTCTGGAGGAGTCCAAGAAATTGAAATCCCAATATCACTGTCAGACATTTTTACGATTTTTCGAGAACTGTCAAAATGTATACATTGTATACATTCAAAATGTATCGTTTCCATAGAACCACTGTGACATTAAGGCCCCTAGATATAGCATAAGCGGTGGTGTCATTTTCACCATTTACACTAACTACACTTTAATGTTGCACAAGAAATAATGTTTATACCATGGCCGAGAAATTTTTTAGTGCCCTCGAGATTATCTTGCCTCGGCCGCAAGCGGCCTCGGAGACCATTTTTCTCTCGGTACCTAAATAGGAATTTCGCGGCCTTGGTATAAAGATAACTATTGCCGATTGCACACTTTCGGGCCTAGGTCGCAAAACGTTACTTTCCGGTCGGTAAAAAAAAAACAGTTTTTCGCGAATATCTCATCATCTATTATTTCTACAACAACGGTTGTTTTTAACTTTACATATTTGGTTTGAAAATTCAAAGAGCTATATCTCTGCAGTGAAATTTATCACTAACATCAGCTCCATCTCAGCTGGAACTTGTCACAATGTCCTACTTGGTTTTCCAAGGCTGGATTCGGAAAAAAATCCGTTCTCGTTTTTGACAAAAAAGTTCATTTTTTTTATCGCATTTCTGGAAAACTAATAACGGATTCGAAAATTTCAAAAAAGATGCTATCACAATAGCGATTCAATTTTGACGGCACACCTAAACTGTTTCGGTAAAAAAATCGCAAAACAATTTAGCGCATCACGACTAACACGGGCATTATCTGTGGGCATTATTTATGAAACAGCCTATTTAAATATTTCAGATCCATGTGAATTTTATACCACCTTGATAAATTAAAGTTAAATTCATTTTTAACTCAGGCAGGTAATTTTCTTGCGACTTACTTTGACAATTTAAATACACAGGTAGCCGTTGTTTAATAAGAGTAAAACGCCGTTCCCCATAAAATTGCTAAGTAAATATTGAAAACTGTTAATTTTGCATAAGTTAAGGAGGTAATAACATCATCGAGTTCCTTATGTTATGTCATTAAACGAATTCTCGGATAAAATGTGTGTACTTATTACAAAATTTGATGGAGTGAAATGTAGTATTAACGAGTAAACAATAATTAAGCTTTTGTTCTGTTTCTAACTTGGATTTCACAATCAGATTTGCTTTTTTAAAACATCTGTAAAGTCAATTTCTGTATTTCGAATTAGGGCTGTCGATTTTTAAAAGCTTTTATTATACTTTTCGCATATACAAAACGAAGAGCATATCGCATTCGATTGGCACATTTCTAAAACCGGTAATATTGCTTGTAGGAAAAAAATTACATATTGCTGTGTTTGTGATCGAATTCTGAACGACAAAACATTCATCCGTCTGTCTGTCTGTCTGTCCGTCCATCGCGTATTTTCGAAAGCACTATAACTTAAGAAAGAAAAGTTCGATTGTATTGAAATTTTGAAAGTAAGTTAGTGTTAGCTAGAGGAAGAACTCTATTGTTTTTTAACAAAATCGATGAATAAATAAAAAAGTTATTAATTTTTTGAATATTTTTTTATATTTTGTAATTAAACAAAAAATTTCTAAAACTAACATTATTATTTAAAAAAACTGCAAAGAGTATCCCATAGAATGTGCTGGTGATATTAAAACTAAACTCCCGATATAGCCTAAAGATTATCCAGGCGTATGCTCCGACAATTGAACACTCAGACGAGAAAGTTGAAGGCTTCTATGACGATATTACTGAAGCTTTTCAAAGGACACCAACGCACTATACGATCTTGAGAGAAAACTTCAATGCCAAGCTCGGATCGAAACAGTACCAAGCCGATGAAGTCATGGGGGAATTCGAATACGGAGAAAGAAATGCCAGAGGAGATATGCTTAGGAACTTTTTACAACATCAAGGCCATGCTTGCGATGAACTCTTTCTTCAACAAATAACTCCAACGTAAATGGACTTGGTTGAGCCCCAACGGAGTTACCTACCAAAAATGAAATTAACTTTATAATTAAAGATAGGAAAAATATAGTTCAAAACGTAGAGGTACTCAACAAGTTCTCTGCAGGTAGTGACCAGTGACCACAGGATGATAAGCGCAAAAGTGGTCATAAACGTCAAGAAGGAAAGAGCGCTACTAATTTATGGCATAGTATGTCAGCGCACCACGCATCATTTGTTTACGGATTGTAGTTCGCATCAGCCGGCAGCCATTAAGCCCTATAGTGTTGCGTGCATAGTGTTTATGTGTGATGAAAGGTAACTCTTTCTCATTTTGTGGATTTTATATTTGCTTATTGCTATATTATACTGTTACATTTGCATGAAGCTCCCAAGAAGAAAGAGTATATTTATTATAATGCAATTCTTTAGATTTGTAAATACATACTCTTTTAGGGTTAGAAAATTTGCAAGTTTCATATTTAACCAATTGTGGCAAGTGTGTTTAGTTAAGATGGCGCAAAGTGACAGATGCCTAAAAATCTGCTGTTATGTCAAGTCATATTGGGTATGTATTTTGTAAACAAAGTGAATAAAAATTACATACGTTCATATTATATAACTTACTGATGGTTGAGAATGTTTTAAACACATATGTAGGACATGAGTAACCATAGTATTATACATCTGTTTACAATTTGTTAAACTACTGGAAGGTAAAAAAGTATAAGTAAATATTCAAAATATTAAATATTGTGTAATAATTCAGGTTATTTTGTAAAGTTTGTGTTATGTTAAAATAGTTACCTATATAAAACTTATTTCTTGTTAAACTATCTGTGATTTATTACGTCTTATATGGATACCTCTGAAGTAGTTCCCACGAACATCAAAACACTTTCATTCGATGCGTGCTGCACTAGTCGTGTTGGCATCATTGAGATGATTAAAACTGTTCGTTTTAATCATCACCCGATGATGCCAACATGACTGGGGCAACGCGCGTCGAGTGCAGTGTTCAATAAGTGGTTTGATGTCCTTGGAAACTACTTCAGAGATATGTAATGTATATTCATAAAATATGCGATTGTGTATATGATGTGAGTTTCATATTCATTGAATGTACATTGCATATGTTTATGTACATTCAGTGGATATGAAATAGATATGGAAGTCGGCGACAATTGTATATGCTAGGGATGTTAATTCCATATCTACTAGATGTACATTAGATACACTTTCTCCATCTTGTGGATATACGGATTACATATCCATAGATTGAATATACAGTGTATGTACATTGCATATAATTTTGTTATGTGGGAACGTTGCAAAACATAGGAAGCGAGTATCCAATACCCACTCTCATTATAGATAGCTTCATTAATATTCAAATCCGTAGGCATCATAATATAAACTGAATTAACATAATCTGCAAAAAGATATAAATTGTTGTAATTAGTACTTTTATATTAAATTTTAAGACTGATAACGGTCGAGAGGCCGAAACATATGTCAGATAAATCCGATTAAAATGAAACTAAAAACCAACTGTCTACCTACATCTATTAATTTGAAGTTTATATCAAGAAAATGCAATTAGAACAAAAATTTAATTCTATTTTCTTTAGCTTGAATATTCTAAAAATACCTTTACCTTATATACTGATATGCATTTCACTTTACACCTAGCGTGCCGTATATTGCGTGATAAAAGTTATTATTTTACAGTATAATTTCATGCCTAGAATTATACAAATACAGTTATACAGATTGCAGGATTTTTCATTTCACTTTTCCGACAAACTTACAAGTCAAGGCATATTTCATACGAGTATTTTTATGTTATTACAACAATACTATTTTGATGTATGGGAAGGAAGACAGCACGCAAAACCAATCAGTTTTTTTAGGCGTAACATCTGGTTCAAGTGTGCATATACGAATAGTTTTACTGGAGTATATATTTAGTTTTCATTATAAGTTAAAAGCTTCAGGGAATTGCAACCAATTGTTCGACTTTTTTATGTATTCAAAATATTCCCTCTGGCTAACCATTACAATCCACATATGGCGCTTTCTTTAAAAAAAATTATGGCAAGCATACTAAACATTTGTGGCTGATGTTAATCTTTAAAGTCGCCATCATAATGTGGCGCTTGCATTATACAGGGTGTCCCAGAATTGAGTTCCCGGACGGGAACCTCTGATTGCTGAGTTCATATTGGGCCCGTACGTATAACCCAACTTATCTCTTAGTTCAAGAATGCATCTCTGAGGAGGTACATCCTCTTAAAGTGAGACAGAAAAAAAAATTCCAATAATTTCCGTTAAATTGAAGATACAAATTTTAAACTTTGGTGAGAGCTATATCTCTATACGTACTCTATGTGAACTTGACAACAACTAAATATCTTTTATTTCTCAATTTTTTTTCGTAATAATTAATATTTGATTGGCTATATTTTTTTAATCGCCGTGTAAAATTACGGAATACTTGAATATTTTGCAGAGCATTTAAAGGGCTGCAAAAGGGTACTCTTAAATTTTATTGTAATATTAATCAAAATACAAGGAATTATCGTTTTTTCCTCCATTTGTTTTTAACATTTATTTACAATTATAGAATAAAATGTTGTAATAAGAGAAAATAACAATTTTCTAAAAAACACATTTAATAACAGATGCTCCACATGACATGCACCTGTTTCAGTACACAAATTAATACTTTTAAAACTTTGTGTAATATCAACGAAAAATCAAGAATCATCATTTTTCTCTGTAGATCATAGGCGCTTGCGAAACAGGAAACCTGTCGCGTTTGAGAAACTAAAGATATTTAGTTGGTATTAACCTTACATAGAGTACTTAGAGAGATACAGGTCCCATGAAAACTTGAAAATTTTATCTTCAGTATAACGGAAATTATTGGAAAAAATTCCGTCTGTCTCACTTTAAGAGAATGTATTTCCTCAGATATGCATTTTTTGGACTAAGGTAAGTTGGGTTATACGGGCCCAATATGAGCTCAGGAAGCATAGGTTCACGTCCGGGAACTCAGTTGTGGGACACCCTGTATACATTGAGTTAGATAGTTAGAAGGTAGGGAGAAGCAGTCACGTGATCAAAAACTGTATCATTTCGCCATCTTAATAATAATAATAATAATAATAATACATTTTACTCAGAGTAAAAAAGGTACAAATTAAACTGTAGAGCTCTTCTTCCATTTGCCCCATACAAAAGAAATATAATTCTAAGATTTGGATAAAAAAATATAAATCTAATACTAAAATAAAAATAAAAAAATATGTAAATTAATTTGCTTTTTTATGAATGTTATACAAGCAATTGACACATTTTATAATAATAACAGCAATAGCACCACACAGCAACACGAACAGACACAGGGAACAGGCTGACCTCACGAAATAAAAACAGAAATGCCAAAGATGAGTACGATTTATAGCTAGGAAATATATACACCCACACACGACATCAAATTGCCAACCTCTGGCCGGTTAGGATGTAGTTTTTGACTACTTTGATGTATTTTTTTTTAAGTTTATAATGTTTAAGTTCATTTGGAAGTTCATTCCAAAGATGAGACGCAAAATAGGTAAATGATCTTTGAAAAATCATAGTTCTATGCTGAGGTACCAAGAAATTTTGTATGTGCCTTGTATTATGCACGTGATCTCGAGAAGTTAATTTTCGCCTTAAGTATTGAGGTTCATCATTATAAATTATTCGCCAAATAAGTGTAAGCATGTGAACACGTCTACGATTTTCCATATTTAATATACCATATTTGTTTAGATATGGTGATATATGTTGTCTATTCGGAATGCAGTAAATATAACGCATACATGAATTTTGAAGTTTTTGAATTTTCTTTTTTGCTGCCGCTGACAATAACCGCCCATAAACAACATCACCATAGTCAATTGTAGATAATATGAGAGAATCACAAAATTTTGACTTACACTCGCTGGATATATCTTTCGCAAAACTGTATAATTTTTTCAATCGACTATATGCTAGTTTCAGTTTGGATAAAATATGTTTTTCAAAACTTAATGTTGACTCTAGCCAAAGCCCTAAATTCTTTGCCTCATTCACAATGGGGAGGACGTTATTATTTATAGTGACATCAAAAGAAACTTCCGATAACTTTTTCAATGTGACGGACGTGCCAATCAGCATTACTTGCGACTTTTCAGGATTTAATTTTAAATTATGGTTAGATGAATACTCAAAAATTTTATGTAAGTCCTGGTTTATTAAAATTAAAGCATCCTGCCGCTCTTGGAAATCAAATGATTTGTATATCTGCGAGTCATCTGCATATTGATGTAGCTGGCAACTAGTGACTACATCTGAAATATCTGAAACGTACAAAGTAAACAACAGTGGCCCCAAGATGACCTTGGGGCACGCCTGTATTTAAATTTCTTAATTGCGATGTAATTCTAGTGCCATCATCATCTATGACCACAGCTTGCTTTCTTCCACATAAATAATTACCCATAAGATCAGTCGCAAGTTTCGAAAAACCAAGATATTGGAGTTTTGCTAGTAGCATAGAATGGTCTAAGGTATCAAAAGCTTTTGAAAAATCTAATAGTACCAAACAGGTACATTTTCCACCATCAATGTTTCTTAGAAAATCATCTACTAAATGTGTCAATGCCGTTGATGTGGAATGATTTTTCCTAAATCCCGATTGTATATTTGACATTAATTTATTTTTGTTTAAGAACTCAGTAATTTGATAATGAATGTGCCTCTCTAATATTTTGGATAAAACAGATAGCAAGCTAATTGGTCTAAAATCAGAAAAATCAGTGGGATTATTGTTTTTGGCAACAGGTTTAACTAATGCATGTTTCCATAAAGCAGGAACTTTATTTTGAATTATTACTTGATTTATTATATGCAATATATGTGGTATACAGTAAGGCATGCACAGTTTTATATCAACTATTGACAGACCATCCACCCCACTGGCATTAGTTTTGATGGAATTTATTATTCTCAATAATTATACTTCATCTATTAAATTAAATGTTAGTTCACTTTCAATATTAGGATGGATATTATTTTTATAATAATTTAACGTATTGTCGCTTAACGTCGAAGGTAAGTTTGATGAAGAAATAAAATGGTCATTAAATAAATTAGGGTTTCTTAAATTTGCGTGCAATTTAAAATTTGGTGATTGGGTTATATTAAGTTTTTTGGCTGCAGCCCAAAATTTTTTTGAATCCTTTTTTAAGCAATTAAAATACGCACATTTTTCTCTTCGTATTGCACATTTAGTGTAATTTCGTAATTGCTTATAATAATTTAAATTTGCTTCAGATTTGTTCTTTTCATATTTTAAGTGAGCTTTATTTCTAAGCTTAATAAGTGTTTTTATTGTGTCTGTAATCCAGGGGGTGTATGGTCTTTCAGTGATAGATTTGGCAAAGATAGGCGCATGTGTATCTAATAAACTTAATATCAATTGGTTAAAGTTATAAATTTTTTCGTCGACATCGTTTGATTCATATATAATATTCCAATTAATAGTTCTGCAATCTAACTCGAAATGTTCTAAGTTAATATTTTTATAATCTCTGTAGGTAACAGTTTTTTTAAAAGACCTAGACTTAGGCATATCTAATGTTGCAAAAATTAGTTTATGGTCTGTGATATTTGCTGGAAGACTAATGACATCACTATTAATTACTTTGATTGATTTTTTTTTACAGATATTATATCTATTAAGCTAGAACTATTTCTATAGTTATCCTCTCTAGTAGCAGACTGAATTAACTGTTTCATATCGTACACATCTAAAATATTTGTAAATTCTCTTTTTTGTTCAGAATTTTCCAACAAATTTAAATTTATATCGCCTAACAATATAACATTTGTATAAATGGGACATATCATAGAAAAGAAATCATCTAAAAATTCATAAAGACGATGTTATCGATACTAGGTGGACGATAAGCAACACAGATTGCAATTTTTTGTTTATTTATTAAAGTTTCAATACACATTGCCTCAATATTGTTAAAATTTCCCATAGCAACCTGACTATATATTTAATAGACTTTTTTAAATAAATTGCCAGACCTCCGCCTCTTGTCTCCCTGTCCTTTCTTACAAGATTATAACTCGGTATGGCATATAAAGAACTATCCATATCGGAATTTAACCAGGTCTCTGTTACAGCCAAAATATCGAAATCATAGTTATAAATAAACTCCGAAAATTCATCAAAATCAGTATTTAGCGATCTTATATTTATATGAGCTACTTTAAAATTGTCTTTACCGATAGAAGCCGGCGACAGTGATGCCATGTTCAGGTGTACATTAGCACTACCCGCTTCACCCATTTCAGCCTACCCCGCGAGGCAACTGCTCCCCATTGTGTCCGCCCGTGTCTAAGCATACTGCCACTACGTGTCATTATTATTAATTCATTAATTATTAAGAAAAAAAAGTAAATATTAAAACCTAAAATATACCTATAACTATAAAACATACATATTAATTCCCACCATCCAAATTAAAAAAGTATATGCATATATAAATATAAAATTCATCTTGTTACTACTTTTCCCTCAAATAGTGAGTGATGAGTTTGTTTTCCATACGATTTATTGTGATTTTCAGGGGCGGCCTTTGGGGGTGGCGAGCAGGGCAACCACCCGGGGCCTCGCTCTTGCAGGGGCCTCGCGCACTCGAACAACAGCCAGGTGTCATTTCTGAATCCCTGATTCTTTTAGTACATTAATGCACCTTAGTTTATCATGATTAATAATTTGTTATCTTCATGTTTATTAATTTTTGTTAATTTCCAATAAACAATTTTAAAACTCTATATTTATTTATTTATAACTTTGCATTTCTCATCAAGCATCATCATTAAGACTAATTCCACAAAAACAAGGGCCTCGCAACGATTTACCCGCCCGGAGCCTCGCAATGGCTAAGGCCGCCCCTGGTGATTTTTACTGATAGTTTGTTAAATTTTAGACAATAAACATCAAAAGGACTAAGGTGGTGTGTGCTAAAAGAAGTTGCTCTTCTATAGATGGTGTTGACAAGAAGAAATTGACGGAAATAACATTAAAATTTCATAGGTAGTGTAAACAACAAACAGAGCCGTATTGAAAAAAAACAGCCAATTAAATGTTTTATTTTAATATACTCAGGTTGTATATTTCGTAGAATATAAAAAAATTATTTTTTTTAGGATAACATCGCACATTTTATATATCAAGGTAAATAAAAACTGTTACATATTTTGCCTATAATTTTTTAAATATTAGGAAGTTATATCAAAAAATGTTTTATACAAATAATTTTTTTGTCGTTCTCTTTTTATCTACAAGGTTGGTGTTTACGCTGTGAAATAAGTCACAAATCCATATTATAGGGTGTGATTTAAAAAAAAGTTACTAACTCAAGTGTCAAAATAGAAATTTGTATAAAAATTCAAACCACGAACCTGTTCGTTTTTTCTTTCACTTTTGTATGACACATTATTCAATAGAACTAGTAATTAAAAAGTTATAAAAGCTGTGTAATACTTTTTACTCAAATCGTATACATATTGCTGGCATATTATAATGCCACATTTTTTAAAAAACATGTCTATTTGGGTAAAAGTGCAATAAATAAGTCATTATTAGGCATCAAAGCAATACAATTGTATTATTTAGAGGCCAATAAATATATTTTAAAATGTTTATTTTGTGTTTTATTTGCATATGTACTTCTTTTTGCTAAAACTCTTGGATTTATTGAATTGAACACTTATTTACGTTATCCAAATAGATCGTCCAGTCGGGGTACAAAGTTCTTATTATTTTAATTAGTCCTGATCTGGCAAAACCACCATATTATTACTACATTTAGCCACTCCTACTATGATACCGTTTCTGTGTAAGAAATTGATATAGGATGTCGTCTCTCTACCTTCTAACTCAATGATTTATATAACCAACATAACCTCAAATTTTACGTTTTTATAATTTAATCTCATGTTTAATGTTATTTCCGAATATCTATTGATTCAAGAAGTCTCTCAATAACATACACATACATTTTTTATATTGCTGATTTTTTAAAATATTGTTAAGCGCAGGCGCCCTCTAGTAGCTGCTCATGAGAAATAACCAAAATTAGGTGTAACTGTAAAGTAGTAATGCACATAATCTCTGAGACCATATATCTATTAACTGTACACTAGTAACACACTATAAGCCACTATGTACGCAACTGAGGCTAGAGAAGATAGTTTTCTATCTCTGCTGGGAACTTACGACCCAACGCGTGCGCTCTGACGACACGATCTCATATAACCAACATAACCTCAAATTTTACGTTTTTATAATTTAATCTCAAGTTTAATGTTATTTCCGAATATATATTGATTCAAGAAGTCTCTCAATAACATATACATACATTTTTTATATTGCTGATTTTTTAAAATATTGTTAAGCGCAGACACCCTCTAGTAGCTGCTCATGAGAAATAACCAAAATTAGGTGTAACTGTAAAGTAGTAATGCACATAATCTCTGAGACCATATATCTATTAACTGTACACGAGTAACACACTATAAGCCACTATGTACGCAACTGAGGCTAGAGAAGATAGTTTTCTATCTCTGCTGGGAACTTGCGACCCAACGCGCACGCTCTGACGACACGATCTGATGAAGAAGTAAAGAAGCGCGCTGTAACAGGCCAGTGGTCAATTTCTCCGATTAGATTGTGACCATTTCCTTTTATATTCAGTTGAGTCACAATCTCGGCGTCACTATAAGGCATGTGCACCATACCCAGAGTACTCTTAAAGGATAGAGAGACAGGCTTTCCTTGGCGTCAAGTTACGAACGAAACTCATAGTATATAGTTAATATATAATATGTATATGTCCTAGACTGAGACACTGGCAGTAGTAGTAGTAAGTATGCTTTTTAGAAATTTATGGAAGGATCAAGATTTCTACATTGTTCTGGAATTGCCGCCGAGAAGCGTAAAGATAATTTCTAGATGGATCTAGAGGCAATTCTAAAGTATATAAGGCAAGATGCACGACGAGAAAATGAAGTTTTGTAGCGAAAAGTAAGGTTAGAAGGCCGAGGTGACACGAAGTAATACAAAGTGTAAATATATCAACAATAAACATTGTTAAAGGTTATTTTAGTCAGTAAAAACTGTTACCAAAAGTATTGTGAGGTTTTTAGTAAGTTAATCAATAAAGTGTTAGTATTTATCCATTTTTATAAGTTTTGGAACCCACGGATTTTGAAGCGTGTGCTTCCAAAACGAGTGTAAACACGTGACAATATATTTACAGGTTGGAAATCCAACCTATAAATAGCGGCATATTTTAATATTCGATGATTTTAAATAAATTTATGCATCCTATCCGAGACATTCATTAATGTTACGCTGGTTCCAATTTAGAAATGCGATGAAAAACATAAAAATGAGTATAAACTTACAAAAATGTAATATTTGAGGTTATGTTAGTCATACAATGCACGCGCGCTATATAAAAAATCTAATTGTGTTAAAGTAGGTACCTAGTGATGGGCGATATATCGCGAACTGTGATTTAATCACTGATATCAAAAAATCACAAGTAACGACTGTGAATAAAGTTGGAAGAAAAGCATGACGTGATCACGACTTTCCATATATCAATATATTTTTGACGATATAAATATCTTGTTTGCGACCTTACGTATAACACGTAAAGCAAACGACGATATTAGCTAGGTACGCGTTTCACACGATAGACTGAATCTTGCGCGTCTCATACTACATAGATCTTTATATAGGTACCTACTTATCTTTTTATATCTTTTATTCACTGGCAATTAAAGGCAGGGTCGTGGCGGAGCATTTCTGTTACAAGAACACCTACTAAAACCATGCCTTAAAATATTTTTTTGATTATATATACTAGCAATTTTATTGCAAATATTGAACATCCACGTCTCGGCATATGGCATATAATAAAAATATGGAATTCGACAATTTTGTATTCTTTTTGATTTTTAAAATTGTGAAATGCTTAGCTTCAAAACATGTTTTAGATAATTGTGTTTTTGTTGGAGAGAAATAACCACAACTTCTACATCGAAAACACATATCGACTAACCATAGTAGAAATCATCTTTTCTCAAAGGGTTTGCAATTTTATAATCAACTGCGAAGATGAGTATCCTGGTATATATAGAATGTGCAACAATTAATAAAAAAGTACAGTAAGTTGGCAAAGAGTATAATGGTTATAGCTTGTATACGTTAGAAGTGCTGCCTTATGCCGTTGACCAAAATTGTAAGAAAGAAGTAAGGTAACAAATTTTTGATAAATATTTGAATAGGAGAAATACTTGGACTTCATTAAATAATAGCAAATAAGAATAACTATATAAATAAACAATATATTCATTATTTAATTTGTACATTTTTATTAAAATCCGAGGCTTATATATTAAAAAGGTTGCAGCACTATTATAAACAATAATCCAGCAAAAATTAAAATCTTTGATTGATAACAACTATCAACCTAAAACCTAAATACCTAGTTTATTGATGCTTCCGAAATGTTTACATATTTCTATAACTTTACAAAAATATGCTATAATAAATATCATTCGTATTATATATCTACGGCTGCACAGATTACCAAAGTAGCGAATTCACCAATTCACCAAAATTAACAATTTTACCTATTCGCCGTAGTATGAAAAGTCGTGATCACATCACGGTTTAAATTCACTGATATCAGAAATTCACAGTCACGATTCACGTTGTGATTGAAAAATCACGATATCGCCCAACACTAGGTACCACACTTATTATGATATATATAGGTACCCCTCCTTTTCTCTAGATAAGAAGTTATTAACAGCAATAGCAATAGAATAAGGGTACTTTAAGCTTTTTAGTCAATATTTTAGAAACTGTGTAAGACAGGATGAAATATTATGTTTCTTTTTGCTACCGGACGTCAGTCTCAAAAATGAGGTTGTTGGTTTTCGTCATTGTTATAGATAGTAACCTTACGACCAGAGCTGGGTACGGATACAAGTAAAAAGTATTCGAATACCGGATACTGGATACAATTACTGCTTTCGGATACTGGATACAGGATACGGATACTTTTATGGTAAAAATGTACTCGAATACTTGTATCCGGATACTGTTTTTCGGATACCGGATACAGGATACATCAGCATAGGTTGAGTGTTGAGTGAAAGAAAAATTAAAGAAACCCTATACGCGTAGTCGTAGTATATATTATATATTTATATGTAAGTAAAAAAGTAAAAACCAAAATATGTCATAATATTATGTAGTACCTATACCTAAGTACCTATACTACCTACTCCTACTACATGTATCTACTATCTACTTCCTTCCTATCGTTCCTATAATATAATACTACCTAGTACCTATACCCTATACCTAATAAAAAAAAGAAACAATTTACAATACAACACACAACCGTTGACGGCATTGACTGAATGAGTTACAATGATTACAATTACAATACAATTACAATAATTAATTGAATCATTGTTTGAAAATGACCTAAAAAGGGTCGAAACTGCAGTCACGTTTTTGTGCAAATAGAGTGGTAAAAAACATAGTAGTGTTTTACTCAATTTCGTTATTGTCATGGATTACCACAGAGTAACGGCTTCCTCAATCAATTTCCTAAAACAAAGCGCGCAAAAGTGACGTCACTGTAGACACATTTAAATATTCTTTCAACTAGACAAAGCTTTATTTGTACATATGAATATAAGAAAACGTTTGCACCCAATATATCTACAAATTATCACATAAAGATATGATTACTGCACTTCAAAACTGAAATTTTTTAAAACATTTATATTTTCTCTCGCACTAGTCTCTATGTCTGTTTTCAGTCATATTGTTAAATACTGTCTACAGTGACGTCACAAAATGTTTGTTGTCCTTGTCTTACAAGTGTTAAGATTGAACACTCCTCCTGTTTATCCTTCTTGGTTTACAGTTACCAGTTATTAGTTTAGTTAGTCAATGTTGCCAACGCCCAACGCGTAAGAGCAAAATTATGCTCGCTCTCAACCGCCGAACCGCATAGTTAGTCGAGTTCCCGGTCCGCTCGCTGGTGCGGTCTGCCGTGGTTACAGTCACGAGTCACGGACTCAACACTCAACCTTAGTCAGCGTTATTGATTGTATCCGTAGGTTTTTCAAGGTATCCGGATACTTTTTGTATCCGGGCCTCATAAATTGTATTCGAATACTGGATACCCTTTAAAATTTGTGGCGGATACGGATAAAGGATACTTGTTCCTGGGAGTATTCGAATACAAGCCCTGGATACACAATATGTATCCGGATACTGTATCCATATGCCTAAATACTCGGATACGACCCAGCTCTGCTTACGACTTGTCTCGGTCATTTAAAATACAATTAAAAATCTATTTAAAATAATATAGGATATCTGTGGACCCCAAAAAACACTTTTTATGACACAGCACAGATTTTTTAGACTTCCTTTGTTTATGTTGTTGCTATATACTTATACACTTTAAAGATTTGCACTGTCGTAGTTCTTTAACGTCTTCAATGCAATGTCTTAAAAGACCCATCTTGAAATATATTGTCCATAAGGCACTAATAATAATAATACAATGTATAGTCACAGGTATCTCCCAAAATATTACACTCGGTCCGAACAAAACTGCCCACGTAGAATTATATATGTATATGTAAATATGTACAACAATACAAAAATTTAAAATAACATTCTCTCACAGAACAGCCGTGAAACAAAAAAATTTAAAATACATGCCGATCTAGATCTCATACAATTTCTATCTAGGGCATTTTTTCCAATTTTAAATGATTGAAGAGATATTGACCATCGACGCAATAGTGATTCCCCTGTATATACATTTCTTTTCCATCAAATGTCATTTCATTTCCTCATTTTCATCTGAGCAGTTTTTTTTGGGACGCATCATGCGCTATAATTCTACGGAGTAACATATCACCTGGCGCCAACCCTGGTTTATTCCTATACGCTTGTAAAGGGCCAGCTGTTCAAGGTCACCAAATCAGCGATGCCGAGATCAAAGATTAGGGAATTAACAAGATAAGACAGCCGGCGGAAAACCTTTTATCTTTTAGCAATGGCGCCATTGCCTCGACATTTAAATTGGAGTATTCGCGCCGTTGCCACAATGTGACAATCAGACGAAGAAGGTAACATTAGAAAGTGAGGCCAATCGTGAAAAATGGACAACACTGTCCTGGTAGAACGACCGAACTCAGCTGACTGTCAGTAGCCAAGATCACTAACAAAACAGGTTGCTTTGTAATATACGTCACATGAAGTATTTCTATGTTTATATGTAAGGTATCTATTTAGTTAGGATAGAATTGTACATTGAAAGAATAATTTTGAAACTTTTTTCTATAAAATGAGGAAAAAACAGCCACACGCAGCTGTTATCGAGGTTTATACGTGATGTGGCATTTGTCGATTTTAATGAGCTAACCTATCTTTTAGTAAGCTTGGTCAAATTCGTTTAATGCGTAACCGACAAACCGTTTCCGCTGGATGTCCTGTCCCTTTAAATGGGAGTACACAACTGTCTTCGTCTATTTCGTCTTCTCCGTCTGACTGTCCTATCTTGTTGTTCACTAATCTTTGCCGAGATCAAAGGCGATTCTCGAAGTGTCGCTCGCCTCTTTTAATACTCTAATTCTTTGGTAGAAACATAGATATTGTAATCGGTCAGAATATGATTGTAAATGTTTTTCAAATTTAATTACGGCTTAGATTGCAAGGGTTGAATAATACACTTGCGATTGTTGATTGAATTGTTTAATTTGAAGAGCTTCTGACACGGTGCATTTTTTCACGAACAAAGAAATTGGGATCTTTGTAGAACTACTTTCATGGTTTCATATTAATAAATATGAAGCTATTCATTCTGTGCTATTTTTGCTAACATTATTGAGCTGTAGTGGATTGAACCCTTTTTATGATAGTTTTATTTTAGTTTATTTTCAAAAATTAGAAACCCTTACTTACTGTTATGCAATCCACAGTACAACGGCCTGTATATGTGTTTGACGCATTGCAAGCGTTGTAATTCTTTATTATTTTACTTTCATTTTATAATAGGACTTAATGTTCTTGTGTATAAAATTAGTACATATATAATATTCATTAGATTAATAAATAAGAGTCACAGAATTATAACAATCACTTGATTTTACTATTTATATAAATATCATCTCTTATCTATGGCCAAGGTTCGTAAAGTAGTTTACGAATCTTGATCTATGGCTACTACCAGCACCACCTATAGGTGGTGTTGCTACTACCCAAGAACCCAAGTTACCCTCTAACTACAGATTATAAGTGATCTGTGCCCATCGACAGAGTCGATCGTCAGTCAACAGAGGACGCTTCAATCAAAGCTTCAAGCTTCAACGCTTCACCACAGAGTAGATTTAAATAGCTTGACGCTTCAAGTCGATCTCCATTGTTACAAGAAATGTTGACTTTGTT
Source organism: Stenurella melanura (assembly GCA_963583905.1). NCBI lineage: Eukaryota > Metazoa > Arthropoda > Insecta > Coleoptera > Cerambycidae > Stenurella > Stenurella melanura. The sequence continues at coordinate 27,751,956 of OY757315.1, forward strand.
GTAGTGTTGTTGAGTTAATACATTGGTGAAAAGTGTATATTTTTATTAGAAAATAGTCGAAAAGTGATTAGAATTATACCAGAAACTTATTTGACGAAAAACTTGAGAGTTATTCAATTACAATGACGGAGGAGCGGCTACATATTGTGAGTAAAATTATCAAAACCTAACTTTTTTGTTGACGCATGTTGTTGATCAGGCGCCTGATTAACAAATTCCTTTTAGAGATGTTTCTTAATAATTGAAAACTTCTAAGCTCTAATACTTGATATACCTTTTAATAGAAGTTTATTGCAGAATAACTATAATTTATAAACCTAACCTAATTTCTTGTTTTCACTTTAGGATTGGGGTAACGACAAGCTACACAGGACTCAAAAACAAGTAGAAAGAAACCCATACGACTTAGAAGCATGGTCCATTTTATTAAGGGAGGCTCAGACGAAGCATATCTCGGAAGTACGTGCTTTGTACGAACACTTAATTGGAATATTCCCTAGCGCTTCAAGATACTGGAGAATATATATTGAACATGAGGTTAGTAGTGCCGATTTAATGCTGTAAAATATCTATAGTCAAAAGGTTACAGAAGTCAAACTTGGTATTAATAACTATACGTTTCTTACAGATGAAATCAAGAAACTTTGAAAAGGTCGAAAAGGTATGGCTTAATATAGGTATCTCGATATGTTATTTTAGTTGCAATGAAAGAACTATTTATTGCATTGGCTTACTTCTAATAAAATCAAATTGTTTATTGGAAACAACAATTAGTTTTCTTCCTTCTATATTGTTGTGTTCAGAAACTGGGAGGAATCCTTTTAAAACTGCTGTTTGAGAAATGTTTGTTCAGCCAGATATTAATTCATAACAGGTGTAACAAATCCTAAAATTTCGGCCCTTTGGAAAGTTTAACAAAATATTTTATGTTGATGTTCATGATTGTTTATAGTCCAAGAGTTCGCGGCTCCCTGTCAGTATTGTGTTATGTATGTGCAGTTTTCAAACGATTCTTTCTGGTTTATTTTTACCCTTCACGAAAGCTACTCTTAAAACAGAAATTGGAAAAACATTTGTTAACGACTGAACAAAATATTGTGTTTGTTTTTTACTTCCTTTTTCCCTGCAAGTGTTGACCAAATAAAATTCTGTATCCATTACTCTGTCTTTTCTTATTTGCGGAAAATATTTTTCAGTCGTTAACCAGTGTGTTAAATTTGTCGGCTTTATTTGCCTCATATTTAAATCTGTACGATCGATTTCAATCAGTAGCGTTTCTAGTGGGATTTTATTTGTGATCATTTCTCTATTCATGACGAATGTTTTGATGAAGAAAAAAATGTTTAAAAGTTATTCATTATTTTATATCCTCAGTGCTGGTATAGGCCAATCAAACTAAGCAGATCATTTTTTAGAAGTAATTCCCATTAGGAAAAAAACACCAAGTTCATATTCAGTACATCTGAAATATTAATTTTCCGAATCAGTGCATCCAAAACAAAGTTGCAGAAACAAAATGGGGGACGTTTTACGTACGAAAAAATGTGAAAAATCTGTTTTTCTTGTCTATCTGCGAATGTTAACTATATTATCGAAAAAAGTTTCCAACAATAGTTGTATGCATTTAAAATACCGACAAAGTGGTGCCCGCTTAATGAAAATCCGATTGTTAGATTTTTCGGAAATAAAAAAAAAACGCCGAAAAATCATATTTTAATTTTGCAGTAACATTCGCAGATAAACGAGAAAAACCTACTATTTAACAATTTTTCATACGTAAAACGACCGCCATTTTGCTTCTGCAACTTTGTTTTAGATGCACTACGCACTGGTTTGAAAATTGATATTTTATATGTACTGACTGAATGGTGAATATGATCCTAGTGTTTTTTTTCTAATGGGAATTATACTTATTATACTTTGATTGGTCTAGTACATTTAAAAAAATACAAAACTAGATTAGTAGCCGGTCTGAGCAAATAAAGGATGAAATCTAACCGATCTTTTCAGATAATAATAATAATAATAATATTTATTTCCCAATCACAAATACAATTAATTAATAATCATACAAGTAATTCAGGAGTGCGTCAAAATTCGAAGCTAATATGCATAAACAACAATTTAAAATAAAATACACCTAAGATTGTATAAGATAACTAAGTATTCAAACTGTGCGCCTGGCAAGAAACGGTTACTAGAATAAAACGAAAGTTTATGATCATTTTTGTAGTTTAAAAGTCGGTTTTCCATCTTAAACCATTTGAAAAGTTTTAGAGACTCAGACAATCCATATTTGATATCTTTATTTTTAATCAAGCATAGGTATGCTTATTTTTTTTTGTAGTAGAAATACTGCCACTAGTTCAGGTGTCTGACAAGGATTATTATAGTGTGTTTATGTTAAAAATACACAGACAAGGATGCCAAATAGGAATTACTGAAGAGGCTGTTACAAGAGTTAGTAAAGACAGCATGATATTGCCATGCTTTAAGAAAGAGGACTAATAATGCCTCTAGCTGATATGAATGTGTCAGGTAATTGCATGCTGGCTCCTGTACTAATGTGTTTGAATAATGAAATTGCTGATTTTTTAACACCGACTTTGGTGGGTGCCGCATGACTATTATTATGCAATAGTCTTCACCAACAAGTTGTTGCTGGCAGGTTTCAATTGTACGATGTTCAGCGAGTATTGTAGCAAAAGTTACTTGAGTTTAAAAGTTCATGTTTTAAATTGTGTAATTGGGTAACAATAGGTTTTACATTGTATTCAAAGTAAACCTAACATTTGGTTGTTTAATTCTCTACATATATTTAAGGCACATAATAAACCTCAAAGCTTTGCCGCTTACACATATGGGAGAGCGGGCACACCTGTTTCAATTATAATTCCAAATTATTATATGATATAGTTACCCGACTCTCTCGTACCCAAATTATTTTAAGGATGTAATGGTTTACAGCAGGTATGTAAACCCTATCCTCGACAGAGTCGAACTTAATATTGTCAGTTTATCATGGAATATCGAATCTGTCAGTGCTCCACATGTCCTATCTTGACATAGGCGAAACAGAGTAAACTTTTTTAATTTAAAGACAATACTTCCAAATTTCTACTGTTATTATGCACAAAAATTTTAAGTGCGACTCTGTGGGATAGCCCTTTACCTAAGGAGACAGTGATTTACAGTCAGTTTTTGTGGCTTTTTTTATGTGCCTTAAATATATGTGGTGAACTATACTGTGTTATTGATTAAGCAAACAAAGTAGCGATGCATTGTTATGGATATTTCCGTACAACGCAGTATAAAAATATGTGTTGCTGTGTAAGTTGTCGGTTAGGATCTAAGAGCACCAACAAATGTGCTAGCAAAGAGGAATAACATATGAATATTATTTTTTTACCAAATTCTATGTGCTTTTCGTTTTACATAGATACAATTACGGTTTTATTGTTTCAAGTTTAGCATCATTTACAACTGACTATTTTGTAGCAGTTGTAGCTTTTTTGCTGAAGAGTTAAATTTTTAAACATTTTTTATCTTTATTTAAACTGTTTATGATATAGAAAAATGTTGGGGAAAGGGATTTGTTATATGTCACGTAATATGCGTTTTTTGACAGCTTTTTCAAAGATGCTTGATGAAGATTTTAAACATTGAGTTGTGGAAGTTATATCTGACGTATGTAAAGGAAACTAAGGCCACTTTACCGACTTACAAGTAAGTATTACGAATTCCATTTTATTCTCTAGTGCTCATTAAATTGCCAGTACCTGTAAACGTGTTTAAAATATGAATAATGCGTTCAAATCTATTATACTCCAAGCTGGTGCACTTTTATAGTCCTACCGTAATAGACGGACTATAAATCACTGCTCATTTTTGACACCATAAAACTTTCAAATAATTTCATTGGAGATGCTAAAACTTCAAATTTTCAATCATTCATAACTAAATAAGCACATTTACTGGAAGGTTGTACGATATCTCTGAAAAAAAAGAAGTTTGGCATTTTGTCGACAACATAAATTGCACCGACGAAATCTGAAATTCAAACTGGCATGAGTGAACAAATATGACATTTTTTGACACTTCGCCAACTCGATTTTGCTTCTTTCTCGACACTCCCTAATAAAATAGTCTGGGAGGAAGCGTTGAATTATTTGAAATTTAAGTCGATATTTCGCCCCAGACCACCGCAGGTGCGATGCCTGTTACTTGTTTGTCTATATCAAATCTATTACTAGAAATACAAATTAATCGGTATGAAATCACTACCAAAAAAGCAACGCTGTGTATAACATGATACAATGATTAAAATTAATAATAATTATTATTCGCGTGTTCAATAGATTGAGATTCAGATACGTAAATTCTTACAACAAAGTAAATAAATTAATAATATACATCTTAATATTCTATAGCAACGTTAGAATTGCTTTACCTCATCGTTAATTTTTTAGGGAAAAAATGGCACAAGCCTACGATTTTGCCTTGGATCGTATAGGTATGGACATCCATTCGTATTCAATTTGGAATGACTACGTCAATTTTTTGAAGGGCGTGGAAGCTGTGGGCTCGTACGCTGAAAATCAAAAAATCTCTGCAGTGCGGAAGGTGTACCAAAGAGGTATTATTAATCCTATGACTGGCATGGAGACATTTTGGAAGGAGTACATAGCCTTTGAACAGGTAAGGGATATTAATATTAGAACTCCTAATGTATTCTTGAATATACCAGGTGTCTCCATTATCTGAAATAAAAATCTGACACTCAAAGTTTGTGGTAAATTTGTCTTTTTGCTTCTAATTACACCATCAGATATTAATGATATTATATATATAACAAGACAGCATTAAGAGTAAAAAATATGTTTGTACAGTTTTGTTTTTTGATAGCAAACGAAAAAATAAACTTTGCTTATAAATTTTAGGCGATTAATCCGATAATTGCTGAGAAAATGAGCATTGAAAGAAGCAGGGATTACATGAATGCAAGGAGAGTAGCAAAAGAACTAGAAGTTCAGATCAGAGGCATTAACAGAAATGCTCCCAGCGTTCCTCCCAATGGAACACCTGAGGAAAGAAAGCAGGTCAGTAATTATAAATAATAATAATAATTTATTAACCATGTTGATACAATATGGCAAGTCAGCCATAATTTATATATATCATTACTTATAATAAAAACAATCTGCAAAACATAGATCTATTACAAATAAATATCACTAAATAAATATTAAAATAAAACGTTTACTACATAATCAGTATTAGAATAAAAATATAAAAGTGCATAAGTTCATCGATTTAAAATCTATAAAATTTCTCTTCGAGTAATATCTGTTTTATTGTGGTTCTAAATGAATCAAATTTAAATAATTTTTAACATTTTTATGGATAATTGTAAAAAAATGCAGTTATAAATTGGTTTGAAAGAAGCCGTTATGTGTCTTGAAATACTCAAACAGTCGAAGTATCTAATATCAATCATTATTTATCGTCTCAAACAGGTTTATATCTTTCTTCACTACATTTAATGTATATATACATGTAAGGTGCAGTTTACAGCTTTCTCTATAATTCAATTTATATTAATCTTATCATTCTTTTCTGGCAGAACAACTCTGTCAAAATGTGTAGAACTTCCCCAACAAAGAATATTGTGCACTATATGTGAATATGCAAGAGTATAATACATATTTAATAGGCTTTCATTAGTTGTATTTTTCATTTACATAATTTCAAAATACGCGGTGTTTAACTATTTACAAACTTCTACATAGGTTAAGCGGCAATTTTGAATATGTACCAAGAAGTTTGGTACACTGAGTTAATGCTATGTCTCAGTATAGTGTTGCATTGTCTGGTAATGGTTTTTCAATATTAAAATATATAAAAACAGTCTTCAATTCATTTGAAATAAATTTTTTTAGACCAGGTACTAATTTTGTCTATGGTTTTTTTGTGCTTTTTCTTGGACTCCTCAAATGTCTCAGAAGCTATAATGACTGTAAAGGCATCTGTAAACATAGTAAAGTGACAATTTCTTATTTGCTCAGGTAAATTGTTAATATATAATATGAATAATATATGTCCCAACACAGATCCTTGAGGAACTCCATGTACTAATTTTTATATTTCAGACAAATCATTGCCTAGTTTTACCCCCAAAGTTCTGCCTTCCATGTAGGACATTATGTATTATACTACCCCTAATCCCCATGCTGTCAAGTTTATGCTTCAACTTTCGATAAATCAAATTGTATTGAAACAAGATATTTACCTTTATGTAAATTGCAGCACACATTTAGTTGATTGAAAAAGAGAGAAAGGAGATCTAATGACATTAAAAAAAGCTGCTATTTCCGTTGACAAAAATGCTGCTATTTTTTGCTCTACTTTTCTCTGTTTATAGTCTAATACATGACAAGTTGCTGTTACCATGGATCCATTTTCACACAAACCCTGTTGAGCTATAGTTATTATGTTACTTTTTTCCTCAACACTTTTTACATTATTGTTGCACATTCTATAGGATAGATACTCTTTGCAGTTTTTTTTTGTAAGTAATATTGGTTTTAGCCATTTTTGGTTTAATTACAAACCATAAAAAAAATGGAGATGGAGATATGAAATTTTTTTCTCTACGAGCAATATTACAGGTGTTAGAAATGTGCCGATCGAATGCAATATACTCTTAGTTTTGTATTTGCGAAGAGTATAATAACTATGTGGACACAAACTTTTTAGGTAGAACTGTGGCAGAAATACATAGCCTGGGAGAAGAGCAACCCACTACGAACAGAAGATACAGCCCTTCTAACGAAGAGGGTAGTTTTCGCCTTAGAACAATGTTTATTGTGTCTTGGGCACCATCCGGACATTTGGTACCAAGCAGCACAGTTTTTAGAGTACAGCTGTAAGATTTTGGCGGAAAAGGGGGTAAGCATTGTCAAGTCTCTGTAATAAAATTTAGGTGGAGCTAATAGCTATTTGTTTTTCTTTTAGGATGTAAACGCCTCTAAATTGTTCAGTGAGGAGGCGGCAAACATGTTTGAGCGAGCCACAAGCACGTTGTTAAGCAAGAACATGTTGTTGTACTTTGCGTACGCCGATTACGAGGAGGGCAGACTGAAGTATGAAAAAGTGCATCAGATTTACAGCAAATATCTGGAAATTAAGGACATCGATCCTACATTAGTAAGTCAAAATAGACAGACATACTTAAACTACATTTTTTTCCCTTGAAAATATTGAACGAACTAGTATTTTTTGTAAAACAAATACCCTATTCTTTTCTTTGCCACAACTCCACCTCATAATGTTTAAGGAAATGTGTGAGTGCGCCAAAGCATAATACAAATTTGGTAGACTGTTCTCATGTAAAATGTTTTTCATTTGGAGGATGCCAAAATATGCTCTATTTAATTTTTTGCCAGTATGGTACCAAGAAATTTGGTTTCATCATCTAGTCCAATGCCCAAAATTTTAAAATTAACTGGTAAAGATCTTGTAATATGAAAATTTATTACTACAGTTTTCTTGGTATTTAATATTAATTTGTTACTATCACACCAAGCGCTTAAAGTATTAATAAGTATTCCACCCGTAATTGAAATTCCTCTACATTTGTTGCCGTTGTAGTAATAGTAGTATCATTAGTAAACATAGCAACACGTCATTTTTTATATAATTATTAAGGTCATTTACAAATAACATAATAAGGGCCCTAGGACAGAGCCCTGGGGAACTCCAAATTTAACTTGAGCCCTAGAATTCACATGATTGTAGTTCACTATTGATGACTTGTCATCCATATAAGATCTAATCCAGTTCAAAGCAGTGTTTCTAATTCCTAGTTGAAACAATTTTGATAAGTGTATTTCACAGTATTGAAAGCTTTAGATAGGTCGAAGCACATTAGTAGAGTCGGGTACAATTTAAACTGACTTGTGTCATGGCCGCTAAAACGTCTGAACTAAGATTTTATTTGATGCATAAGAAATTCCAGTACTTAGTTCTCAAACAGTTCTCAGCAATGATGTCGCTAAATAATTAAAAAAAAAATAGGAAAGATATTATCATAAAATGTTAAGATTATTAATCTAGTAACTTCATAATTTCAGTGGAATTCTGATTATGCAGTATCCGCTACATATGGGAAAAAATTGTATTTTTGACATTTCTAAAAAACTCTATTGGGGGTTCGTTTATGCATGTCCAACAACAAAAAATTACATTTTGACACATGTCATGTGATCACCGGTTTGGCAGGACTGTAAAAATAGTTGACGGTGGTACCGAAAAATGGGTCAAATTGATATAGAAAAATTTTATGAGGAAAAGGTGTATATAGAATACAACAAGGACCCCATATATCAATTTTGAAGCAGATGTTAAAATAAAAAAGTGCAAATTTTACCCCTACCATTAATTACTATATGAAAAATCATAAACTCTTGTGTCTATTTGACAAATATTTGATTAGTTTCGACAAAAACTTTATGTATTTTAGTTGAATTAAGGTATTTGCATGTAAAAAAAGAAACGAACCCCCAATATAGTATTTTTTTAGAAATCTCAATAATACAAATTTTTCCCATATGTAGCCAACTTTATAACGGACACTGTAGGTATATAGATTCGGGCACAAATGAAACTGATAACAAAAAATGAATTGCCCAATTCAGTCAATAACAATGAGTGATCAGAAAAAGAAATCAAAGACTATTGTTGCTACAGTCCAGCAAGAAACAAGGGAAGGTTTGGGCATTTCTTGCCAGAAAGGATAGGATCATAGTATTAGTAGGGGAAGTAAAAATAAAATATTTCATATAACAAAAAAAAAATCTGAAATCTATGAGAATAAGGAAAATAAATTATTTTTCTTTTAGGGGTAATAAATAAAAATTCTGGTTGACGAAATAAATATTAGGAAAATTAACAATAATTTTAAAACAAATAAATTAAAACAATACTGAAAGAACAATGCATTGACTCGTTTTCATAAACACTAAAACACTACACTTGAACAATTTATCAACTCGACGCAGGTTTCACCATTCGTGTATTAATATATAACGTAAGAAAGTAGATTTTATTAGAGATAAACACACGCTAGTAGTAATAAGACACCTTTTTGGGGAAAATGAAGTTTTAACAAAACTCGCGGCGCAGTTTAATAAAATAAAAATTTTAGAAGGAAAATTATTAACTTTTAATAGTGCTTAATAAAATTTTAAAAAAGTAGAAGTGCTTGGGGATCGATCTCACAACAACCCCACTTATATTTATTGCTGTTCGAGCATCTTGCCGATTGAGCCACACGATTCTGTTTATTCTATTCTAAAACGTGTAATATCTACGTACTAGAAAATTGTAAGACTTAGTGGTTTGACATTGTTCGTTTGACGGATGAATATCCAATATTTACCACTAAAAATAACTTAAATATTTTATATAAAGACGTTGTTCATATTTAGGGTGGTGTTAGTTCACGGAAATAAATAATATTCGTCGTCATCTCACACACAGTTTGAGAATCGCTGAGCTTATGACTATGTTTCTCACTCCTCAGTGTACATTTCATATTTCCATCTCAAAAGAAGTGGGAAAGAATCTTGGTAGACATACATTGACAATGCCTTTAGGCTATGGCTTTAAGTTTGTGTGCAAGAGATAGTGAAAACATATGTGCAATATTAATTCATACATCGGTCTTTTTAAACTGAACCCGACTCTACAACATACTTACTATCATTCAAAGAGGAATACGTATAATTAATTAAATGGCAAGAAGCCCTTTCAATTGATCTACTGGATCTAAATCCATGTTGCGATGGCGTCAAAATGTAATTTTTTTTCGCAAAGTTAACAATGCGGACATGAAAAGCTTTTTCTATTTATTTGCCTGTGTGTGTATTATACACAGGATTATATTTTTTAAATGAATGCGTGGTATAAATATCTTCCTTTTTGAATGCACGCCGAGCCTAATAATTTTTTCTTTTAGGCTTATATTCAGTACATGAAATTTGCCAGGAGAGCCGAGGGGATAAAATCGGCCAGGGCTGTTTTCAAAAAAGCCAGGGAAGACAACCGCTCAAAATACCATCTCTTCGTATGTGCCGCCCTTATGGAATACTATTGCAGTAAAGATAAGAACATCGCTTTTAGGATCTTCGAGCTTGGTCTTAAAAAATTCGGTGCCATACCGGAGTACATAACGTGTTATATTGATTACTTATCCCATTTAAATGAGGATAACAACACCAGGGTCCTGTTTGAAAGGGTTTTGTCTTCAGGAAGTTTGGAACCTGAGAAATCGGTGTAAGTTTTTGCGAAGTACTATTGATATAGTTGATAGAATCATGAAAAATAATGAATTTACATAGGGATCTTAAAACTTGCTTATAGATAATAGTGACAAAAATCACAACTTAGATATATCCTAAAAATCATTTGCAGAGACATCTGGAACCGGTTCCTGGAGTTCGAGTGTAACATTGGCGATCTCCAGTCCATAGTGAAGGTGGAGAAACGGCGTTCGGAGGTATTATCAAAAATCAAAGAGTTTGAGGGGAAGGAGACTGCCCAACTGGTAGACAGATATAGATTTTTAGATTTGTTCCCTTGCACTCCACAGGAATTGAAAAGCATCGGGTAAGTTTCTAACAAAAAATATATACAGGTTGCGGGAGCCTATGGAACTCATAATATCATGAGGCAGGCAGAGAGAATGTGCAAGAGTAACTGACCAAATATCGCTTTTTCATAGTCATTTACTGAGGGGAGTGAGCAAATAAAGTTTTTTTCCATGTGATCCATGAAGTACATCCATCCGATGGGGCTATGCCCCATATATTTTTCTTCTCATTAGTTGTTGCTTGTCGCTGATACAGTAAATGCTGCAGATTGCTCATTTACTCAATTTGTATTTAGACACCCTGGCATCAAACCTGACTATCTTTGTGAATATCTTGAATCATCAGCTTAGTGTGTACACACCTTTTTTGTTTTTTAATAATCATTTTAGAGCCCTGATTCTTTTTTCCATTTATATATTTTTATCCCCAACTGCACGGTGTTTGTATTTACGTCTGAATGTAATGTGTTTTTGTTTGTCTCTTACCTGTAACAGATGAAGTGATTTAGATTCGGTTTTCACCATAAATATTGTTTTTTCTACAGGAAGGTTTATAGATATTTAAATCTTTGAATTTCGGTCCCCATCTTTGTTTCGCCGTATTGATGTCAAAACTGATCCAATCACAATGGAATAGAAATCACATTTGCATATTGTCATATATGCTTGGAAATATTAGTATGATGACACATTACTAGATACCAACCTTGGTTGATAAACGTGCATCGGGCCAACTGGAATGCGCGATCTTTGCAAATGAAAATACATTATCTTTTTACAATTCTCATTATTTTCTTTGCTAAATAGAAATGATGTGTCATCTGCATATAAAGTCATTGTTTTTTCTACAACATTGTATGTATAATTAGGGAGCTAATATGGATCTCTGAGGAAGTCCTTTTTTCGATCCCAACTTTTTTTATTGGATACCTAGTGGTTAGAGATTACTATTTCAAAAATCCATTCAAAGTCGTAACCTAATTGTTGTTTAAGGCTGTGGGTTTTTGGCAGTTCTGGCAACTTGTGTTGTGTCATTTTCTTTTATTTATTTGAGATATATTGTATAAATGTCCTGTAAGTGTAGTTGTTATATTTACTTATTGGCATATAAGATGGCATGAAGATTTTTTTTCTAGTGTTTAATGGTATATTTCTTTCTCTCTTTTAGATATACTGAAGTAATAAATATAACGGGTGCAGGAAAAAACCACATCTTGCAGTCTATAATAGAGAGTGACACAGACTTACCCTTGCCAGTGCCCGACTATTCCCAGATGGTACCATACAAACCTAAGTCAAATGCACTGCCCGGAGAACATCCTGTACCAGGTAATTCTTTTAACAAACTTTCAGATTTGAAGTGATGTTAATATGATAATCAAAGGGACATCGTGATGATGATTTTCAATTCTTAACCCTCGAAAAGTCGATTACTGTGATTACAAATGCAATGGAACTTAATTGATTATAATTTCTCAATATTTCTAGTGCAATTATTTTATTAGTTTTTTATAATTTAAACTGTTTTTCGGAAACAAAACTAGTTTTTCATGGATGAATCGCTACTACTATATTGATATGTAATTTGCTGTAAAAGGTTCTCTAAACGTAATACTTTTAAATCATTTTCTATTTTTTAAATATTCACAAAAATCACCGTTATAAAAACATTTAAGGTAGGAACCAATGAATAGAGCATTCCATTTGACTATATCATAATTTGGTTCTAATTTCATATGGTCTTTTCTAGGTGGCACATTCCCTCTACCCCCCGCTGCGGCTCATCTGTGTACTCTGTTACCACCACCACACTGTTTCCGTGGACCATTTGTACATATCGACATACTTATGGATATCTTCAACAGAATACATCTACCAGAAACCTGTAAGTACCATCATTGTTAATCAACTTTATATTGATATTTGACATTTTGCATGTGATATGGCGTCAAAATTCTTGCAATTCCATATTACATTTATTATAATGGAAAGAAATAGTGAATGCATAGGTTGCTAGTTCATTTTCGGCTCGAAGAACCAATGTTTGAGACAGTAAATTTTTTAGACTAACGTGGTAATTCAAGTAAATTTGTAAACTGGTAACATGAAGTGGGATATCAGAAAGACTACTGGCAACTTACGTCTTTTGTTTCCTATAGATGTAATAAACCTAATTAAACGTGGACGAGATACGGTCACTGATTCATTTTCCGATACTCGATCAGCAAAGCTAAGCAACTTTAGTCAAGTGAGGCATTTAGATGGATGACCAATGTATTTCGTCTATTAGTCAGTAGGCTATCAACTGAGACAGTCCTGGGCCATTAACCCGTTTAGTAAGACGGTGCAGATGGCACAGAACCTCTTCACTTCAGAGAAGACACCAAGTGCTATTGACCCGCCAAACACGAGGTGAGATGGCCGGGGGTGGGTTGAAGTTGGTAGCCAAAAGACCGTGGTTTGGAGTTTGGAGTCCACGCAAAACTGTAGATCCCTGCAGCACAATGAGCCTGAAGGCCTGAGTACAGTAAACGGGTGGTGTAGGTTGCAAAGCGACCTTAAACTTGGCATAATTTGCCAGCGTTACTGACCTAGTCAGTACGTATACTCCAGACATCCTGTATAACCACTTTGTGCCTGGATTCATCTTCAGAAAAACCATGGTTTTACCTCTTTGCCACTAAATGCTGCAGCAAAATGTTCGATCATAACAATCGTTAATAGTTTTCCTTATAGTAAGGGAGCCCTCGACCAGGATTTTAGACCGCATCCCGGCATGAAGATTTCGATTATTATGCAATAGTTTATCACTCCCTGAAGAAAAACTTCCATACCACTGATATTTCTGGCGTTGCTTGAATTCATTTATCGAACATGTAAAAATAAATTATCCATTTTTTTTTATCGCGGCACGTCAGTTTCCTTGTTTTTCTATTAAAGATAATATTAGACAATGTAGGAAAGATAGTAACTGACATTTCCCGCCTTGCCCGCGTCTAATGGGGGAAAATTTCCAATTTTCTGACACTTGGAAAACCTTGTCATCACGGCACGTCAGTTTCCCACATAATTACAAGTTTTTGGTGCCAGAGTACCGAGGAAAAATAGTAACTGACAATTTGGCCATTGCCTGCGAACGGATTGAATTTTTTTTATGTAAGATTTTGAAACACTTTCGAATTTAGCGGCACGTCTGTTTCCTACTTCAGATGATGAATGATACTTGGAAAAGGGTGGGAAAAGGGTGGGAAAAATGACAACTGACCTTTTCAGCATTGCAGGTGGCATACATTTTGTTTTTCTTTAAGAAAAAACCTGAAAATTGATGTGCATAGATATAGTTCAATTTAACTTTATTACAACAAGTACTTTATTAGAAATGTATATAAACAAACAAATATTTTAGTAAAGTTAAGATCGGTTAAGTAAATGTGGTTGCTATTTTTTTATTTTAAATTATCTCTCATATTGCATGTAAATCACATGACTGTGCTGCAACGGAATTAATAAAGTATATTTAAAATGGGAATAATTGCATAACCGCCATACAACCTATTACCTCCCATTTGGTGACTACTACCCTAAAACAACCTGGACCAATTTCAATTCATACGACAGAAAATGAAACTTTGAACATAGGGAATATCATTAAGTGCAAAGTCTGTATTAATGTGTGCCTGGATGCCGGATGCTGTGGGAGAAGCAAGCTAGTGATACGACGAGATGCGCGTGGCGCATTGCCACTCAGGAGCAGGTGCGGTGCATCTTTGATTCGGTTTCCTATAGCTGTGCAACGCGGGAAACGTCAGTTTTTATTTTTAATTTAATTTTGAAAGCCTAAGGAATTATTTGATGAAGGTTTCATCTATGTCGCTGTAACTTTATCCAACCCCTTTTTTAACAACTGATAAGGGTGTTGTCAATGTTCTGCAACTCCCTAAATGTCAGTTCTTGATAAATTTGTGGTCTGTTTTACTTGTTTAACAAGATTATATCTAGTCCTGATGATGTGCTGTAACAAATTGATGGGCTCACCCATGCCAATGAAATTTTGGTCGAGTACTCCCCTACTATTAACCGATTCAAACAAATTTTTTGCTCTTTTGGAAAATGGATTGTTCTAAAGGCCCATAAAAAATTATTTTACTTGAATTAGGAATGTAGGAGAAATTGTCGGAATACAAGGATTTTAAAAAAAAGTTGTCAAAAAACAAGGTATTTCGACAATTTCTCCTAGATCCCAAAACCATTTCAGACCATTTTTAATGGGCTTTTAGAAGAATATGTTTTCTTAAATACTGAAAAAATTGTTTGAATTCTTAACCAATGCACAGTGGCACGAATCACAACTTTTTCATTCAAAATAATTTAGAGCACTTGTTTCGCAACCGATTATGATTGGGTATTTTTTTTTAAATACTTGTTATTTAATTTCCAAAAAATGTAAGGAGCCGATATTTGAATTATGCTAACCAAAATTGTTAGGCTTATTCTATTTAAATCTTAATAAAACTTTTTTCTTATCCAATTTATATAAATCTTGTTACTCGGGGGTTTTTGAGCTCACTGAATACGAATCTGATATCCAAATTATCATTAACTAACTTGTGCGGAGTGGTTATAAAACGCTAAAAAATGATGAAAAATTATATATCATTTTATAACCGCCATTGATTCAGCCACCTTGCAGGTTGGTTTTTGACTATTTCGATGTCAGATTCGTATTCAGCAACCTCAAAAACCCCAGAGTAACAAGATTTATGTAAATTGGTTAAGAAATAAGTTACATTAAGATTTAAATAGAACATGGCCATTTTAAGCTCAATAATTTTGATTAGCATAATTAAAAAATCTGCTGCCTTACGTTTTTTTAAAATTAAATAGCGAGTATTAAAAAAAAATGATCCCAATCGTTTGCGAAACAAGTGCTCTAGATAATTTTGAACAAAAAAGTTGCAATTCATGCCACTGTGCAGTGTAGGAAAAATCGACGAAATATGAGGTTATCTTTTAAAGCGAATCTAACAATGAATTCTTGCCCCCTTAAATAATTACCATGATGAATGTCTTTTTTCTAGTTCCTCCACCTTTCGAAAATGGCGGTGGTGACGTTCGTCTGTTTGACCTTGCAAAGTCTGTGCATTGGATAGTGGAGGAAGGTGGCGGTATTGGTTTGAAGAAAAGAAAACGAGTCGGTCTGTCCATGGACGGATCAGATGATGAGGACATGCCCCTGCCCCCTTCCAACGACATATACAGGCAAAGACAACAGAAAAGGGTGAAATAGGATGGAGTTATATTAAAGTTTTTCGTATTCTTAGCATATTTAACGTATATAGTTTTTATAAAACTATTCCTGTTACTTTCGAGGTATGATAATAATAAACTACAAGGTCATCGTAATTTTTAAGGGGTCAAGTGGCCCAGCATGAGTTATATTCAGTACGATGCGAGTATATGAAATCGTAAGTTTAGGCACTATGCCGTCAATTTTGGGTGGTGCAGGTGAGTACACAGGTAAATTGGGCTTTTTCAATCGGAAATGCGCTCTTCAGACAAAATGTTCTTGTACAGCATTCCTCATGTTGACAGTTCATAAAAAAATAACGACCTTGAACCTACTGCCGTACAAAAATAATGGGACCCAGAAGGATTTTTGATTTTTCGAAAATTTTCCCAGACATACAGATAATGTAATACTTTACGGCGTTTGTAAAATTAGATTTGTATGCTTTCATAAATTCATCATTCAGCGTACATATTTGGTGGTTACAGGGTGAGAAACCCGGGCGCAACTCCATCATTTTACAATGATCTTACACCCTACGGGCCTACTGAAGGGGTTGCGATTGGGATTTCTCGCCTTGTAACCAGCAAATATGTACGGTGTGGGTGAATAATTAATCAATAAAAGTATACAAATCTAATTGTACAAATGCCATACAGTATAAATTACCTATATGTCTGGGAAAATATTCGGAAAATCAGAAATTCTTCTGGCTTCCGGTTCCATTATTTTTGTACGGCGGTAGGTTCTAGGCGATTATTTTTTTATGAACTATCAACATGAGGAATACCGTACAAGAATATTTTGTCTGAAGAGCGCATTTTCGGATGGAAAATTCAATTTATCTATACCGCCCAAAAGTGACGGCACAGTGCCTAAAATTATGGTTTCATATATCAGCATCATACTGAATATAATTCATGCTGGGTCACTTGACCCCTTAAAAATTACGATGAGCTTGTAGTCTAAATAATTTTAATTTGTAAAAATCGCGATGCTTGGCCATTTACACTTATTATAACATAATACATCATTGGCAATATTATTTGTATTCGGGATAAAATAATGAAGCAGGCAAGACCGAAGATTATCATGGTTTATATACAAAAAAAAAATTGTTATTTAATTTTTGATAAAAGTAATTGGTGAATCCCGAAACGGGTCTCCATGATATTGAAATATGATTTATAAATATAAAGGTATAATAAATTTTATATGAAATGAAACATAGGTAATAACGTTTATGAATAAAAAAAATCCTTAAAACAACTGTTATTTTCTTCACAATGTCTTGGCATAGTTTTTGTGATATATCTTGGTTTCCTTTTGCTGCATGGCATGTCAGACAGCATCACGCCATCCGTTGGTCCTCGGTGACATTAGAGTACGTCGTCTTTGCCCTAGAGAGAAATAATACAAAAGGGTCGAAATCTCAGGCAAAACCCGATTGGCATATGGGTAATGTTCTCGCCCACTTTTTTTCCACGAAATATTTCAATTTCATGTGGGATTATTTGTTGCGGCTTTGGGTCTAGACTCTAGTGATGGTAATCAGGTTTCACCTGAATTATTAACTGTTCTGTATTTTTTCTGTCCGATTAATGTGGCCAAAAATAAGAGAATTAGAGCATATGTCGAAGAGTTATGGAGAAACAAACTGTTGGGTACTCGCAACACATATATCTTCAGACCCACATCTCCAAAGCATCAGTGTGCTATCTGTCTGTCTGTCTAACGCTCCATGTTTCAGACTTAAGTTTGGTCTTTTAGTGGAGTCGATGAAACCAAGAAATCCTAAAACTTCGGAATCCACAACAACAGCATTGATTTTGATAAAGCTGTTTTTAAAATGTTTGTGTTTTATGATGTTTAATCAAAAGTGAAGTAATTTATCATCAGGAGTGTGGAAAATGCTGATGGTTGCTTACACATGGTGAAGAGGCAAATTAGTAAATGGATGATTAGATAATGCAATATAAATTTCAGAGATTTTAGAGTGCACAAAAGGTTCCACTTAATGGCAGATAACTGACTACATCCATACCTTCAATAGTACTAAAAAACTCATTATTATTCTTATTCGTCAATAACGCTTTTCTATGGGTTAATATCTAGATACTTAAAATTCTCGAACTTTACCGACCTCTGGGCAAGAAGTTTGTCACCCTTGTTTTATTAATTTTTGCACACATTGTGTGAAAAAAAGACAGTTTCGGGTCATAGTTAAGTTACTGTGCTTTATTTGTCGTTTTCAAAGGCAGCAGTAGAAAAACTTATTTTAAGTTGACATCAGTCACACCCATTATCAATTATCAGCGTCGGATTGTGAGCGCAAGGGCCCACCTGAAAAAATATGTAGGGGGCCCTAGACCAGAGATGTGGAAAGTCTGGAGGTGTACCTCTACCCCCAGCATCACAGTTACAATTTCAGAAAATTAATGTTAAACTGTAGGAAAAGAATATATACATTTAAGACGGATGAAAAGTTTGCCAGACGAAAATCTGGTCCCAAATTGTTAAACTATTAGGTTTTTGTGACCCGAATCAATTATTTTTTAACTTTTTTTGGTCATTTTAAACAAAAAAGGTGTCTGGTAATTTTTGCGTAAAGTTGACCGTTTTCGACTTATAAATAATGTTTGGGAAAACGCAAAAACGGCCATTTCCAACGTTGACATACAATATTAAAAAATGGATTTTTTTTTAGTTCACCAAAATTCTTATATAATCTTTGAACATCCATTAACAAAATCCTGAAGAGTAAGTGCAGATTTTTTGATTCTAAAGCTTTGTTTTTAACTGTTAATTAGACGTTTTTAGCCGGGCGCGGGCTCTTTCAATTGTTTATAAGTCGGAAATGGTCAACTTTACGAAAAAATTACAAGAGACCTTTTTTGTTTAAAATGACCAAGAAGACCTATAAAAACTGAACCAGATTTTCGACCGGCAAACTCTTGATACTTATTCAGAGACATGTCCCGAACGTGACTGTGAAATAAATGACAAAAAGAAAAGAATCAAAAGTTTGCCGGACAAATATCTGATACCAATTTTTTAAACAAATTATAAAAATCGAATGAAATTTTTTAGATTTTTTTTAATCATTTTAAATGTCATTTTTTCGTAAAGTTGACTGTTTCCGACTTATAAAAAAAATTTCTAAAAATATATACCTACTCAGATCTATAACAGGCAAAGTTACTCAAAATGCATTGGTAGCCACATACCATGGTGTGATTCATTCAGTAATATCATATAGAATACTGGTATGGGGTCATGCTCCTACATCTAGTAGCGTGTTTTCTGTACAAAGAAAAGCTGTACGAATTATATCTGGACCTAGCTATAGAGACGATTGCAAAGAACAATTTAAAAAATTAAATATACTAACTGTGCCATGCACTTACATATTACAATGTCTCATGTACATAAAAAACAACCTAAATAAATACATGTCTCGGAATGAAATACACTCATATGATATTAGGAATAAAAATGATATCCATCAAAACTTTTTACGCTTAAAGAAAACTAGGGATGGCACTGGATATTATGAAATACAATATTATAATGCACTGCCTCCAGCAATAAGACTTTGGAATACAATTAAGTTTAAATCCAGACTTAAAAAATATCTTGTCACAAATGCTTTCTACAGTTTTGAAGAATTTCTATCAAGCGATTTATCCAAAATTTATTTTTTTTTTTTTTAAAAATGGTCCTTAATGAATATCTCTGTTTCATCTTGTTAGTTCATATGTAATTACTAACTATTAATGTATTTTATAATTTTAAGTATTATTATATATTGTTCGTTGTACGAGTGTGTCTTTTTAACATTTTACATAATGTATCTAATTTAGTGTTTTAATTTTTTTATGTATACATTTTAATCTTGATTACACGTGTTTTTTTAAATTCTATTGTATCTACTATTTTTTGACTTGTGTAAACACTTTTGTGTATCTGACATCAATAAATGGTTCTTTTATAAACAAGCGCGCGTCCGGCTTAAAACGTCTATTTAACAATTAAAAATTTAAGCTTTAGAATGAAAAAATCTGCACTTATTCTTCGGGATTTTGTTACTGCATGTTCAAAGATTGTATAAAAGTTTTGGTGAACTTAAGAAATTATTTTTTAAATATTGTACCTTGAGAATGACTGTCTTTGCGTCTTTCAAACATTACATTGTTTATAGGTCGGAAACGGTCAATTATACGACAAGAGAGGTTTTTTGTTTAAAATGACCAAAAAAACCTGAAGAAAATTCTTTTGGGTCAAAGAAAGCGATTTATGCAATTTGTTTTAAACAAATTTGTTTAAATAAATAGGCACCAGATTTTCGTCCGGTAAACTCTTGATTCTTATTCAGAGGCATGTTCCAATATGTAAAAGAATCGAATGTGAAATTTTTTTCATGCGAATGCGAGGTTTTCGCGTTGTCTATATGCGCACAAAAGGTAACATAAATATATTTCTTTTAAAAAACGTTAGACACCTAACTAATCTAACTTAACATTTCGTAGTCCAGAAAATATCTTTAGTTTCTTACCCAGGGTATTAATTTATTAATTCATAATCCAAATTTTCTAATAAATCCAATTTAAAACCACATCATTAGAAATGTTTCTAAGCTCTCCTGGCCCCGTTTTAATCAATTTATTGTAATTTTGAGCTTGCTAAAAACTCGTTCGTAAGTCACTTGTGTGCAACAGAGGGTTAAAAGATATTTATAGGCAATAATTCAAATGATTTTTATTTAAATCAGCACTATTTTCATTTTCGTTATTGCTGCTAACAGCAGCAAATTGAAGCATCTTCATCATCACTATGTACAGGGTGGGCAACTAAGAATGGAGGTCGGCCATATCTCAGAAACCAAGCATCGCACAAATTTAGGAAAAAAATTACCTTAAGTAAAGTGGCCACGAAAAATCGCTGGAAAATATTTTTCTAAAATGGCAGCTAGGGGGCGTAACAGCCACAGCAGAATAGAAAATCAGGTTTTTCTCAGTATTTTGCTCAATTAAGTGGTATTGAAAATACATGCATCGTAATCCTAGGACAATTTTGAATCTTTTTAGTTTTCCATTTTTTTTGTATCTTCAAGAATAAAGTGGTGGGGAGATGCCAAAATTACATTTTTTCAAATGTCGATTACTCCGATTAGCCTTAACGGAATTTAACAAACTTAGTCTCATTGGAAAGTGCTTTTCTTGGTCTATCGAGTGCCTGTTGTGCTATTTCCATTTGATTATTACTGTCGCCGCTAGAGGCCGTTATTTGACATGACAACAAATATCGCGCTTTTTCTTAAAAAATTTAAAAGGAATGGTATATTTATTTTTACACGGTAAAATAGAGAATTAAAAGCCTCAGATATCGGTGAAAACCGCAACTAGATAGCTTTTCTCTAACGGAAGATATTAGCAAACAAAGTTGAAATTATGAATTATTATCAGATCTTGCCGACGGGATTTGCAAAGTAGCTGTTGAAAACAAGTAAGCTGTGAAAATGACACAATGAAGAAACAACATATTATGTCAAAATATTTAACTTGTCATTATTGTTATTTTGTGCAGTATTTAGTTTTTTATTTGAATTTGTTTTCGTTTTGGAATTAATTTTTCAAATTATAATGATTCTTACAAATGAAGCATTTGACATGTTAGCGATTTAGTTCGAATGCATGAGACATGCAACTCTTGCTGCCAGAGTCTATGCAGTGCAATATCCTGAAAGACGTCATCCAAGTGAAAAAGTTTTTATTCGACTGGCACATGGTTTTCGTACAAAGGAAGTGTACCGTGTATCGAAGACATCGTTACGAAATTTTAAATGTATTTTTGAAGTTACGAAACGTCCCAATTTTCATAACTGTCAGTTTCATTACATAACTAGTGATGTAATGAATTTTAATTAAACTGTTATTATTAAACCCATCATTTAGAGAAAAGACATTAAGGCACAAAAAACACTTTATTAATAAAATGCAAATAGAAACATTCCGTCATCTGCATTTTTAACAAAACATTTAAAGTTTTCTTCTGTTAAAATAATAAATTTCTTAGCGTGGTAACCTGAAGATCTTCTCTTTAAAAATGGTATTAATATGGTATATTTTTTGTCAATGTTTCTTTTGGCATTTAATTCTTTAATATTGATTCCTACTCAATATTCATATCGTGACGCTTTATAATTTTTCATCGTTTCGAAATACGCTAAGAGAATCTTTTCACATACATCTTTTTATTCACTTTTGTTGACACCAGTTTTCAAATTTCGTATATTATACTTCCTCATATATGCTTTTTGATTTACCAGGTAAGTATTATTGAATTTACTGCTACTCTTTTATATCAGATGGAATATCCACATCTAAATCAACAATTTCTGACTTAATTTGCTTAAAAAAATTCAGCAGATTGACAACTGAACTTTGTTAATACAAATGTCAACCTATACCTACTAATGCTCAGGTACAGCGATAAACACAAAATTCATTTGTACCACTGTAGGTGTAACAATGTTTGAAACCGCAAAATAAAATTCAATATAAATTGCAATTTCTTTTCTATTTTAGAGCAGGATTAGATAAAAACGTTATGAAACAGTAATTTTACTTGACTCGCGCAATTTGCAAATATTGCATTCGTCAAGTAAAGTTAGTCTTTTCATAACTGTCTACATAAATATATTGTTATTATTATTATTAGAATTGTTGTCTGTTATTAATTACTAATTTTTATATTATGTAATATATTCTACTCGATATGTTTGATATATGTTGTTTCTTCATTGTGTCATTTTCACAGCTTACTTGTTTTCAACAGCTACTTTGCAAATCCCGTCGGCAAGATCTGATAATAATTCATAATTTCAACTTTGTTTGCTAATATCTTCCGTTAGAGAAAAGTTATCTAGTTGCGGTTTTCACTGATATCTGAGGCTTTTAATTCTCTATTTTACCATGTAAAAATAAATATACCATTCCATTTAAATTTTTTAAGAAAAAGCGCGATATTTGTTGTCATATCAAATAACGGCCTCTAGCGGCGACAGTAATAATCAAATGGAAATAGCACAACATGCACTCGATAGACCAAGAAAAGCACTTTCCAATGAGACCAAGTTTGTTAAATTCCGTTAAGGCTAATCGGAGTAATCGACATTTGAAAAAATTTATTTTTGGCATCTCCCCACCACTTTATTCTTGAAGATACAAAAAAAATGGAAAACTAAAAAGATTCAAAATTGTCCTTGGATTACGATGCATGTATTTTCAATACCACTTAATTGAGCAAAATACTGAGAAAAACCTAATTTTCTATTCTGCTGTGGCTGTTACGCCCCCTAGCGGCCATTTTAGAAACTCGAAAATATTTTCCAGCGATTTTTCATGACCACTTTACTTAAGGTAATTTTTTCCCTAAACTTGTGCGATGCTTGGTTTCTGAGATATGGCCGACCTCCATTCTTAGTTGCCCACCCTGTACATGTTTATCATTTTGGTTTTGGGCTGATGATGAGTATGATTGATCTTTTACCAGTTGCAAGTTATTAAAATTTTGTACAAAACTGATAAGCTCATTCCTGATTAAAGATGCATCAATTGAGATATTGTCGTGACAGATTCTGATTCAAATTGTTCAAGTGCAGTTCGAATTTCTTTAAAATTCCATAGATCAAAATAATAAAATTGTTTATATACGTTTTGGTGATTTAAAAATATGTTTTTTAAACTTGATTAATAACTAATTTAAAAAATATTTCTTTTGGCTGGTCCTTGTCTATTAATTATATAGCTTTTCTTTTTCTATTTTGAGTTGCAGTAAACTCTATTTCTGTGTATATGTCAGTATCTTAAAATTGTTGGTTTCATTTACAAAAGTTATAAATTTGTTATCTTTACGTACAATTTCTGGACACTTTTCATATAATTTGTTAATATTTTTTATGCATTTTCGATTAGCTTTAGATCAAGCCCTAGTGTTTGTAAGTAATTAGATTCAGGTGTGAGATACTGGAATATGCTTCTCGACACCAGAGGCCTCAGGGGCCCCAAAACCGGTAAGTCGAGGTCCACCCCTGGTTTCCCAGTAGTACAATCCGACGCTGATCCACATACTAGAGTGCAGATATAGCATCAAGATGTTTCCGTTTCGAGGGACGGAGATCTCGATGTGGAAGTAGTGTTTTCTCAGACAGCAATTTTTTTCTACTTTACGGGTAGTATATTCGGGAAAATAATAACCACCTGAATTTAATTGCTTAGTTGAAGCTTATGAAGGTGGTGTTAGAAATAAAATGTTGCCGAAAGGAAACAAATATTTTTAAAAATTGTTTTTTATTTTGTATAATATGATGACTTAAATACAATTTATACAAATTACAATACCATTTTGTAAAAAATATATCTTTAACCTAAAATATAACTTAGTTCTAAAAGGTAGTGAAACTATCCCACTGCCTTATCCTTTCGCAACTCCTTTTTTCTGAAAAAAAAAAAAAAATCGATAATTAATACTGATCAAGAATCATATAATTACGAATTTGTAGAATTTATTATTATTACTTTTCTCACTAATGTATTTGAAAATAAATGGTACGGTCATAGCACACTTTCTTTATCGTCCGATTTAATTTTTTTATTTCACCAGTATACAGAGTGCGTCAGTAAAAACTTCCAGGCGTAATATTTCGGAAAATTATATAGATATTTGAGTCCTGCAAAAGCCAATTGTTAGAATGCATAAATGGCTTCAATTTTGGATACAAATCGCTTTTTAATAACTTAAGATGTGGATGGCGCTGTGCTGCAAATAAATGTTTCGATGACAGGCACTTCAAAATAGAGAGCATTTAAAAAAGTTATAATTTTTAATCAAATTTCATTATATAAAATATTCTCAAAAATTCAACCGTTGTCGAGATATTTAAGTTTAAATGTTGTAATGTTTTGAAAATTAAGATTTGTGTAACTATTTTAAAATAAATTTTAGTCGATAGGTCATTGGAAACTTTTTTAGTGGAAAGTTAATGCTACAATAAAACAAAATGTGCAAGTTTCGGTTTAACTGAAATTGACCTTGACTTTGAACACTCTGTATTTTATCACAAAATGTTGAAGAAAATAACAATACAATATAACTGTGGTGGTAAATTTAGTCATAATGCAAATATTACTTACATAATACAAAACAAAAACTTAATGCAAAAACGAAAAAAAAAGGAAAACTAAAAGGAAATGTATGGAATATGTTCAAAATTATTGCAATTTTTATTTATGCACAATGCAAACCTATTAATCAGTTTATTGTAATAATTGGCTTTTACAGAATCAAACATTTTCCGAAATATTAGGCCTGGGAGTTTTTAATGGTGCATCCCATGTACATGCCACTACTAGATCGGTGATAGACAGGTGAATCCTAGTTGTTTCTGTATGTTAAAAATTTAAAAGTTAATTGAAAAGCTTCATTTTTATGGAAAATGTTTTAAACTTTTGTACTGGTTCTTGCATGAAATGCGTTGAAAGTGACTGTCTTTCTGAAAAGCTCAAATTAAGGGCGAAGAACGTTTCAAAGGCTAAGTATTTATAAGAGATAGAATGGCAAATAATGCTTCAAGGTAAGATGTTTTGAATGTAATTAGTGAAGTCAATAGAGATTTTCACTTTGCAAAAATTCCGGGAAGCGGTAACTTTTCAGAACACATCTCTGAACATGTTAGGAACAATATACCAAAAGTTACCAACAATGGTCCGTGAGCGTCATTTGTTATTAAATCTCCTTGAAACATCTTAAAGTACACGAGTTTTAAAAATCGTACCTATAGAAATCTAATAACGCGATTTAAACCAGAGTAATAGGTGGAGAAGGTAGTTATATTTAAAACTACAAAATAGGAAGACTAACATAATTTTTAAATTTAAATTAGCTATTTTTCAAACCACTGAAATTATTGAGTGAAATAGTAATAGTCTTATTATGGCTCTACTTAGGTCCTCTTACAGTTTTTTTAAATATGCGTACTAAGAAAAACAGTTATGGCCAAAAATAATAAATAATTCTCTATCGGATGTCTCTTTCTAGAGAATGGCCACCTTGCACTTTGTTAGATAAATACAAAGATTGATTGTTTGATATTTTAATTAGTTTTTCATTTTTCACCGAGTAGAAATTTTTTAATCTCCAGCATAACCAGTTTGTAGGTTATCAAAAGAATGCAAAAATTGAAAATTAATATTTTCATAGATAGATTTTCTGCTGTTTACAAGATTCAATAAAGAATATGGCTTATTATACTATTAATATACAAAATTTGATCAAAAACGTTTTTCTTTTAAGAACATCCATTTTCGATCCTAAAGGGTAGGTGATAATCTTGGGGCATTTGTAAAGGGACTCTAGATATTGAGTTTAAACATGATCAGTCAGTTGGTTTCGGTGCTAGGCTAAGCAACGCTCATACAGACACACACAGACATATTTGTCCCAAATTTCTCTGTATCTGGAAGTGATATAGAATCAAAATTCGTCAAAAACTCAATGTCGAATTTTTGGACAGTTACAATATTTTTTCACATGCAGTGCACTCCATAGTAAAAATACTTACAGCTGGTTTTTCTTTGGCATATGCTTCTTGACAAACGTTTTGGGCATTATAAGGATTAATCATCTTACACTCGCAGTCTAAGCCTTCTTCTATGTTTGTGAGCTGATTCACAATATTGTGCGCTGCAGTGTGTACAAATTGTTTTTTAACATCGGGTTTAGCACTGACGAAGTTATCTGTCACGAATACGTTTCCTCGGTTCTGAAAATAAAGGTCAATAATTAGTTACATATGGTATACCTACGGTAACTGCGTTTATCGAGTTTTCGTAGTTACTTAAAAATGCACATATTTTTATATACAAAGCGTTATGCCTCAGAAGGACATTCCACTACCAGTTATTAAGTGCCTATAATTTTAGTCTTTTTTGGATACTTCGAAATATTTCCTTTAAATCTATACATAGTTGGTTTTATTAAATTTCATAAAATTTGGCGCTCAACGTGGGGCTTGATTTCCTTGTAGGAGTAAGTCTTATAAAACATTTGTTATGGATGTTATGTGACATTTGATGATCATATTGTCTGCTTATTGTATAAGGAGCCGGTACTAAGAATTACATTTATTTTCTAAAAAAATAGTGTTGAAAATTTTGACATTAAAATTTGTACAATACTGATTTTTTTACATTTTAAAAATACTGTATAACAGTGATCCTCTTAAAACGATTTGCTTTCCTATAAAAATCTACAATCTATCCATTTCCGAGGTGCAGCACGAGTAAACAATAATCAGGGGACATATGCACGAGATTAGGCGATATCTACAGTACTATTGGACAATCGACAATAAAACATTTGAAACGACGCGACAGTAAGGTATGGGATTCGAAGTCGGAATCATAGAAATGACTGTGTAACTGACGTCATCGGCACGGACGCGTTTCAAATGCAATTAAATATTTTTTCTAGATGAAACGCATCATAGTGTTTAAACTATCAAATAAATGTAATTAATTTGAGCACCTACTGAAATGGCCTTCCATAAGTCACATATGGTAATTAAGTGATTGTTAATGCGACCATGTTAGTGGGATTTTAAAATATGTTGCAACTTATTACTTACCTTAACAGTAAAATCTACACAGAAGTCGTCGTACTGCAAGTCTTTGTATAATTCAGCTGTACCTTCAGGTTTTTTCTTTGCTTGGGAAATGGTGAAGACGTTTTCCTCATTGAAACCAATTACGTCTTTAGTTTTTTTGGCGTCTTTTACGTTAAGCCCATGGAATGGCGTGATCAAGTTGAGTGTGAGTTGGTTGTTCTTGAAGAACACAGTCCTCAATTTTTGCAGCTGTAACAACCATGACAAAGTTTAATTTAATTTAATTAACTTACAGAGCAAGCACTGGAGAAGTTGAGGTGGAAACTTGCCTTGTTTTTTAATAGTTAGCTTTAATAAATTTGAACATAGGTACCTAGACTGGCGAATAAAAATTAAGCTCTTTCGTGCTAGTTTTATTCTTGACACTAAGAAAAAAATGTTTCTGCAAAAAGTTTAGAAAAGGTCATAGTACTACTAGTGCTCCTGTCAAGCTAATTGATGACATAATCAAGGGTTCTGAACATAATTAATAATACTAGATTATTCAAAGGCATTTGATACTCTTAACCACGTTTTGTTACTCGATAAATTAAAATTCCTCGGTTTCACTCACAATGCTTTTATTATCATGACATATTTATACAAAAGACAACAAAAAGTGATTATTGGTCGGTATTTAGCATCTGAACGGAAAGTGTTGGAAGCTGGTGTTCCCCAGGGATCAATGTTAGGACCTCTTTTAATATACACTGCAGATTTCAAGAGTTATTAAGCTATAATTTGAGTCTAAGAACGCCTACATCAGTGTTCAATCCCAAAAGTTATAACGATTTTCTGGATTTCACTCTTTTGCGCGAAAATTGACAGTTTCAAAGTCGGTCCACATCATAGTCTTGGGAACACTTTAACTATAATTATCCAAAATTTCAATTCGCATATTTTTTCGAAAATAATTTTGGTTTTAAAGGAGTAAGTTGAATTTCTTGGGTTTTTTGAAATTTTATGGCTGGACTTTTTTTCACATCTGGTTTGAACAGATCGGTAGATAATTTCACTATCTACAATTTTCATGCGAAATAATTTTATTTAACTTTCCAAAAAACCTGCTTTTCTCAAAATTTCTTTGGCAAGAAAAAATAAGAAGAGAGTTTTATTTGTCAGTCTACGTTCATGTTACGGAATTTAGTGATTAAGAGAAGAGTACCTTTTTACTTCATCTTTACGAACAAACTCTCCTCTCTGGCGCTTCGTCTATTATTATTGTAAATTTCGGTACACCATACAGTCCAAATCACGAATGTTGTCGTTCACGTCATCAATTTTTGTACTTATCAAAGACATGAGATTTTTCTGTCAGTTTAAATACATGAATACATTACAAGATAAATAACAGAAAGTCAGATCTGATGGGACTACGACAGAAAAACCATCGCTCAGCTTTCTGTCAGTTCAGTAGCAGTATGCAGTTGACATGTTTGTCCCATTTAATGATTTTCTATTTCCTCTCTTTATTTACATAAATTTGTGTTGTGTTTTACTGTGGTGTTTTAAGTTTCCTGTAATTATGTAAATTGTTGTGTGAATAGTTTGTGAGTGCTTTAGTTTTACTGTTTGTAAAGGAACTAGTCTCAAAGTTGACTAAATGCAGTAGCCAGATTACGTGAGTATTTCAATCAGAAAAAATGCAACGGAGATTCCCTTTTACCTTTGCAAGCAGTCCGTGAGGCGAATCGCAAAATTAAATATGCCAGATGTTTGTAAGGTAAATTTTCTTTTACTGAATTTCTAATGCATTGGGTATTTTATAATCTCTAATTTTGTTTAGCTATATTATATTAAATTTTAATTTTCTAAAGCCAGGCATAGAAACCTAGCTCCGGGAGTGAGCAATATTCTGACAGTCAATTTACTAAATCAAAATCTAATATAGTTGATTGTCACCACAGGCTTATTATAACTTTACATACATTAAAATATTTAAAGTAGCACAAAAGGTAGAAGGGCGCCACCCCTAGCTTTATGTCATTCACCAAAAAGATCAGGGAAAAAATGGTTTAAATTAATGACCTGTCAAGAAATTCAAATACGGGATTGTGACAAAAACAATATATTAAGAGAAAATCCTGTCACTTTTTATCCACACGATGATATGAGTAATTTAATTAAAATACTGCTTTTATTTAATATTTTGTTCTAAAAGAACCTTAAGCCTACCCTGCTAGTGCGCTAGAAATCCATACGAATGAATAAATAGATCCATTGCGCGTAGAGCAAATCGTCAGTTTATAAACAACCAATCAACACGATCCCGCCAAAAAAGCATTGAGACAGTAGAATCGCATAGAGACGAGGATTCCAGGCAGGGCTCCTGGCCGGGACGGTTGTGCACAAGAATTGTCGTGACACTTTAAAAAGTCTATAACCTCGGTCATCCAGTCTATCTGCTTTAGTAAATTTATACCTAGAATTGATATTGTCAATATTTATCAAATTATATAATGAAGTAGTGTAGTTTCAAGTTACAGTAGAATTAAACTGTAAATACGCTATAAACTTCCTTCTTCGTTTTCTGCATTTTGAATGGCCGACGCCATAAACAACGTTTGCTATCGTATTTAGTTAGTCATGATCGTGTAGTCCCTGGATGTTTGGTAGTCAGAATTATAATTTCCGGACATCGCATCCTGTTATTAACATTTAGTTTTCATCGATGGTTTCCCTGAAAAACTAATTAGTGAAATCGTCGGGAGTGTGCGAATTTACACCTCGGCGTGCCCTCAAGTAAATTTGTTTCATAGTGTGCGAAAATATGTTAGTTCGGCAACTAACATGTCGGATAATAGGTGGAGAGCTGGTTGTATATATTTCCTATGAATAAGATACATAACAAACTTTGTGTGAATGAGTAAGTACTAGCACAGACATACAGGGAGCCACTTTTCATATAAGCAAATTTTGCCCTCGTCATGGAATTTTGACGTCACTTCCGGTCACGTTTTTTTGTGTCATCGAATACATGAATAAAACTTACATCAAATTGTAGGTTTTGAGGTATACAATGAGATTGTATCGGGTGCCAGGCTTAATTTGCCCGCAACCTTGAGACACCCTCGATTAAAGTAATTGTTTTTTGTTTTCTT
Source organism: Stenurella melanura (assembly GCA_963583905.1). Lineage (NCBI taxonomy): Eukaryota > Metazoa > Arthropoda > Insecta > Coleoptera > Cerambycidae > Stenurella > Stenurella melanura. The sequence goes on from OY757315.1 coordinate 27,782,699, forward strand.
AAGTCATCGAATACCTGAATTATTTTTTTAAAGTTAAAGTACAAGCCTACTAGTTTTAAAAAAATAGGGTACCTCTTCTTATTTGCCCACATCCTCCCATTTTGACATCACTTCCGGTAAAATTCCATGACGCGGGCAAAATTTGCTTATATGAAAAGTGGCTCCCCGTAGGTCTGTGGTAGTACTCATAGTTTTACATGTATCTTATTCATAGGAAATCTGTACAGCAGGCTCTCTACATATAATAACATGTCGGTTTTCTTTTGTAACTAGTTTATAGATTTTGATATTGTAGTAAAAATTGTCATCATTGAACTCCTGCTTCTATCATAGTAAACATTTATTTTACGCGGAACTGGCTAGACGCGAATGTTTGAGTAAATATTTTGCATTTCCATCTTATAATTATTTGTATTTATTATTTTTGCTATATCGCTTTTGTATATTAAACGAAAGTGTTTTTGTTCAACCACCCCTGAAAGTCTCATGCTTGGTCAATAAATAGAGTAATTTGTATTTGTTTTATTTATTTTTAATTTAAGATATAATTAGTTAGCAATTTTCTTTTGCTTTTATCACAGAGGGGCTTAAAATCTTTTAAGTTCCAATCTTTTACAAAATACAGAAGTTAAATCTGATAAATACAATTACTGTAATAAACATATGGTGACCAATTAAAAAACACGACGAAATCAAGTTTAATTGATTATGAATCCATACGATAGAATCTTACGAACTGCCCTTAACGTAAAATTAGGGCAGGCAAATTAAATAAGGGCTAAAGTTCACAGTAAATCCTGTGGGTAAATATGAAATGAAAATATAAACAAATAATCTTAACTACATAGCTGTTGAGCTGAACACTTTTAAAATTAATTGATTATACTAATTACAGCAATTAACATTCAGCACATGAGTTATTTAAAAGGACATACACAATTAAAAGTCCTTTAGAATTATATAACCGAGTACCTTTGTCACGCAATAGCACTGTGGTCTGTTAATAAACCGGAAAGGTTATCACTAAATACGAAATTTCTGCCTCACCAAATGATTGAAGCTGACGTAGCACCAAAATGGCGTGATACTCCTTTGTTTTCTTGAAAATTCTTTATCTACTCACCAATTTATTGAGCATATACGCTCACCACAATGCACTGAACTTTATTTAAAAGGGCAAACAAATGTACAAACTTTTAATTATATGCTTTTAATATAATTACGGCGTCAAACAATTTTACATTGACACTCATACAGGTTTGTCAGAAATTCAACATTTCATTCATAATTTCAGTTCTACAAAATACCATCGAGTATTGTTCAAATATATACACGATTTTATTAGGCATCCGTATTTGCTCAACTTCTATCTAACCAAATCATAAAATGCTCAGGTTTTATTATCAACGTAATCAATACGTAATACTAACATGCTAAGTTTAGCGGTACAATCGTTTAATTCACTTTTAAATTTCTCAGAACTTAACTTAAGTTTAGGGAGCTATCAGATTTAACAATCTGTCCTAAATTCATCGAAGTAATCATCTACAAACTACGTTGTGTGCTTGCCCAAGGCTAACTAACTCATCCCATGTAAAAATATACTCCGAGAGTAAGTCTGTGGCGCAGTTGACTCCGTAGTTTTTGTAGTTAGTAAAAGATAGTGACGTGAACGACAACAACCGTGATTTAAACTGTACTTTAGGTTTGATTTTTCTTGTAAGTGGTCATATTGTCAGTTAGATTTTCTTCCAAACTTTCAGTGTTTACTTACCACGTAGAGATTTCCAACTTCACATGGCTTGCTAGTGAGAACAATAATAGATTTAGCAGATTGAACACGGAATGGATAATCCAGAGCTTCGGTGTACGTTCGAGCTTCCAAGTCCTGCCCTGAAGCCAACTTAATATCATGGATGATACTTTGAAGCGTCTCAAAGAGCTGCGTGGGTAAAATCGGTATTTTATCTTTCTCTGGAGCTTCCGTAAACTTCACGTTTGGCGCCTTTCCTTTGAAGGTTAATTTACCGTTGACTGTTACATGAGTAGGCCATTGATTTTCCCCTCCGTAAGTTATCAGATGAAATTCAATATCGCTACAAGTGGGAAAGGTATTATAGTAAAATGTTTTTGTAACAATTTTTGAATTTATAAGCTTACTTGATGCCCTTAGCGTGCAACTCTTTACTGATGTCTTGAACCAACGGTTGAACCAATTCTTTATAAACTGGCTCATTGGCCTTGATGGTGTCGACTAGTAGTACAATGTCAGCAGCCTTGTTTGGTACTTTGACGCTGAATTTGTCTCCCACGCTGTACGGTTTATCAGCGTTGGTACATTTGACTGAAAAAAGTTAAGGTATTCTGAAGAGGATTGCATCATGCAGAAATACTAACGTTATAATAATTGTAGCTTCTATAAAACCAAATCAAAACTATTACAGGCTATTGTTATTTATAAACTTCCAAAACCTCTAGTTACTAATATTTATTTTATCATTACTTTCAAGTGTATGTTAGACAGAACTTATGGTGCACTATGTTCTTTAAATCTAGTATAAATTTATTGTTCTGTTTGCCCAATATAACAAATTTCGTGAATATTTAATTTTTTAACTGTTATTATCCATAAAGTCTGTGGTGCTTCTAATTATAAAGTCTAAGTTCCTGTAATAATTGACCACAATATCATGATAACAAAAGGTTAACGTGCTGTTATGACTTCAAGGTCTTTGAATTGGCCAAAACTTAGGTGAACATCATTTAAAATATAAGCAAATTTAATTGGATTAAGTTTTCTTGTAAAAGTCATGTGTTTACCTTTGTGGATGTTTAGATGCAACTTATTTTTGTTACTTGCAAATCTTTTGGTAAGTTAAGGTCATCGAAAACATTAATACAGTTTGCAATCATCAGCGAACAGCAGAGTGCCATTTTTATGTTCATATCTAATGTCATTTATAAAGATTATAAATAACAATGGTCCAAGAACAGGTCCCTGAGGGACACCAGATATTGCTATTATTTCTTTAGATTTAAAACCATGGTATTGTACAGTAAATTTTCTGTCAGATAAGTAACAATAAAAAAAGTTAATAAATATTTTGCTCGGTCCGAAATTGGACAATTTTTATAACAAGACACCCCGATCAAGTGTGTCAAAAGCTTTAGAAAAATTGGTATATATGACAACAATTTGACACCTCTATTTAGTGTTTCCTGTATAAATTGAGTTATGCAAGTTAAATTCGTAGCCGTTGATCTGTCAGCAAGAAAACCATGCTGGTTAGAACTTAGGAATTTAAAGTGGAAAAATAAAAGATTATAAACGACACTCAAATAATTTGCTGAAACTACATATAATGACAATTATAGTTCTCAACAGAGGATTTATCATCTTTTTTATAAACGTGATATAAACCTTAGTTTTCTCTTATAAAACAGGAAAACTTGCAATGCTAAAAAATGGTAATTATAATTCCAGTTGCAACTCTATGAATCGCACATGAGTTATTACCACGAAAAGATTTAATTAAGATTTTAGCGGCCTCTAACTAAACCATAGTGCTTTTTTCCATATTACTAACACATCTAGCGCTTACCTAATTCACTTGGGACACGAATGGGGATGTTGTGTTGATTGCAGGCAGCAACATAAGCCTTGGCGATAGCTTCTTCCGTGTCCTTTACACCAGCACTCAAACCATGTGCGCAGGCCAACTTGAAATTGTCGGTCTTTACGAAGGGGTAACAATATCTCAACGGGGACTCCCAACCGAAGAGTTTGTTGCAAGCAGCATTTTCTTGATGATGGGCGTGTTGTGGAACGGTGACTGGTTGGCAGTTTCCTATTTTATAAGCGTTACCGAACTCGCTTTCGGATGTGACGATTTTGCCATTGGGAATGGTGAAGTCATCGTAGGGTTCGTTGTTGCCGTTGCCGAGGAGACCTTTGACTTGGGCGTGGTAGAATCCGGAAATGGACACGGCGCAGCCCAGGAGTTCCGGAGTGCAGTCTACTGTTATGCCAGCGGTGGACTTGAGGGTTATTATTTCGTAGTTTCTGTAAGCTGCTAGCTCTGGTCTGCGAGCCGGCAAATCCGTAGCAGCTAAAAAAGTGCATGGTTAGTGAAATATAGAATATTACAGAGCTCTGGAAGAGACAAGTAAATCAAAACAATTTCAATTTCTAAAATTCCGTGCTATAACTGGGAATTTCATGTCATCTTGTACGAAATTTGAAAATTTCGACTTTGGTAAAAATTTATTCAACGTATCACGACGTGACACGGCATGATACAATGAAAATCAGGTCACGTGCCCATCTCTGTATCCATACACATTTATTTCAGACGTGTGACCTCTGACCCTAAAAATCCTCCAGATTTGATTTTCTTGTAAAAGACTGTTTCAAATATTTCCAGGGAATTATCAATAAAATCTCAATTCTGATGTGAAATTCGTAATCAACGACTTCAAAAAATCATTAAACCTGATTTTCTCAGAAAAATATTATTACCTACTATTTACAATTTACGAATCTCAGTAAAATTTGGAGACATTTTTGGAAAATTGGTCTATAATTCAACTCTATTTGTGATCATGTAATCCAGAAAACACCTCTGTTGAAAATCACATAAAAAAATTTGATAAATATACAAATATAATAAAGATGTATACTTAATTTACAAAAATTTTCTGAGAATTCCAAGCAAAATTTCAAGAAGACCCTTTTTTGGCAATGTGTTTCGTAACTAGTGATCCCGGAAAGCCCCCAGCCATATTCTTTCTTCGAAAACCTCTTTCACAACATTCTTCCAAAAAACTTAACTTTGGGGTTAAAAAATGCATATCTATAGTTGACTATATATATTTAATGCACATAAGAAACCTCAAAGTTGCCGCTTACGTATAGATGGGAGAACAGGCATACTCTATTTTTGTAGAAAATGTTAGATGATAAATATAATGTATTACTTAATACATAGAATGAAAACTGACATGGAATTTCCACATCTAAAAAGTCACACAGAAAGCAACGATAGCCCTCGCAAGGTGCAGGCAGATGTATAAAAAAAAAGTGAGGATTAAATCCCAAAGTAACTTTATGGGTATATACTAGGGTAGTAAGACCCATGATAACCTACGGATCAGAAGCATGGTGAACTAAGACAGTGCAGTGGGGAGCTGTAAGGCTGTAAGTGAAGTAGAAAGGCTTGCTTGCCTGTGAGCCACGTGAGCCATAAAAACTGCTACAACGGCTGCACTGGAAGTCCTTCTGGACTTACCACCACTACACATATTTATCCAAGGAGAAGCTCGTTCAGTGCTGCATAGGCTAATGCAAGGCCTTACACCAATAAAGCAACAGCACGGAACAGAGCACTAAAAGTTATACTTACAGCCAAAGGTGGATCCCATGCCCACGAGCATTACAGTTCCAAAGTATAACTTTAATAAGAATTTCAAAATCAAAATACCAGACAGGGAATACTGGACAAACGGTCCTCCAATACCAGAACAAACAGTCTGGTATACAGACGGCTCTAAGACAGAACAGGGAGTCAGAGCTGAGATTTATGGGATAAGGTCAAAAACGAAAATCCCAATAAGTCTAGGCAAATACGCCAGGGTGAAGTGGCCGCAATACAGTGGTGCGCGAAGGAAATTATAAGCAAGGAAACTGTAAATCAGTCGATTGTCATTTTTTCTGATAACCAGGCTGCGCTGAAAACAATTGGTTCCGTGCAAGTCGAATCGAAATTTGTATGGGACTGCATAAATGCCCTTATAGACCTAGAAACTCAGACTAAAGTGACCGTGGCGTGGGTACCAGGACACAAAGAATACAAGGGAAATGAAAAGGCTAATGAACTGGCCAGAGAAGGCGCGGGTAGCGCCCTCATAGGACCCGAACCCCTTTGTGGTGTGGCCGAGCCATGCATACGAGCATCCATTAACAAATGGGTACAAACCAAATCTCTTCAATGATGGAAAAATTTCCCACGACAGAGACAGGCCAAAGAGTTCATTAAAGAACGATTGACCAAATTTACGGAGGGCCTATTATGCCAAAACAGAAAAGCCGTTAGAATAATAGTGGGTCTTCTAACCGGCCACTGCCGACTTAATAGACATTTGGTGTGGAAAAACCATGAGCTAATAGATACACTAAGGGGCGCTTATCAAGGCTGTGGAGTCTGATACAAAGGACAAAGCTGGATAAAGAGCTCTAAGGAAAACAATCAGGAGCACCACAATAGATCCATGGGGGGTCCCAGTGGTCAAAGCCAACCAGCCAGCTCCTTCCTAATATAATGTAATGTAATATAATAGATAGAACAACATTGTTCTCGTGTAAAGTATGTTCTGTCATGATTAAAATAAGAAATTAACGGAAACACACGTGTTTGAATTATAATTTCAAATTATCTTGATATAGTTACCCGACTCCCTCCTACCGAAAACATTTTAGGACGTAACGAGTAAAATTTATCACTGCATCAAATAACTATTTATTAACCAAAGACAATTTCTAAATTTCTGCTGTTATTGTGCACAAAAAATTTAAGTGCGGCTCTGTGGAATATCACTTCTAACGAGAGAGTGATTTATGGTCGGTTTTTTATGGTATATTTAATGTGCATTAAATATACGTAGTCAACTACACCACATCACTCATGTTGCTGATTTTTAATAATTGAATATAGGCCAGGCGGTAAGTATTTTTCTTTGACAAATTGAGGCGTCAGTGATTTTTTTAATAGCTTTTTTTGAATTCGGGAATAACACAAAAAATTAACAAACATTTTTTTAAAATCATCTAAACTGGATCTGTTTTTTGAGGATTTAAAATGATTTTTCTGCTTCGTTGACTCGTCTGCTAATAGCCATACCTTGGAAACGGTTAATCTTACGAGAAAAAGTAGGTAATAGAATCTTTTATGATGAATATCTAGTGATCTACATATTTTGTAATAACTGTTTTTGTAATAGTTTCGAAGATACTGGCAAAAAACTATTTTTTACCTTTAACTTGTAAAATTTAATTTCCAACGATTTCGTCAGAGACTTCTGACACTTCATTTAAAATGTGAAAAGCACGTTTGATACAAAAATTCAGCTAGGTAGAAATTTTAATTTAGATTCGCCTTGGATTGGGCATTTCCTTAATCTAATTTGACTGAATCAGTAAGGAATAGTGTTAGTTTGGCTTACCGTTATTCAGAAGGACCTGTCCTCCTTTTTTAACAGTGATGGAATCACGCTTGTCGGCCAGAGTAATAGCGGCAAGGAGACCGTTGCTGTATGTGCCAATCAGGGTAAAGTTGCCATTTACCGCGTCTCCAGCCAGAAGATATTTGCAGTTTCCTGGGAATGTCAGATGCTTGCCGTCGAATGTGAATACATGTTGACCTTGAACGATCATACCGAAGACTGAAAAAGAAAAACTAGTGTAATGGAAACTGGACACGGCTTCTATATTTGAGTCTGGTGTAATACTTACATGGGAAGGGAGCGAACCATTGCCTTGGATTATTCAATAGAGATAACAAGAACGTAGCTATCTCATCAGATGTATCCTCCTTAATAAGATAGGCGATGGGTGAGAATTTAACTGCGACTAGTTTGGGTAATTTTTTCAAGAAGTCCAAGGAAACTGGAACATCCGCACGTTGGATGTCATAACTTGGGGCCGATATAACGCTAAGGATTTTCTTCACCAAACTTACGTTAATTTGAATGAATTTCTCGAGCACTGCAAAGTCGTCGACCTGTTGATTCTTGATTTTCTGTAAAAATAATGGTAATTTTAGTAGATTCTGAATAGTACAAGAATGGTATAATATTCAACGAGTATGTAATGATAGCTATTATTCACGAGGGTGAAGTTTATGACACGAGCCGCAGGCAAGTGTCTTAAATCACCAGAGTTAATAGTAGCCATTATATGTGAGTAGAATATATATTTAAAATTGAAAAGAAATAATAAAACAACTATTCTGGTGCGTGACTCGAAGCGAGGAGACTGCTTGGAATCTGAAATGGAAGCCCCCGGTTAGTAGTATGGGCTATTGCATTAAATAAATACGTCCGCTGGAGGGTGCATGAATGGAAAGACGGAAATTCTTATTTTCTCGGCATCGCATATTATTGACTGGTGAAATTGAAAATTCAGCTCGGACATTTTTTAATTCGCAGTCTCGAGATTCCGCTATAATTTCCCTATTGCAGTTGTCCCAGCCGAGAGACGAAGCCGATTTTTGTATGTTTATAACTGGAAAACCCAGAAGAATACCTCGACGAAATGTACATCTAGCGACATGGAATTTCCTCCCGCTTCGATCGGCACGGATCCGGACTGGAAAGAACGTCAGCGACAAAGTTCGCGGGTGCTGCAAAACCGCGAAGAGTAACGGGTACAGACCCTTCATTTAACAGTGACCCGAGCACGAAATATTTCATATCGCATTTGTTTCTTAGCAACTTGCGTGGCAACCGATGCGAAATGAAACTCTGAACGCGACATATTTCGGTTGCCTAGCAGCCGATGCGAAATGAAATTATGGTTGTTTATGATCGACTTTACGCTCGTTATATGAGCATTTTTCAAGCTTGTAATTGAAACATGATTTTACCTTCTCCAAGTACACCACTGTCAGTTCGATGAGCTCCCTAAGTTCCTTTTCAACAATGAAGTCTGATGGGATGATATCTTGGATGGTACTCGATATTTCCTTGATTCCATTTATGACGCCATCAGCGTTTGGTAATCCATGCTTTATAAACTAAACAAAAAATAGTCACATAAATATTAATATAGCAACTAAAAAGAGAAAATGGCAAACAAATGAAATAAAATACCCAAATTTTTGTATTATTATTGACATTTATAAAATGCCGGGAAGTTGGCCGTGTGGACCTCAAGGGCCACACTTAATATACGATTCAATTGTATTGACATTGGACAGATTTGAAGTTCTGCAAAGTTATATTTAAAAATGTCCTACTTTCTAAGGAAATTTTGACCACACCAGTTTTAAATCCATTGTATCTTGGAAAATATACCTACCATGTAAATAATGTTTTAGATACGGATTAAGCACGACATTTTTTAAACGAGGACATTTTTTTTATAATTTGTACACCAGTATCCACATACTCTGCATAGCCGTAGGGGACTGTGTAGAAACTAGTGTTAGAATGAAAATTGTCCAATAAGAAAGACAAATTCATTTTAGGATTTTAATTGCTAGCATAACCAGAATTCAGGTTATCGAAATAATTGTAAATCGAAAGATTGTAAATCAATAATTTTACAAATAGTTTTTCTTTTAGTTCTCATAGATAGTTTCTTCTGCTGTTTGCAAAATCCTATAAAGAATTTGTTTCGTTACAAGTATAAGCAAACAAAAAATAATTCACTTTTAAACAAAACCACTTAATGTGAAAAATTCAGCCATATAACATTTAGTGACGCCTTAAAACTCCTAACGACTGGGCTCAATGTGCTTTGTGTAGAAGCAACAAAAAGCTTCAAATAATGATTGTGATTTGTGGCAACACTCTATGTTATAAAAAAAGAAAATCTTTATAAAAATGATTCACGAGGTACTATACATATACAAAACGTGACTCCAAATGAGTTAAATATTACTTACTTCTTCATATTGAGCTCTGACTTCGTCAAACACTGGCAACGCCTTGATTTCGTTGTAAATGATTTTCCACTGTTCGATCAGAATAATCCTGACGTGGTCATAAGCCTTCTGTACGAATCTTCCAACATCCTGACCCAATTCTCCGAATGTGGCTGCTAATTGTTTAATTTCCGGTTGGTATTTTTCTATCAGTTGACTTATTGTCGCCAAGTATCCGGCAGCTATCTCCACGACGGTTTTCGCAAGATCAGCAGCTACAGCAGTAAGTTTTTCCGCTACTTCCCTCAGCTGTGGAATAAGGTCCTTGTCGATAGATTCGATGACGTTAGCGAAGACGACTTGGAAGGAATGCGCTACGCTTTCAATAAGCTCACTAAATTTAGAGAAGATTTCTCCGAATGAGTGTGCGATAGCTCCGAATACTTTCTTAAAAAGTTCGCCGAGTTCCTTGACAGATTTATCGGCAAGGATCTCGTTTTTAATCTTCTGAATTTCAGAAGTGTAATAGTCCTGTAAGGGCTTCAGATTGGGTGCTGCCTTTTTCGCCAATTCTCCTATCTGAGTAACTTCTTTACGGATGTCGTTGGACCATTCTTTTCCTACGTTCTGAAGACCGTTCACGTAGTCGGTAAATACTTGCTTCGATTGGTCCAGAACCTTTTCGATTTCCTTGGAGTTGATGTTGTAATCTGGCTTGAGGAAGTTGGCATCATCCAGTTTAAGTGTGGCGTGGAAGAGGTTGATCTTTCCACTTCCGGTTACGTGATCTGCGCGAATGTCTGCTATTTGACCAGGGATTAGTCCGGAGTTAATCTGAAGTTTGTCCCTCGGCGTATCTGCAAGTACATAATAATAGGGTGAATTCAGACAATTTGCTAGGCCCAGTAAAAGAAATCCGATGAAGTTGGATTTTTGCACATACCTTCAAAATAAGCTCATACTGAAGGTAGTAAAACCATGCTCTGGTATTTTTTCAAAGTGGCGATGCTAGCTTAAAGATTAGAGTGGAGAAATTTACTGCGTTCATTATAGACGTAGAGCTAGCGACGGATTTAGTTGAGGTACTTCAGAATATAAGTAGAACGACCCTCGTGAATAGAGAACGGAAGGTCTTAATTCGAACACGGTAGGATAAAGCAGTCTTTTACCCTCGAAAGCAAAAACAAATTTCATCAAGAAATATTGTCAGACAAATGGCCGGCGGTAAATTGTTGTAAGACGATCTTAAAATTTCCAAAAAATTAGCCGCACGTAAGCAGAGCTAATGATTTCTGCTAATGGGCTTGTTCCATGATATTCTTTTTATATGGTTTTTATAATTTTTCATATAGTACTCGATATTCTCATTATACACTTAAAATGTCGTATTATTAACTTTTTCCGTTCTCGAGATATAAGGAGTTGAAATTAGTAATAGTTGCAAAAACCGAGAGCTCATTTGTGACGTCACTATAAGCAAGTGACGTAAAAAATGGCTTTCTGGGACCTTTCAAATTTAACCTGAAAAGTCGAAAAACATGGAATTTTTAAACGCTGGTAACTAAATAAATACGTCGAGTGGAAGTTCGTTCTATGTGTCTACGGAAAGGAGAAGGTCGGCGATGAATTGTAATCGTAAATTGCAGGGTCGAAGTCGAAAATTCGTTCTGGCAGGAGAGAGAGAAAATTGTAATTTTTTGACATTTCACCAAATTGTACTCCCCTACTGTCAAGTAGTAAGCAAAACAAACAATACTTCGAAAACAGTTATAATTATAACCAATAAGGAGCATCAAATCTATTGAGATCGCCGAGTCTATGCGTATAGTGACGTAGCGCCTGGCCACGCCCCTTTTTCGCGACATGGAAATTTGTAATACTTTTTAAGATACTAAACATGCGAATAAGATTCTGATTTTTTGCAGATCCATTAATTTATACTTGCACTTTCGATTTATGAAATAAAAAAAATGCTGAACAAGCCCATTATTAACGTACAAACGTCAAGTATATCTTCAATAAGAACTGACAGATCACAAACATTTCCAAATTGGGAAACGAAACCGGAAAACGTCAAATTATATTACGTCAGGCTGTCAATTTTCGTTCACTCCTGTCTCTCAGTGGTCAATTTTCAAGTTCTATGCGGACAAAATTCTACAAATTAGCAAACGAATAGAACATATTCGTTAGAAAAGCGGAAAAATATTGAAAAACAATTAAACACTAAAGGGGCGATGAAACATATTCTTTATATGATTTTGCAAACAACAGGAAAAAACTATCTATGAGAACTAAAAGAAAAACTAGGTGTAAAAATATTAATGAAATCTTTGAATTCCTTCGATAACCTGAATTCTGGTTATGCTAGCAAATTAAAATCCCAAAATGAATTTGTCTAATTTCTTATTTGACGATTCTCATTATAACACTAGCATCCAACATAGTCCCCTACGGCCATGCAGATTAAACTAGTATCTACATAACCCCATATGGTCATGAAGATTCAGTTAAAAATGAGAACAAAGGCATAACATGAATTTATTTACCTATCTTGTCTTAAAAAATTTTCATTCTAATAGATTACATTTTCATGAAATCTCTCGTTGTGTTTCTTGGAAATACTTAGCCTTTGAAACGATTTTCGCCCTTGTTCTGGAGCTCATCAGAAAGGCATAAAGCCACTCATAACGACGTTTCATGCAAAATCAAGACAATTTCTATGAATAAGTATAATTAATAATTATATTTGCATTGATCTTCACTTGTTTATTAGCTAACTAATATTGGAGCCTACAAATTAGTTTAATCTGCATCGCCGTAGGGGACTATGTTGGATGCTAGTGTTATAATGCGAATCTCAAATAAGAAATTAGACAAATTCATTTTAGGATTTTAATTTGCTAGCATAACCATAATTCAGGTTATAGAAAGAATGCAACGATTTCATTAATATTTTTACACACAGTTTTTTTAGTTTTTTCCCGCTGTTTGCAAAATCTTATAAATAAATCCTATAATTACAATTATAAGCAAACAAATAATAATTAATTTTTAAACTAAAGGGGTGGTTTTTGAGAAGGTTTAAAAAAATTGTTTAATTTTAAAATTCTAGAACTTTGTAGATACGATAATACTGTACCCACGAATACACCAAAAATAGTAAAAAAATTCCAAGGACTAAGGGGATGGTTTTTAAAGCGGTTGAAAATTTTAAAATTACGTAACTTTTTGAATATGTTTTGTGAATCTACGGAAAAAATGTAAAGTAAATACAGTCAAATAAACGTAAGCTCTTAAAGGATGGTTTTTGAAGATCTGCAGCGGACAGTTTTATATTTCTAGGAGGACCAAATTATTTCCATTGTCTTTTTCCTGGTTTTTATGCAACAATTTTAGGTTGTTCTTAAAATAACTAAGATATGTTTTAAATTAACTTGTATTTATAATTAATTGCTCTAAGTAGATGTAAAAGTAGGGAATTGTAATTTTCTTAATATCTACAAAATCTTCCAGCTGTATAGTTTCATTCATCTTGATTTAAGTTCTGTCGTATTAAAAACTATAATTACCTATTATTACTTTATCATTTTATGAAGAAAGAAACTGCTACATTCTGCTACTTTAATCATGATTTGATTTTTAGATACTTATGCTTTACCACGGAGAAGTCTCTTTGAGGTATGGTCAAAATTTAACAAATGGATATAAAATTTCTGAAAGATGGAAGTTGGCGAAAAAGTTGTAGGATTGAGGTCAAGTTTTTAAAAACTAATGATTCCTGGTTGAATGGGGAAGTTAAATTTAGTGAACTGGAATAGAACTGGATAGGGGACATGCCTAATCAGCCGTCAATTCCCAAAACACCTGGTCGGCCCAGGAAATTGTTTGATAAACTTAGTGAAAGAGCTAAAAGGCGCAGAAACTAAGGACTTGCAAGTACACCCTATTATTTTTCCTCTTTGTCAGATTCCATTAACCATACCTTAAAGAGACTTCTCAGTGGTATAGCATAAGTAACTAAAAAGTAAAACCATGATTAAAGTAGCAGATGGTAGTAGGATTTTTGTTCATAAAATGATAAAGTAATAATAGGTAATTATAGTTCTTAAAACGACAAAACTTAAATGAATAAAACTATACAGCTGCAAGATTTTGTATATATTCAGAAAATTACAATTCCCTACTTTTACATCTGTCTACCTACAGCAACTAATTTTAAATACAAGTCAATTTACAATATATCTTAATATTATTTCAAGAACAACTTAAAATTATATAGTAAGCCATTTTGCATCAAAAACAAAAAAAATAATTGAAATAAAATTGTATGTAGTACCCCTTCAAAAACTATCCTTTAAGAGCTTACATTTATTTCACTACATTTTCTTTACATTTTTTTCGTATATTCACAAATCTTATTCAAAATGGTACGTGATTTTAAAATAATATTTAATATTTTCATCCCCCTTAAAAACCATCCCCTTGCTCCTTAGAATTGTTTTACTATTTTTGGTGTATTCACGGGTAGGTACAATATTATCGTATCTACAAAGTTTCAAAATTTTAAAACTAAATCAATTTTAAAATCCTCCTCAAATAACCCCTTTAATGTCTAATTTTTTTTCAAAATTTGCCGCTTTTCTAACGAATGTTTTTTTTTCATTTGCAAATTTGTAGAATTTTGTCCGCCTAGTACTTGAAAATTGAGCACTGTGCGTCGCCTCGAATTTTCGGTTTTGCATGTACAATTCACGATGTGATGAAAATACCGATTCCGAGCTTTCGATATCGACATTGCGCGGCCTTCCCGCCGATGTATTTACTAACCGAGATATTTGCAAAGATACTGCGACGCTGCTGGTTATTTTTTCAATATAGAGCCTAAGAAGGGTTACAGTTGGAGAGTTGTGCTACATTTATTAGTAGCTTAATCTGGTGGTCTGTGCAAAAATTCAGCTATCTGTTCTCTTAATTTCTGATTTTGCTGTACTACAAGTATTAAATAGTTTTCATCATGATTATGTTATAAATCCACTTACTCTTAAATCCAGCGGTGAATTTGACCGTGTTGAAGTTTTTAATTTCCAAATAACTGATTAACGGGTTGTTATTGTAAGATGAAATTTCAGATTCAATTATTTGTTCTTCTTTGCTGAGGCTCAATTTCTCGGAAACTTTGAGCAAGTCTACATTTAACACTCTCAATAAGACATTGAACTGAGTTTTGCCTCCTCTAACAGACAAAGCGTTGTCATATCTAGAGTTGCCCACCTGATAATTTACTTTAACAGCGTATTCTCCGGTGTAACTGTCTTTGTCAAACTTAACTTCTTCTGAATAGTCGATATTGACTCCAAGACCCTTGCTCTCGATAAGAAGAGCTTCTCTTGCTGATCCAAGGTTTTCTGAGATTTCGAACTTATAGGCCAACGTGAGTTTTTGAGCTGGTTGGGCAAACACATCAAATGTAGAAACGATGTTCAGCTGTCCGTTAGTTAGAAGTGAGCCAGATTTTTGTGTCTCAATTGACACGGAGAGGGGCTGAAACAATGAATTTAAATCACATTTGAGCTAATACGAAGACTTTGCAAATGGTGAGTCAACACTTAACCACACGACTTGGTAGTACCATAATATTACTTACTCTTTGGAGTCCTGGATGTGACAGTTTGGTTTCACCATTAACACTGAGTTTTTGAATATCAACTTGAAGCCACCCAGTGACGGCTGTTTTCTTGTTCGGTTGATTTTTCTTGTCCAAATAGAAGGCTATTTCGCCCGAAACTTTTCCACCATTTCTAATGTTATTTGGAATATTACCCTTGGCTTCCAAAGCGATGATTCTTTTTGGTGTGGTGAAAGATACTCCAGCCTCTTTTGGATGAAGGTAGAGGCTGTATTGATACTTGTTGTTCTCCTGACTCTGGAAATGCACATCAACGGTGTGGTCAAGGATGTACTCTTTCCTGCTAGTTACCGATTTAAGACCGAATTCGTGGGATAGTCCAAGTTTACGCAAGTCTACGTTGATTTCAACTTCTTGATTGTAAGCATCAACATCTAACAGACAAAAAATAATTAAACACTTTAATCTAAATGGACTAAGCAAGGCACGGGCATTTAGTTGTTTATTAAGGATAAAGAGGTTTACTTGTGGTATATTCACATGCTCTTGCTCTTTTTAGGTATTTTGCAACTTCTTTTACTTTTTTCATTTACACCTTTCTTAACAACAATATGTTGGAATTGAATTAAAATTTTGTATCTGTTCGTGTGTGTTTGTACTATAAACACTGGTTTTTATGTGTGAACACATTTTTTAATTAAAATATCTGAGAAAGATTTTTTTCTAAACACTGACCAGGAATATCAGTAAGGTAGCCGAGAGAGAAAAATTTCACATGAGTGAGGTTCACGGTTTAAATGCTGCATTTCAATGCATTTTTTTATTACTTTTTTTTACCTTTGTTGCTGATATTTTTTATTAGAACGTTATGCGGCTTCGCACCTACTACTTGCGATTATTTTCGCAAAATTTTTAAATATTTTTACTGAAGTGGCGAAATAACCAACAGTGATCAAAAAATATAGTAAATATCTCCCACAAACAATAAAATTGTAACAAAAAGCGATCATACCGTTAACGTTGACTTTGGAGTCGATTTCCACATGGGCGCATTCCTTCTTAGCCTCACAGTACGAGGTCAATAGCCTAAATTGCTTATTGGTTGCCTTAAATTCAGCATCGATGGCCTTATTACCTAGTCCAGCATCGAACGTTTCCTCGAAACCTTCTTCTCCATTCTTTTCGAGCGTCAAACGTTGACTTATGTATTTGAAGTTTGCTGCCTTAGTTTCTTCTTTGACCTTGAATGATCCGGAGCCCTCTATGACGCGTTTGCCGCGTTCTTCTCGAACTTGGTAACTGGTACTTCCAGACAATATGTTGCCATCAGCTGACTTTATGGTTACTTGGATCCGCCTGCCGGTTTTTCCTGGTTTATTTTGGGCCTCGACGGAAACCTTGTTTATCTTGAGAGCGGGGGAGTTGACGTTGATTTTAACATAGAACTGGTCCACATTGTCAACGTTAGCGTCTATGTTTCCCTCCAACAGGAAGTTTTGTTTTTCGTAGACGACCTTCAGCTCTCCGTTTATTTCCGTAATGCTCACTTTATTTCCTTTGATGTAGAATTGGCTGAGTTTTCCTTCTGGGGACTTCAGTTTGATGTCAACCAATGGGTTCAAGTCAGAGGCTTGGAACTCGCTCTCCAAAGTCCATACCTTGCCGTCGCTGGTTATATGAACCTTACTGGCAACGTTCTTGCCATCCTCAGAACGTTTGGTGAGGACAGTAAGCTTGGTATTTTTGTACTCCTGATTGGGTGTTTTGACTTCCAGTTCTAGTTGGTACGAATGTTTTCCAATTGTCGCCAGGGCACCGTCCACTTCGAACGTCTTGTCTTTGCCATATTTAACGCCGACCTTTCCACTGAGTTGTTTATCTTCTCCATTCTCTTTTTGGCTGTAACCAGCTTGTGCTGAGATTGGGTCAAGCTTTCCGTACTTCAAGTCTCCCTAAAAGAATCTACGAATATATCCTTGTTAACTATAGGAGCATTTTAAAAACTTACGCTAATTTGTCCTTCCTTGTCGTTTGCCTTAAGCTCGCCTTGTCCTTTGAAATCAACAATAGCATCTGGTGTTGACTGAAAAGTTTAAGTTAGCATAATATAAGAAGCAAAGTTAATTTGAGGTAATACCATATTCAGTGCAAAAATTAGGCAGTGGTGGGAGTAGATATTATTCCCGTAGACACGAGACACGGTTGCTAGGTTATTAGTGAGCGCGAAGGATATATTTATTACTTATGTTTGTACAGTGTACTTGGCACGAGTCACTACCGTGTCTCTTCATTAATGCATGGCTAGCTAAAACTTTGCAGTCATAGTAGTGCAGTGGGAATCACTACTTCCACATCCAGATTTTTCATCCAAGTCACTTTAAAGAAAACATCTTGACTAGATTTGCAGTCTTGTATGTGGAAACTATTTGTCACAGAATTCTAATAATATTTGGGGCAGATGTCACAGAAAAGTTTGAGGCGTTGGTTTCTACCATATATGTTAAAAATAAAGTTTCTAATTTACCCTATTCATTTTCCCCTATTCATAACCTACCACCTCCCACCCCTTCAATGGAATCATCTTAATCAGATGTCATTACAATACACACGTGTACTAACTTTCAAGTGAATATCTCAATTTTGTGTTATTAATCCCATTAATAATGGAGCGGAGGTGGTGGGAAATATTAGAAAGAAATCTGAGGCCTTGGTTTCTAGCATATATACACCAAATCCCAAATTTCTGTACTCTTACCAGTTTGATTTATTAATGTTCCCTTATTTACTCCTATTTAACCCCTAACCCTTCGACGGAATCATCTCAAAATATAATCTAGTTCCAGATGTTATTATAACACATACGTCTACCAGATTTCAAGTGAATATCTCAATTTTATTTTATCAACCCCTTTAATAATGGAGTAGGGGTAAGTACCAACTTGCTTTACTTGTTTTCCCCTATTTACCTCTATTTAACTCCCAACCCTTCAACGGAAACATCTCAAAATATAATCTAGTTCCAGATGTCGTTATAATACACACGCGTACCGAATTTCAAGTGAATATCTCAATTTTATTTTACCAGCCCCTTCAATAATGGAGTGGGGGGTTGAAAAATATTATAAAAAAGTCTGAAGCCTTGGCTTCTAGTACAAACACCGAATTGTTTCTACTCTTACCAGCTTGCTTTACTTATTTTCCCCTATTTAATCCCCAAACCTTCATCAGAATAATCCCAAAATATAATATAGTTCCTGATGTCATTATATAATATACGTGTACCAAATTTCAATCGAATATCTCAATTTTGTTTTATCAACTCCTTTAATAATGAAGTGGGGAGGTGATGGTGGGGGTATGAAAAATATTATAAGAAATGTTGGCTAGTAGTACATACATCAAATTTCAAGTTTCTATACTCTTACCAGTTTGCTTTACATATTTCCCCCTATTTACCCCCAACCCTTCACCGGATATCTTCAAAAAACAATCCAATTCCAGATCTCGTTATAATATATACGTCGAAAGCGCCGTTGATATCGACGTTGACCTTGACGAGAAGTTAGAAAGGACTGTTGTTTTGAAAAAGTTTATTAATGAATTTAAAGACAGTAGTGTGAAATTCTACGTGTAAATAATACTTAAATAGAGATAAAAGAGAAGCTGCATACAAATAATTGCTAGATATTTAAAAAAACATTAAAAGCGATGCCACGGTTCAGAATGCTCTAAGAGCTAAATTTATTTAATTAATTTTATTCTCAACTAAATATTGTTGTGTTTTTTAAATGAAATATTGATGGTGTGAGTGTTAAACAAAATTATTGTCAATATATTGACAATAAAAATATTGTCAATATTATTGATGGTCTGAGGGCCGCTTTAGTCTCAATTATTCAATATGATATTAACTACTTCAATAACTTCAATTATTTTTCTCTGTTTACCGATCTGACAATATAGAGAAAATATGAAGATGAGTATAAACTCTCTAAATATAACACAAATTTTCTGATTCAGAGCTAATATACACAGATGCTTCTAAGTCTTCTAGTGAAACAGTGTGTGCATATTATATGCCTTCCAAAAATATTGAGACCAAAATAAAACTTATGCAAGAGTGCTCTATTTTTTACAGCCGAAGCGACAGCCATCTATGAAGCTCTCAAGTTTAAACGTACCTCAGAATTTCCGAAAACTGTTATCTTTTCTGATTCGTTATCAGTTCTACAGGCATTACAAAACACCAATACTTTTAGAATTAATGATAATCCCCTTATTGTACACATTAAGAACTTAGTTCAAAATATCTTTGACGAAGGAAAAGAGGTATATTTTGTATGGGCGAGGGCACACATAGGATTGAAGGACGAACATGTTGATTATCTAGCCAAGGATAGCATAGATGTAGGAATTACTTCCAATTGTTTCCCGGATGCAACAAATATACTTAGATCTAAATTAAGAAATCATTGGGAAATAATCAACCTATATTAAACCAACTAGATATTCATTAATTCACTCCGAACTGCACAAAAAATATAAGTGAATTATTTATTATTTGTTTACTTATAGTAGTGAAACATATTCTTTATAAGATTTTGCAAACAGCGGAAAGAAAAACGATCTATGAGAACTAAAGGAAAAACTACATATAAAAATATTAATGAAATCTTTGCATTCTTTCGATAACCTGACTTCTAGTTATGCTAACAAGTAAAAATTCTTATTTGCCATTTTCATTTTAACACTAGCATCCAACATAGTCCCCTACGGCTAGGCAGGCTAAACTAGTATCTACATGATTCCCTACGATATGTAAATTCAGTTAAGAATTTTTACTTGTTAGCATGACCAGAAGTCAGGTTATCGAAAGAATGCAAGGATTTCATTAATATTTTTATATATAGTTTTTCCTTTAGTTCTCATAGATAGTTTTTCTTTCAGCTGTTTGCAAAATCCTGTAAAGAATATGTTTTATTACTATAAGCAAACAAATAATAAATAATTCACTCTTAAACATGCATAGAGTATATAGGCTCCAATACTAGTTGGCTAATAGATAGGTGAAGATCTGTTGTTTTTTATCAGTCAATGTCAAATATAAATATTACATACTTATTCATGGATATCGTCTTAGTTTTGCATGGAACATCGTTATGAGTGGCTTTAGGCTTTTCTGATGAGTCCACAATAAGGACGAAAAACGTTTCAAAGGCTAAGCATTTCCAAGAAACCAAATCCAAGGGACCTATGTTCATATGACTTTTTTTTCGTATTATTTGATATAGAATCACCCCTAGTAATTAATGACTGCATACCTGAAACACCCTGTATACTTTTTTACAAAACCGATGTTGTTCGTGTAAAACACGATTTATGGTGAATACATTTATTCTATTGTGTTCCATTCCATTACCTGTACTACTGCAAAGTTTTAGCATGTCATGTATTTTTATGTTAATGGATTTTATTCTGTACTAATAGTAGGTAATAGTTCACAATTTTAAATGAGAATTACTTACGCCATCATCGTCAGCGAAGAGAGTGATGGAACCTTTTAATTGCCCATAGTCAGATGGACTCTGAGGTTTTAACAAAGATCCAGATGCGCCTACTTGGAGAGTTTTTAACGCTTTACTTGGAGTTTTTAGCTGTACTTCGATGTCTCCAATTAATGGTTTTCCTTCACCCAGTAAATCGTATTTACCTAAAAAAGTATTTATGTTAGAATGTTATTGGAGTCAAAATAAAATACATAGAGCATTATTGGCATGCAAAAATAAAAAAGGAAAAGTGCTAACAGAGAAGCAAAAAATAATAAAGGGGATAAGAAACTGTGTTAGGGAGGTCCTTAAATGACACCAAATAATCTAAAAGGAAAGAAAATTTGGTGTCATTTAAGGACCTCCCTAACACACTGTATGTAAAAAACATACATGGGTCGAATTGAGTTCTCCCAAAAAAAAAAGATAAAAATAACGTATAGGTACGGCATAAGACGAAGACTTGCCGAAAAATCCACCTAACCCTAGGACTATATAAATAAGTGGAGGCACTTTTTCACGTGCACCATGAGATTTAATGATCTCATAGGTCACAGTATAACAATGACTTACGCCCATATCTATTTAAAATCACTGAACCAAACAAATATATGATTTTTGCTTCGATAGCAAACCGAAAAGCTGATCATTAAGTATAGTCAAAAAGTACATACCTACAACTTTAAATACAGCATTGGGTCCATAAGATGAATCAACTTCATATTGCCCTTGGCAATCTTTGAGTTGAATTTTCAAGTTAGCCTCCAGTGGATTTTTAATTATTGATCCAAATATTTTGTTCTGTAAAAAATATTGTTTAATTGCAAGACATTTTTGAGCAATCGCAGGCTTTAGTTGTAGCGAAAACCACAAACTAACATCAAAATGGTTGTTGTGCTGGGTCGCATATTAGAGTTGAGAGAGCACTAAAAAAAGGGTTGGTCTAGAGCAAAGTCTTGGAGCCTTGAAAGAGATGATAAGTCGTATAATACTTCAGAGGCCATAAATAGTACATATAGTACTATAACAAAGTTTTCAAATTATTTTAAAGCAAATAAACAGTGGCGAAGGGCATTGGGCGTTTACCCACTGGCTCCCCGGACCGGAGGTTCCTCTTCCCAAAAATCGCCATAGCTTTTCCTGTTTTTGAAACACATTTTTTTTCCAGGGGGCTCTTTGGAAAATTTCTTTTTTGTTTGCTTGTGTTATTTGAGTAATATTGGATTTTATTGTAATGAAGAATATTTAAGTGTGCTTAGATAGTTTTAATTATTATTTTCATTTATTGTATTTGTAATTATTATACTCTTTGCCAATAAAAAACGGCGAGTATATTGCATTTGATCGGTACAATTCTAAAATCGGTAATATCGCTCATAGACCCTCCTCCTTTTCCTGGCATAATTACAAGTGTTAAAAATAGTTTTAAGATGCCATTTTTCAAGATGGCGGCAGCCTAGTGAGGTTACAAACTTTATTAGAAATTGCTACGTTTCAAAACTCCAAGACTTTCTCTATTACCACTCCTATATACTTACTCTTATTTCCAAACTCTTAGTTTCTCCTTGTTTTGAGCTCTTCAAGCCTATATTAGCGTTGATGTTCTTGCCGTTGCTGTCATCGGCGGCCAAGTCGTACTGTACATCGTATAGTCCTTCTTGGATGTTGGTGTTCCTGTAGGTAGCCTTCACGCTGACCTTACGTCCAGATGCGTTCTTATTTTTTCGGTATTCCAAACTGGCTTGGGATTCTCCGTTCAAAAGATCACTCAGTTCTTTGTGATCGCAAGACAGCTTACCTAGCAAGTATTGGTCGTTGGGCAGAGTAACTTCGAATTCCCCATTGACCTTGCCGTTTCTCTCGTCTCCTGATCGGGTACCCTTAACGTTAACCTCCAACTTTTTACCCAGGAAGTCCAACTGGTTCTTAGAGTCTACATTCGTGGGGGTGAGTTTGTTATGGGTCGATAAGACAATTTTCTGAGTTTTGTCTTGACCAAAAGCAGGGTATATATTTAAAACAATGTTGTATACAGTTGGTGGCTGTACTTGGAATGTAGAGTCGATTTTAACTTGTTTCTTAATGTTCTGAGCGTCAATTAACAGTTCTCCAGTTCCTGTTCCCTTGTTAGCCTTCACCTGGCCATTTACGACCAACAAGTCTTTAATGTTAACCTTAATGCTGCCGTTGGCGTTACCAGCTTTGTTGGCCTTTAGGAAAGCATCTACAACAACGGTACTCCCAGAGATTACTTTGTGGTGTGCGTCGAGATCGGTGGGATTATATTTAAGACCGCTGTTAATCTTGAAAGGAGTATTATGCGTGGGTAGTATGACAGTGAGATCCGCACCAACATCAACGTTGGATGGCTTGATGTGGTGCTTAATTTTTCCCTTCACCTCCAATTTCTTTCCGTTAATTTCCAATTCGTTGCTAATTTTGCTTTCTTCTCCCTGCACTTGTCTGTTAGCTTTGAAATCGATCTTGTTGTCCAATCCATAGAGTTCGAATTCAACTTGAAAATCGCCTTGTTCCTTTTTGTTGATTTCGACCTCTAATTCAGATCCAAACTTAACGTCGTTGTATTGCACGTCAAAGTCATATTCCAAACTCTTTGAGGTTTGTTCGAAGTCGAACTTACTGTCGATGCCAACCAATGGATAGGTGAATTTATTCTTGGTTCCAAAAACGAACTCCTGCGGATTGTTATACTTGTTGATAATACTATTGGTCAAGGTGATGATATTGGTTTTGGAGCCAAGATCGGCACCGTGAATAAGTTGAAGGTGGCTGTCGAATTGACCGGTCTGTCTTTTCAACTCTCCCTGCACATGGAAGTTGGCATTGGGATTGATTGAGTTCTTGACTTCAGCGTTGAACTTGAGAAGGTTGGGATCACCGTGTAGACGACCTGCACAATGATTAAACAAAAAATTAGTGTTATAAAGCAATTAAGTCGATGTTAGCATTCATTACCCTTCAGGGAACCAGATTGAGGTCCGTTAGAAACTGTCAAATCGCTGAAGAGATCGTGACCATCGGAACCAATGTTTCCTTGGATGCTGTAAGCTTTTTGGTCAGGTAGTAACAGTTTGACACCTTGGAATGTGTACTTGACTTTGTTTCCTTCTTGTTCCACAACGACTTGTCCCTGTACTTTTAAAGGTAGCTGTTGACCTTCTCCGGGAGCTCTGTATTCCAATATAGGCTTGTACACGGACTTGCTTGGAGATCCGGATACAGCAACCCCAATTTTTCCGAAAAATTCGGCGTTGTCTTGCCCAAGGCGAAGTGAAAGTGATTTCTCTTGCGAGTTGGCTGTAATGCGAGCTTCTGCAGAAGCAGATTTGATTGGAGATGTAAACACTGCTTTGATGTATTTCTCGGGATGTATTTCGGCGTTCACCTGGAAACTGACCTTCTTCTGTTTGTTTTTACCAATTGTTTCGAGTACAAGTTCTGCGGCTGAATGATCATTGTTGATGACGTTCCTGAAGTGGTATTCGGACACGTCTTCGTTTTCAATTGTTACTGCAACTTTAGCGTCGCCGGCCAAGGGGAAGGGTAAGACGGGTATGTCCTTTCCAGCTAGATTTGGTCCGTTGATTTCTCCACAGAAAGTCAGACCGATGAAAGCACTAAGTTGATCTAAGCAGATGGAGAAGTCCTTAGCCTGGGCGAATTTAAGTGGGGCATTGGTTTCGTGACCTGCCTGTTCTCTGGTATGGAAGACAATTTCGTGCGTAGCTGAGATCAGTTTTTGTTCATGTACAGGTAAGCCAAATTTCACATCGAATCCCTTGCGTGCGTTGAAGAGATTGATGTTGATGTCACCTCCTGTGGAGGAATAAAGTGTGGAGGCAACTTTAAGGCCATTCTCGACTACTAAGGCATCCAAGGTTAGCCTTCCAGCTACTTCTATATTGGCGCTAGGAATAATTTGTACTTTAACATTGCTGTCTTTGCCCGTGTACAAAGCACGAACATCTATACCCCCCGTGGCTTTAACTTGTATGTTCGATGTACCCTCTACTGCTAGACGGAGAGGAAAACCAAGACTTGTGGGGTAAGCCAATTCTACGTCCAAAAAGAGGAGATTGGATCTCAAAGTTTCCTAGAAAAATACAAATAAATGAACTTATAAAAAATCGATTGTGGAACCGTTACTTTGTGATAGTTGTGATGATGATATGCATGAGAAAGGATACTTTACTTCGGTTTCTGTTACTAATTTATTATATCATACACATTACTGCAGTTTTGGCCTATTAACTTGCCATTTTCTAACGTCGCGTCGACTCAAATGAATTAATTTACAAAGGGCTGTGCGTATTTATAAAGTAATAATAGGATCACTAAATCTTATAAATATGACAATAAACATTAAAAATAGCAAAATTATGTAAATAAGTTTACAAGCGATTAAAATTAGAATTAAAGAGAGTAGATTGATATAGGTCCAACTGGTCCTTTAGAAGGTTATTGCCAGAAATTTTGTTGGATTTGAGAATAGGTATTAATTCTAATAAATTTAATTTAAAAGCTTTTCCTTTCACATGTAATATCTTTAGATCGTCGTTTATATTAGGAAAATTGTGACGTTTTTCCAGGGCCGTCGAGAGAAAATCGGGGCCCGGGGGTGGTGACATGCGGGCCCACCAACTCTTCGATATAATTTTAAATAGTGGGGGGATTTCTTACTGCACAATTTTTTATCTTGGTTACCATTTCGAAGAGCGGGGGCGGTGATTGGGGATTCCTTAGCTCGATTGCAATTTTGACAAGCAGGGGGGCGATTTCTTGCTGCACAGTTTTTTACCTCGGTTACAATTTCAACAAGCGAGAGGTGGTATTCCTCACGAAGCGATTCTTATCGAAATTTGCATATGCAACTCATAGATTCCGGGCCCCTCTCTAAAACGCTGGGCCCGGGCGGAAACACCCCCGATTAACCCCCCCTCTCGACGGGCTTGCGTTTTTCTAAAATGTGGTTTGTAACACTATTTTTTGAAAATTAAAAGAACGTACCTAATTTCGAATGAACGACTAGTTTGACTTATATGCAAGGCGTTACAATATGTACGTGTTCATTTTTTTTTTTAGATGATCAGTTTCATTTTTATCATTATACAAAATATCTGATAATTTAGTATAAATTTGTCTATTAGTTTATGTGCTGATAAAGTTTACTAATTTTTTCGGATATGTGGTCAAAATACATATTTATCGTTACCGCAGTCTTTATTATGAGGCAAGATGATATTAATTGTTTATTGTTAATTTTTGTTAAATATATTACATGTGAAAGAAAAAAACTTTAAATTAAATTTATTAGAATATTTTCGACAATTATTACCATCTAATGACCAGTTGGAGCCATAATGTTGGGTTCCACAAGTCGATATAAACGCAGAACAATTTAAATCTTGTCAGTAACAAAATTTTACATTAAAAGATTCTTCTTTTTTATAATCCGAAATATATTATTGATTGATTAATCATAATAATAATAATAATAATAATGTAACCCAAGTTACTGATTTTATTTTTATCCTTGGGGATATAGTTTATATGCAAATTAAATTAAACAATATAATAAGTAAATTAGGAACGTAGTTAAGTTACTATACTACACATACCCCCCTAAAAAAAATAAATCAGTCTCAAAACGTATCCTTCTAGCCACAAATGGATGGTAATAACTTTATCGCTTGTCAAAGAAACACAAATTTGCAAGATTAACATCAGGATTTACGAATGACTTATGAGAAATATGATGTTTAGGATTTGTAAAATGTAATTTGTCAAAAATGTCATGTACTTTATCAATAAAATAAGGAACTTAAGCATCAACATGTGACTTAATAAAAAATTCTCCAGGGAGACGTAACGTTTGACCAAACACGGGCTCCGCAGACGAACAACGTAACTCAACTTTGGGCATAGCCCTTAACCCTAACAATATTACAGGGAGTTTTGCAACCTAATTAACCGAATTTGCTCTTGCTAGTAAAGTAGTTTTTAATGTCCGATGGAATCGTTCAATCATTTCAGTACTCTGTGGATGGTATGAGGTTGTACGAATCTGATGGAATCCTAAAAGCTTTGGAATTTCGTGAAATAATTTTGATTCAAATTGCACTCCTTGATCAATAGCGATATGTACCGGAACGCCAAAACGACAGATGTAATTTCGAAACAATACTCTAGCCACCGTTTCGGCAGTGCAATCTAAAATGGGGTAGGCTTCAGGCTAGCACGTAAAACGTTCAACCACCGAGAGAATGTAAGAATAATCCTCTGAAGAAGGTAATGGTCCTACAAGGTCTATATGGATGTGTTCGAAACGGCCTTTAGGCAAATGAAAATCACCTATTGGAGTCTTTGTATACAGATTTACCTTAGCGGTTTGACAATTCACGCAAGTCTTTGTCCATAATGTACAGTCTGAATTCATTTTTTGCCAGAAATATTTATCAGAGCACTTAGTTTTTTAGCAGCCCGGACACCTGCATGAATTAAGTTATGAAATATATCAAAAACAATCCTATATAGAGCCTTGGGTACGTAAGGACGACATCTAGAATTATAGATGTCACACCAAATAAGCTCTTTTGTTGCAATATTACACTGTTTTAAAAAGAAATGTACCTTGGTATTTTTACTCTCCTGTAATTGCAGTAAAGAGGTAAATTCAGAATCGTCCGTCTGTGCATTTTTTAATCTCGTTAAATTGTGGGGGGGGGGGGGTATGTGTAGTGTAGTCACCTAACTACTTTCCTAATTTACTTATTATATTGTTTAATTTAATTAGTAACTTGGGTCACATTATTATTATTATTATTATTATTATTATTATTATGAATCAATCAATAATATGTGTTGGATTACATTAAATGATTCTTCTTTTTTCATAATCCAAAATATATTATTGATTGGTTAATCATAATAATAATAATGTAACCCAAGTTACTGATTCTATTTTTATCCTTGGGGATCTAGTTTATATGCATATTAAATTAAACAATATAATAAATAAATTAGGAAAGTAGTTAGGTAACTACACCTACAAGGAGTCTATAAGGTCGATAAGTACCTAATGTTAAAAAGACTTTACTCTAAACCTACCACAATTTGTCTGATAACTTATTTCTGATATATTTAATTATTCATTCATACATCATTTATATTTATAAATTACAATTTTTTTCATTTTTTCTACTTCTCATTTTTCTCTCTTTTTCTCTTTATTAAAATCGTATGTTTTAAAGTATTTTTTTCTTTTTTTTATTGTATGTATTTTTAATATTTCTTTTGTTTTTTTTACTTTTTTGTTTCTTGTTTTTTTTTTTGTTGAAGTTTTTTGTTTTTGTTTTTTTTTTCTGTTTTTTATTTTATTGAAATATTAACGAGGACCACAAGTTTGCCACATTCAACTTTCAATGCCATGTAAATGTATTTACCTAATTTAAATATTTTAATGTTTATTTTCATATGTCTAAGATTTGGTGGTCCTATTATTACCTAGTTTATAAATACGCGCAGCCTATTGTAAATTCATTCGTCAATGTTTAAAAATGGCCAGCTAATGCACCAAAATTGCAGTAACGCGTATATTATAATAAATTAGTAATATAATACAAAGTGTGCTTTGTCATATCATCAGAATTAATAGACTGTGATTAGTATAGGTAAATTAGACGAAAATCGAACTAAACTTGAAAAAGTTTGTCGAATGAATAGATTTTAACGAAACTTTGTAGATTCTGTTCGTTTTGATGTCTAGATCAAACTTAAAAAAAAAGAAATGGCCGCTATTGCCCCACGACTGTTATAAACAATGATTTTGTTACTAATTGGTTAAGTAGCAAAATTGAGATAAATTAAAAAAACAAAATATATTTTTAGATAATTTGACGAAAAATAACAACTTTTTACTCTTGTAAAATTTTCGATAAAATGTGTATTTCCCGAATTTTTCCATAAAGGTGAAAGGGGGAATAAAAAGTGACGAGGAGAAATCCCAGAAAAATTATGGTGAATATATTATTAAAATATAAGACTTTTCTTCTTCATGACTTTTTCTTAAAGTGATGAATGACCCTTATCGGATAATGGAAAATCTCGTAAACGATGAAATTTAAAAATCTGGAAAAATTCAGGCGTATGGGATAATTTCATACGACATCTAAAAAATTGTCCTTTATGCCGGAAAACTTTTTTTCACAAATTAGATATTTTTCTATTAAGAAAGATAAAGTATCTTTCATAGAGATCAGACGTGTGCCGAGTCGCTCCACTTTAAATCACATAAAGACCGGTAAAAGTTTGAGCGAATAAAATAAAATTTATACGGTATTGTGGCTAAAAAAATTCTGCTTCACGCAATATGAGTTTGACCTCAAGCAAAATTAATAATTAATAACAAAGTGTGGTAAATAGTTTCTGAATAACTTGATCACATCTTCAAATGTAATAGTGGCTAAAAGTGCATTGAAAATCAAGAGTCCAGTGAAGTTTTACCTACGGTGAAGTACAGTACCCACATCTGGAAGGATAAAGCCGAGTGCAAGTAGTGTGGGAATACTACAGAAGAAAGGGAAGTTGCCAATATGAACACAAAGCGACCAAAAGATAAGTCTACTCTATTAATTGTATTTTGTTTATTAATTTTTAGTTAATTACACAACAGGGAAAAAAATTTTAAAGTAAAATTGAAAAGGTATTAAATATAGATAATGAAATAGAAAAATACATGGAATTGAAAACCAGAATTGAAAAATGGAAAATAAAACTGATTGCATCAAAAAAACAATATACCTACAGAGTGCACAAAAAATTCCCTCCGATGTCTTTCTCATAACCCTTTATAAAAACTCCTATTTTTTTACCGCGAGATAGGGCCCTGCCCAACACTTCCACCGTAAATGGATATTTACCTGTGGAACGGTTAATAAATTAAAGTAAAATATGAACATAAATGCTGCTAAGTTCAGAAACGGAAGAAATCGAAAACTTAGAAGAAGAATAAATAAGGAGATGATGATAGATGGAAACTTAAACGAAGCATGGAAATTTAAAAGAAACATCTCAGAAGCACCTACACTTCCCATCCTATATTCCTACCCCATGCGTCATATGGCTCTAATGTCCAACCCGGCGTATGCAGCCGGTCCAGCGGCATATAAAACATCCGAGGTTTGGTTCCGACACGTTTGGCCGTTCGTCGGGCGTGTTCGGCGGGCGACCGGACTGGGTGTTGGAACGAACCTCCAGACTGGAATCGGCAGCAATGCTCACCTTACGCTGGCAAATCAATCAATCAATCAAAATTAGATATTTTTCTATTAAAATATATATAAATTAATTATAATTTTAGATACAGTATGCATTGATATGATTATATGCATTTTGATCGTGAAAACTCGGATAAAATCATTTTGCGGAGCAATAGCGACCATTTTTTTTTTTTTTTTTTGAGTTTGATCTAGTTTGATCAAAACAAAGAGAATTCTCAAAGTTTCATGAAAATCATTCATTCGGTAAACTTTTTAGTCAGAAATGTTAATTTGCCTACACCAGGTATAAACTCAAGTACTGCAATTCCGCATAGTAACTTACTTCGAAATGTTTAAGTTTATCTAATCCTTTGGTGAAAGCATCAACTAGCTTGTCGATATCAGCTTCTGTGGGGAGTTCGTTTTCGTAAACATTTAAACTGGTGAATAGTACTTCAGAGCCAAAAGCCTTAACACTAAGGTCCAGGTCTAGGTCTTTGTTTAATTCGTTCTCTTTAATTTGCACAGCCCTTCCAATGTTTTCGATTTCTGCCCTAGAGACGTCACGTCTAGCTCTGAGAGTATGTTCCAATTTTCTCTGAAAATCGTTGATAGCTTTACTGAAGAGGTGAGCACCGCCTTCCGTTAATTCCTTTAACGTCGCCTTCCTGAGTGGGCTTTTCGGTCCAAAGTAGTGTTCTGCAAGTTTGTCTAAATTCTCTTGCCTAGTTTGAACTTCCAGGAAGTTGAAGGTGTGGCCGAATAACTCAGCGGTCAAATTCAAGCTAGTAGATCTGGGCAAGAAAGAGTCTTGCGAGTATATAATGTTGGCCTCTGCTGATGCTGCGACTCCCAGAGTGTCGATGGCGTAGGAGAATTCTCCGCTGTAAGACCATTTTCTAAAGTCCACAGGGAACTTCTTTGGGACGCTGAAACCTAGATATTGTTTTGCCAACTCCTTGTCGGGATTAGCTGATGATCTTATGTTGCGTATATGCGATACGATGAATCCTCCAACTACAAAGAAAAATGTTTTTGTAATAATTCGAGAGACGATTGTAAACAGTTTTACGTCATCTAGAACAAACACATACGTACATTGAAAATGAAGTATACATCTTGCTCTAAGGGAATTTCACGGGTTGCCTATGCTAGGCATTTTAAAGATTTTCCAAACTTCCATTTTTAGTTTTTTTACTTTTTGGCGAAGATCTTATAGTTCAGTTGATAAAGACGAACAATTGCTCAAACTTCGAAAAAACAGAACATCTGAAATTCGGCACACGGTTTTTCAAAGTATATTACTTAACAAATACAAGGGGCGGGGCGCTTCAGTGAAAAAAGTGGGGTTAAACTTTGAAAATATCGTTTTCCTTAAGTATCTTGAGAAATATTGATTTGTTCAAAACAATTTGTTTACTTTTTTGAATAAGAGGTTTCAAAGAAAAAAAGTTTCATGACATTTCTTTGTAGGGTAAACAGTATTCGAGTAAAATGGAATTTAATAAGTTATAAAATTTGTAAAAAGAAAAACTTTTTTATACTTCTTGTTTAAAGTCGACTAAGGTATGTATGCTTGTAAATAGTATCATATTTTGTATAATTCTGCGTAACAATCTTTGAAAAAATAAAAAAACAGAATTAAAAAAAATATATTACATTTCCTCCATAATGTTTTCTGTTCTTGTACTTCCATGGCAAAATAAGTACCTCATTGAACATCTCAAATTTAAAGGGAGAAAATGGTTGCAGAACAAGTAAAAATCATGTTACGCCCGCCAAACTAGTAAAAATTTGTTAATTGTAATTTTTTGAATTTTTGAATTTAGCTAAAAAAAAAGATTTTACTCTTCAATACACCTGCTTGAAATTTACGCAATTTGTGTAAAATAATGAATTATTAAAAAAAATTGTCCAACAATTATTGTTAATTAATTTGTCAAACTTAATTTTATGTAAATTATTTTTTTTTATGAAAGTGCACTTTTAGGAATTTTCGAGGGGCCATATCTCGAAAAATATGCATTTTTCAAAAAAATTCACAAGAGTAAAAACCTCTTATTTTGATCCAAAGAAGGTAAGCATGTTTTCTAATTCACAAGTTAAACCCGTGTTAAAAGGGGTGTTTTCTACCCCTTCCGATCGTTTCCGACCCTAATCTTTTTTCAGCTTTTTTATTAACGTCATTACAAAGACATTGCATAAGGTTTCATCGAAATCTATTCCTTAGCTCTCAAATTAGAGATTTTGGTCATTTTAGCTCCGTTGACTTTCTGCTATATCTCCCCACCCCCCTTTACCATATGGTTGTATTTTGACCCTTGTAACGTTGTACCAGTATTAGGACATGACAATTTTTCATTTCCATGTGACGAAATCAGGCAACAGAATCATTTCCAGAAAAAAATGCTTCTATATTAAAACACATATAAATAAATTTTAAATGCTTGGAAGATATACTGTATTATCGGTGTCAATATGTAGGTAATTACCTACGGTCACATATTGACACCGATAATACAGTATATCTTCCAATCATTTTAAATTTATTTACATGTATTTTAATATAGACGCATTTTTTTCCAGGAATGATTCTGTTGCCTGATTTCATCACATGGAAATGAAAAATTGTCATATCCTAATACTGGTACGTTACAAGGGTCAAAATATAACCATATGGTGAAGGGGGCTGGGGAGATATAGCAAAATTAAAACTATTAAATTACATTGAAAAACGTAGAATGAGATACTTATTTTGAATTTTATATGATGATGTAAAAATTTGACCATTTGGGAGGGTGTTAGGGGGTGCTGGGGCGAAATCTAAGGATCATGGGCGAATCATGACCCCAGATTCGTTCTTAGCACACCGAAAAACGTAGAATGAGATATTTATTTTCAATTTTTATATAAACTAACATTTTCACCCTTTGGGGGGGTTCTGGGGGTTCTGGGGCGAAATCTAAGGGTAGTGGGTAAATTATGACCTCAGATTCGTTCCTAGCACACCGAAAAACGTAGAATGAAATATGTATTTTGAATCTTTATATGATGTGAAAATTCGATCATTTGGGGGAGTGCTAGGGTGTGTTGGGGTGAAATCTAAGGGTGATGGGTCAGTTCTGATCTGAGATTCGTTTTTAGCACACCGAAAAACGTAGAATGAGATATTTATTTTGAATTTTTATACGATGTGAAAATTTGACAATTTTTGTGAGATCTGGGGATCTAGCAGGCCATTTAGTGTGTCGATTTCTTCCAATCCATTGATGAGGGTAGGTATCATTTAAGTAGTCTCTAACTGCATTTACATAATGTGGTGGAGCACCATCTTGCTGAAACCACATCCTATTTCGAATTCTTTCAGGGAAATTTACCAATAATTGTGGCAGACAGTTTTCCAAAAAATGAAGATAAATAGCTCCAGTCAATGTACCATCAAAGAAATGTGGCCCTATTACATGTTCTCCAATATTCCTCCCCAAACGTTTATACACTATCTGTGTTGGTTATCAACTTGCATAAAAAAGTGAGGATTTTTCCGAAGCATAATAGTGGAAATTGTGCCTATTAGATAAATCCATTTTTATGAAAAGTTGCCTCATTAGTGAATAAAACATTATGGAAGAAGTTGCCATCATCTTGCATTTTACCTCTGGCCCAATTACAAAATTGTAGGCACTTTTGAAAATCGTCATCAGATAATTCCTGGTGCATTTGAATATGATATGCATGCAACTTATTTGTTTTTAGATTCGACCCACAGACCGTCTACTTATTCCTGCTAATGAGCTCGCTTCTCTTTGACTCACCTGGGAATTCTCAACCGTTGCCAGCACCACAGAAAACTCATTTTCTTCGTTCACAACACGTTTTATTTTTTCACTTTCTTTATATTCGACATTTTCAGTTTCCAGAAATCTATCAAGAAGGTTTTGGAAGCTGCTAACATCGGGAATCCTTCTTTCAGGATAACGTTAGTGATAAATTCTATTGGCAAGTAAACAATTTCTGTCAGACTCGCCCAAAACAAAAGTCATGTCTACAAGTTCCGCTTTATTAAAATTAATATTGTAAAATTCCAAATATTTTAAATTCAATACAAATTGTATCTAACGACCGATAACTGTGATAAATGCTCCGAGGTTTTATTGCTTGTCGAATAACGAAAACGGAAAAAAATGTACAAAATAACATTACAGTAAAGGACCTGTTAAATACTTTTTACTCGTTTCAATGGATTGGAAGAAATTGTCCCACTAAATGGTCTCATTTCAAAATTGCATAAAGACGTATGTCAATCAACACGTCGAACACCTATAATAAATTTTTCTAATGAATAATTTGAGAAAACCATTTTTTTTAGTTTATTCTTAAATTTGACACTTATTTATTTATTAAGCAAAAATGGTTGCAATTAGCCATAGGGAAGTACTTATAAAAAATGTTCCTTCTTCATTTCTACAACACATCGTTGGAAAATATGAGTGTTCCATTTGAAAAAATTGAGAAAATTCAATTTAAAAGTTCTTAATTGAAAAATAATTTTTGCCACCCTGTACAGTTTTAGGAAATGAAAATGATTCAAAAACATTAATTAGATGCCTCGTAACTGGTGTTCACGTAAGTTTTTCTTAAAACCCATAATTGTGACCGTGGTGATTTTTTTTAATATCCATCTGCAGATTGCATTATTTCAACAAAAAAATTCATAACATCGAAGTAGTTGGGAGATATTCAACACTAATACAGGAATGAATACAGCCTAGAAAGAGGCTTGAAAAAATGTACTGATATACATAGCATTCCATTTAAAAAAAGGCACTTGGTCCTGTAATTTCGCCTTGGCTCGCCCTGTATGTTTGAAAATAATTTCCAGTTATAGAATATTTTATCTAGTTTACTTGCAATTTTTTGAAAAATTTCCAGCTATCGTAGAACTCGAAATGTCGAGGTCCGATACACTATTGCACTACCCTGTATTCTCTAAAAATCAAAACATTAAAAAAATATATTTTGAAAATCTTAAAAATATACCTAGCATACCGGCTAGATAAAACAAAACAACCCATGAAATTTCCTTAGGGGAAGACGTATACATTGTATAGGTACTTTATTTGCAATGGGCGTATACGTTTGTTCTCGATGGCGTAAGACTTTTTTAAATAACCTCTTCTCTATAATATGTTATTAAAATTACTATTTTAAGCTTACCTTGATAACTAGGTTCTTTTTCTAAGAGAGCCTTCACAGCATTACCGATTTTGGCATTGGGACATTGTGCTATGGCTAAATAGGCTTTGATTCTCACTTCTGAATCTTGTTGGATGTCTTGAAGGATATGGAGGGCGGCGTCTCTTACTTTATCTTTGCAAGGATCTGCTAAGAATGTTTCTAAAGCCGCCGCTCTTAGTCTGTTTGGTGCCTTTTTGTCTTGAGCGATAGCAATGATCTTTTGTGCAACGGGGTCGCTCAAATATCGGAAATTCGCGAGTGCTTTAAGAATATAAATGATCTGGTTTTCTTCTTTGCGATCGGCGGCTTTTCCGTCGGCTAAAAGTTGGATGAATTTTTGGGTGACTTTATTTACAGCGTCGACATTCTTGCAGGACTTATGACGACAGTAGCGACCGGCCAGGTTTCCAATTCCTAAATAGGCTTCGTAAGGCAAATCCCGTTGGCTCAAGAGCGTCTGAAAATTCACATGATAAAATAATAATGAGCAGGGTCTAGACGCATAGCGTAATTTCAACAATTTATGAGTGTTGTGCTCAGACGCAATTGTGAGAATGTTCACTTCGTTAAACACATAAACATACAATCAAAGCTTCGCAATTTTAAATAATTATTCGTGTTTTACAACGTACTACTGACTAGAGATGGGTCGCTATTGTAATGTTATTTTGTCGTGGTATTTTTAGGTAAAGTAGTAAAGATAATCAATGCTAAAATAACCGGTTAGGTTTACAAGAATAAGAGAAAAAATGTTTGCTTGTTGTTTGAGGTTGATTTTGCTTTGACACTACCAAATTTCAAAGAAATTTATCAAAAAATAGGAGAGTCATAGCCGATTTCAGCCAAAAAGACATCATGAGAGTACAATATACAATTCTCAAAATTCAACAAAATTATTCAAAATCAGTAGATAAGCTATAGGCGTACCAGCTCAATATTCCATGTTATTTCTTATTCTTATTTCCATTTGAAGGTCACTTTTTCGCCAGCTCCACTTTTTTTTAGGTAAGGAGGGAAAATACTCATGGACCCCCGGCGCAAGAGGTCTGGCGCTCCTGGGAGTGCCAGATCGGCTAAAACCCCTCCATCTTCAGCACAGACAGCCCGGAACCGCATAAGCATTACCTCAGGTACTAGGTTCCCCTCCCTGCAGCTAGCTTCACAAGGGTCAGTGGAGCTAATATCTTCGCTGTAATATCTTTCATTATGTGGTTTCATGACTACCTCAAAAGAGGTACCTATGTATTATTTTTTAAATAGGCCTGTAACTAGTGTCTGTACGAATCTAAACAGGGTCTGTACGGCTTTCAAACCATACAGACCTGTTTAAACCCCATACAGACCCTGTTTAAAAGCTGTAAAGACCTGTTTGAAAACCATACAAACCCCGCTTAGAATTATACACTTATATAGACCTGTTTGAAAGCCGTACAGACCCTGTTTAGAATCGTAAGAACCCCGTTCAGCACCGTACAGACCTATTTAAAAAATAATACGTACCTGTTTTGAAGGGGTCGTGAAACCATATAAACAAATATATTACAACGAAGTTATTAGCTCCATAGACCCTTGTGAAGGTAGCTGCAGGTAATCGGAGCTGGCGAAAAAGTGACCTTGAAAATCAGAATGAACCTCCCTAAGAAATAACATGGGATTTTGAGCTCGTACGCCTAAAGCGTATCTACTAAAATCAACCTTAAGCAACAAGCGAACATTTTCTTTCGTAAACCTAATTAGTTACGGTACGTCACCTAGAAACATTTCAACAAAACAAGGATCGGAAATAGTGATCCGTCTCTAGTCAGCAGCACGTTGTAAGCGAAAAGTGATTAATTACAATTGGGAAACTTTGGTTAAGTTTGTCAAACTGAAAACCTTCTTACAAACGCATCTGAGCGCGCCACTCAAAAATTGTGAAATGGAACCTTGCGAGCAGGCCCTGCTGATTGGAATTGAATTTGGGAAAGGAATAACTTACGGATGCGGTGACTAGTGATGATTCAGTTGCATGGCGGACGAAGGACAAACCGATGTAAACCAATTTCTTTTCAATGTCATTCAGTTCGTTATTTTTTAGCAGAGTAATGGCTACCTCGATGGTTTCCCCAGTTCCTGCCTCGAGAAGGGCATCTAAATAAATCTTCTTAGCTGCTACTTTGTCTCCTAAGCCAACCCCAGATTTAACTTGGTTGTAAACGGCAAGAAGGTCGGCTTTCTTGCCAACTCTTACAGCTTTGATTAGGCTGACGAACTCCTTTGCGGTTTGCTCTCCTACAACGACATCGATTGTTTTGACGACGTTTTTGACTGCATTTAAAATAGTGTTGACGTTGCTAGTAGCCGCTATTTCTGGTTGAGGGTTTTCGAAAATTATGGACGTGGGTTGACTGCATTTCGTTTTCGGATTGTCTTTGGATGTGCCGGCTAGCTGAAGCTTGCTAACAACCTGCGCTTTGGCGCCATTTTTACCAACAGAGAAAGGAGTAAAGAGGTAGTTTTCTACTACGTGGGCTTGGTCCAAAATGCCGGTCTTAAATCTGAGTTTAGCATTATAATCGGCGTTTAGGATCGGACTAGATTTGATTTCACTATTCAAGTTGAAGGCTGTGGAGAAGTAGTCTTGCTTAAGGTTCTCTCTATATGCGCATTTGTTCAAGTTGCGACTCTTTTGGACTACCAAGATGTTGCCTTCTTTGTGTTGGGCGATTTCTGTCGGGCACAATCCGAACACGTCGGTTTCGTAATTGTTTTTCAAGTTGGCCTGGAACAATGAAGCTATAGCTCTTTTGATGTTAACTGAGTTTGGAGTGTCTCCTGGCTCTATGCATATGCTGTCCTCTAAGTGGCCGTCGCCGTGGAAGTTCAGTTGGATTGGTTTCTCCACGTCAGGTATATGACCATATTTCTGAAAAAAAAAATTACCATTCATTTCATTCGAATTCGATATAGTTTCTTTTAAACTGAGTCTGATTAGTAGTTATATACACACACTGGCTGTGAAGTAATGGAGATAAATTGACATTTTTTCTACATATGTTTCTCTCTCTTAACAAATTTGAAGGCCCAGACAGTCATGAA
Source organism: Stenurella melanura (assembly GCA_963583905.1). Lineage (NCBI taxonomy): Eukaryota > Metazoa > Arthropoda > Insecta > Coleoptera > Cerambycidae > Stenurella > Stenurella melanura. Next base: position 27,821,106 of record OY757315.1, read on the forward strand.
TTTCTTACTACAATTTTGGTTTATTTTGCACTTTTTCTCAAATTAGTCAATGTCAAACTCGGTGTCAATGTGTAAAGATCTGTTAGTTGTTGCACTATATCTGAAACACGTAGTTTGTTTACATTATGGTTCGTTCTCATAAATAATTGTTTACGTTTGTTTTGCTTTTGTTTACTCTTCTCACTTTGGCTGTGAAACACTCCATAGTGGATGATTTAGCACAGACTGATATTGCTAGAGCTGCAGCAATGATCGAAAATAGTCGATCTTACAGTGATGCCGATATATTTGGTAAATTAAATTCGACGATCCATAGTAATGTTGCACGTTGGTGACAAAGTGGAGAGTATGTGAAAAAACGTGGTCAATGCAAAAAACACTCAACTACGGCTGTAGATGATGGGTTTACAAGGTTGCACACTACGAAATAGACGCCGAGCGGTTTAACAAATGTAAGATAGGGGTTAAAGAAATTAAAATTACCTTTCCTAGAATAATGCGATTTTGTAGAAACTAGGAGGCCAGCTTTAGGGCCTAAAAGGATCGCAAGGACGTCGGCTCAAGGTAATAAGTTTTTGTAAGTAAACAGGCTTGTACAAGTTTCTAATTTTAACAACAATTCATGTCAAATACAAAAACTTTTCGGCAGTACCTATAAAGTATTCTGTAGTGCATTTGCTAAATCAGAAGTGTTTTGTTACCAGTTAACAACCCATACCCCATGACGCCTGAGCATGAGAAACTTGGTACGGCCATTATCAAATCGTTTTATGACAAATGTCAATTACACGGGCTAAATGCGCGGGAACGAGGTAAAACAAAACCGTTAAGGGAATATCTAAATTAGCTAAGGCACGGGTCGTCTCATAAATACTGTAATTGATTACAGAGACTCCCAAACTTATTATAAAGACAAGACACCAGTCTGGTTTTTCGCTTTCTCAGAAGGAATTTGAACACACAGAAAAAGGTTTTTTTTCACTTGACCGGAATGATTAGCTAGTTGTAGATGTAGTGTAGTTTAAATTGTTATTAAGAGGATGTTTTATATATATAGGGTAAGCCATTTTGGCCATATCTACTGTAGATGCCGCCAATTGCCAGGTCGCCTTAGTGCTTGATATTTATGGGAAGTTATTTTGTCCCATATCGTCCTTTAGAGAACACAAGCTACTAGGTCAAAATTAAGCTTTAGGAGGGGGTGGATCCGCATTCATTGTTCGAAGTATTTCGGGATTAACCAGCCCTATTTCACCAAAAATTCCACTCAAGTAGTTTCGGAAGAAAATAAACCACTTTTCGTTTGATTCACTTCATGTCATTAGGTTTCAAGTTAACCTTTACCTCATTCGAATTGTCGCGGGCAACTGACGTCTTAGTAACTGTTTTTTTAAAATTATTCTTCATGTTTGTTAATGGTAATTTTCTTTTCTTGGCCCTCAGGTAATCCGTTTGTGATTTATTGTAAACGAATAAAAGTTAGATCACTGTGGTGAAACAGCAGGCCTGATAAGGAAAAAGGGGTAAGTTTTTGAACTGTAACATATCAAGGTGTACACACATATCTCTGAGAAAGGTCCACGTATAAACGATATTAATGCATCTAGATATTACGTGGCCCAATGTGCAGAGAGACTGTGAATATAGATTTGAAGATAGGCCCGATGTAGCGTATTAGCATTTCTTGATCTAGAATAAATTGGACTAATTATGAAAGGGGTAACTTTAATTCGTGGGTATAATCAATAAAAATGACAACCCCTAAAGTGATGTAAACACGGAAAGAGGGGCGGTTATGGCGGTAATTCAGAAACGAACTTGAAGAAGTGGATCGAGAATAAATAAGCGTTCAGTTAGAAGAAGATTCAAAGTTGGTTTGAAGTCATATAGGTCATGAAAATCCCCAAAACTCCATAGACGTCATCGAGTAGCGCTACTAGCTCTTGCCCGAGAACATCAAAATTAGAATGATGATCAGTGGGGTCAAGTTTTGTTGACGACTGAGAGCAGCTTCTGCTTCTTTGATTGAAAGTAGAGATAGTATATATCAACATCCAAGAGAATAAAATGAACAGTTTAATTTTACTCCGACTACTCCTTTTGGTGGAAGCTCAATTATGGTGTGGCGTGGCATATGCTTAGGAGTATACACAGAGTGATGATTGATGGCGTCACTTTAACTGCAGATAGGTACATAAGGGATGTTCTTCAAAATCATGTGGTACTTTTCGCCTCACGTATCGGAGATAACTTCCTCTTAATTCAACGCAATGCTCACCCACACACCACTCGTTGTGTAACTGATTTGTTCAATCCAAGTGGAAATACCGATAATGATTCGGCCTGCATATTCCCCAGACCTGAGTACAATCGACCATGTATGGGATATACGATATACATGGGATATAAGCTTTGCAAAACGAACCGCAGTTATGAGAAAAAACATACGTAGAAATACCAACTAATCTCTGTTCTTTTAAATTGGCCAGTGTGTGTAGATGTTGGAACTGATGCACTAGCAAACTGCCGCGTGGCTGTCAACAGTTGTTAGGAATTAAAGCTCATATCAAGTGAGAACTGCTTACCTTTCCGTTGACTCCCAAAACTTGAACGTTTTGTAGCCTCAAGACTAGATTGCATTCTGCCTGTTGCGTTAATAATACTACAGCTTTTACGTCAGTACTTGTTGCTTGCCCCTCTGCAGAAGATAAGGTGATGTCGATTTTTCCTTCGTAATTGTACTTATATGTGGTTCCTATTGCGTATTTAAAGTTTTCGGCAGCTGCAAAAAAGTATTAAGTAGAGAACTTCAATATATTTATTATTAATTTGTAGCGGATTTTTCTAGGGAGCCGATCCTACAGGATTTATTGTATATGAACTATTTGAAAATCATCTCACACAGATAGAAATTGTTATGACAACTTTTGCACAATACTGTGTATTACACAATTACTTTTTTGTCAGCTATTAGCAAAAGCACACTTTGAGATATATTAAATTACCATAGGAGTAAATGACGTCACACAACTGTTAATATGAGAGCGCGTTCTTGGTTAACTTTGAAGTCTATAGAGACTGTAGAAAATACTAGTTTTTTTTGCATTTCGCTCTAAAATCAAAAGATCTTTCAGAAAATATAGTAAATACAATATGCTAAAAAGCCCATTGTGTGCAAATACCTTTACCGATTTTTTTTCAAATGTTTTTGCGGTCCTTCATCGCTTCTATGTGATATAAACAGGTATCAGAACAAAAAAAGAAATTAAATTGCCCGCAATTAAGCTTAAAATTATACATAAAAATACTTCGATTGCGTGAAGAAATAAGAATCGCCAAATCCGACCCTTTAAGAATAACTGAAGATAATTGCATAGATTTAATGATACTTAATGAAAAATTACTTACTTCCATGACATCCTGATCGACAAACCTCTGTAAAAAAAGAGAAACAAATTAATATAAGCCTTGTTATACAATTAGTGTAACATACTTTAACTAAATTAAGAGCCCCTTTTTACCGGAAGTGACTAAATTCACTTTTTGTACTGGGTCTCCAAGTCAAGCTGATGTTTTTTAAATGACACAAAAGTTGCTTTTACCCATGGGCATTGTCTTATGTTTCCTCAAAAAAATGATTTTAGTTCGTTAATTGGTCAAAATAAATAAATATAAAACAAAAATTTAATCTTTCCATTATCTTTTCCAAAAACGGCAATTTTGAAGACACATTTTTTGTTAAAATCGTAAGTGTTCGAAGTATTATAGCGTACATATCACACAAATTAAACTTCGCAATTTTTATTATCAAAACTTTTAAGTATTTTAAAAATATTTTACTAAAGAAATGAGTTATTTTAATGCCAAGTTTTTACTAATAAGACTGATTTCAGTTAAAGATAAAATATAGATTCGGATAAGAGCCATTTTTATATAAATAAATAATTTAATGAAAGTTTAAAAAATCGATTTGAAAAACCAACAGAAACTGTTAAATAGATGCGAATGGGCGTGGGGTGGTCAAAATAAATGTGTTTTTATTTTTTTGGGCGATTTATTTATTTTCTTCCTTTTAGTTTTGTCCGAATTAGATTATTGTGTTTGATAGAATTTCCTAGCCATAATGACACAACCTAATCGTCGCACCGTTCTTGAAGCCGCTGTTTTAAATTCTTGAATTCGACTAATTCTGTAGCCTCAAAAATTCCCAGGTACCGGTTTTCAGACGAATCAGACAACAAATTACAAAACTTATTCGCCATGTTGACGCAGCTATTTTGAATTGTTAAATTTCGATCAAATATTTACAATCTACAACCTCGATAACCCTGATATACCGATTTTCAGTGGAATAAGACGATACATGATTTGAAACTTATTTTCGCTGTTTAAAATTGTTGAGTTTCGACCTCAAAAATACCAATTTTTAGCATAATCGGATATTAAATGACAATAGACTGTCCGCCACCATCTATTCAAAATGTCAAATTGCATTTTCATGCTAACCAAATTTCAAGTCGATACGGCATCTGGAAGTAGGTGAAAATCGAGTTGCAAGATTTTGATTAATTTTTAAAATTGCTGTTGACAATTGCCATCAGTTGATGTGTATGTACGGGAACACTCTACAGGTCATAATCCTCAACGAGTTCATTTGAGTTTTTATTGCATTATTTCGTCGTATAGTAGGTTAATTATTATAAATAACTAAAAATAAGGTAAATAATTACACAGGCACACTCTGGACTGTTTGTTAACCTCAAAAGGCAGGTTAAAACAGGCCTGAATAGGGTTTAAAATACAAACTAAAGATATTAAATAAGTAGGCAATGTATTCGATGTATTTTTGACTGCTGAACTGTATCCCGATGTCTGATTTGTTCCATCAGGTCAGGATTTTCTTTTAACTACAATGGGAGAAAAATTTGGAAATTTAGGTGACTGTAGTGAAAAGCATGGGGAACGTTTTCACCAAGATATAAAGGAAATAGAGCGTAGATATCAAGATCGATGGGTTGTTAATATGATGTAAAAGGGATGTGAAAACGAAGGGAATAAAATGAAAAGGAAAACCATTGCGCGGATCATTTGAAGGCAAAGGAGTATGGTATCACAAAAAAGAATAAATCAGGATAAACGAATATATATGTACATTGTACAGCTATTGCTATTGCTATTTGACCGCTAGTTAATAGCTGTCAATTTTCATATAGTACAGGCAAATTAACAATTTAGGGTAACAAAAATTAATAAAAGGATCATCTCTGAGATTTAAGTTTAACCTGGAAAATGAGATGATGCATTCTTTGCACTTCCAAGTTCCGGGAAAATTCAAAAAAATTTAGAAAGACTTTTTGATTTTCGGTTTTTTGCTCTAGCGCCCAAAATAATGAAAATAAAGAAAGAAGTTCCCAACAAAAGTTGTAGCTCGTCTTTTTCTCTACAAGCGAGGTCTTTACAAATTTTTGTCTTACTTAAGCCGTTTAGAAGATAGATCGAGTTTTCCACTTATAGTTTTAAGCCGCTTCGAAATGCGCGAAAAATGAGAATTCTCCAGGAGTTTCGTACGACCGGGCTCATCGATCGATAATTCTTACTATTCAGAGCCCCTAAAAAAATGAAAATAACATAAAATGTGGAGAAAAGTCTCAGCTTTAATGTGGAACTAATCAGAAAATTCATAAAAAATTGTATCAAAGATGGAAAGTGTCAGAAGATGGCTTAGTGAACTTTGTACAGTTGGTCCACAGATTTATTCACATCTTTGCAGGGAGTCGTTACAATGATAATTCATTTTGCTTATGTGTTCTTATATAATGATATATTAATCCAATTAACATTTTATTGCAATTACTTTTGTTGGAAATAATGCCTTGCGATCAAAGTAGAGGGTATATTTCTCATCGATCAATCACCTCAAAATTTTGGAGTTCAATTCGCTATATCTTAAGTAATAATAATAGCACAGTCTTAATTTTTGGATTATAAGTTCAATAAAACATATTCTTTCGAATGACTTTAGAGTTTTTTAAATGCGCGCCGTACTTTTTGAATTCGTCTACATTAATTATTCATACGTTCAGAAAATGCACAATTATACAGTAAAGCATATACAACTTATTTGTTTCTTAACATTCTTCAATGAAATTTTCACGAAATATAGATTAAAGTGCGTAAATCGAATCCATGCATTGAAAAAGCACCCATTGTTACACGAGAAATAGGCAGGATGCATAAAACTCAAAGATGTGAATAAATCAACTGTATAAAGTTTACTAAGCCATCTTCTAACACTTTCTTCTCTATGATAAAAATTTGGTACCTATAATAACATTAATTTGTTTAATGAATTTCATCAAGTTTTTTAGTATCATGTAATTTTCTAATAATAATAATTTGAGCAATAAGCCAATGTTCTACTCATAGCACTTATTGGGTAAAGCAACTCGCGGATTGCGCACTTTTGCGTTTATCAACGATTATTACTTTTATTATTATTAAAAACTTGCAGTGCTAGAGCACACTTTTGAAAATACCGCGTTGTGCTTTGTTTTCAAAATGCCCGGTATGGCTGGATTTATTCAATTAAAACTAGTTGGGGAAATCGTCATTATTATTTCAATTATATCAAGTGGATAATAGCCGGTATACGTTTTATATGCGGTCGTTTGATATGTATATACACATACACAAGACAATGGTAGTATAAAAAGTATAAATATGGCAAACTACTATTTAAAATTGTATGCGTATGTTTCAGCGTTTAATTACCCTATGCACATTGATTTTTTCTCAGAATACCGCAGAGGATAAATGTATAGGAAACACACGGTTGTATAATTTTATGTAAGAACTGTGTTATAGCGGATTAGGAAACAAAAGAAACACTGAACATTGCTCTTTTCTTACTCTGGCAATGATTTGTTTTAATTTTATACGCTCAGGTTACTAAAATTTGTAAAATGTAACAAAATTAGCGAGTAGTACAGTAAACGAAGCTCAAAATGGCGGCCAAATGTGAAAATTTTGGATAGTTTGGGACATTTGGACCATTTATCTAAAAATATGCTCTGATCGCGGGAAAAATATTTAAAAAATTCCAAACATGTCGAAACATGTTCTTATACATATATTTCCTTTCAGCAAAAAATGCCAATATCTCGTAAAATAAGCATTTTTTTAAAAAAGATACAAGAATAAAAAGTGTTTAAAATCGCATTTTACCATGGTAATAGATTTGCAATTTTCCCTTTAGTTTTCTCAAAAAACGGAAAAGCTAACATATATATACATATATAATTTTCTTTGATTATCTCGGTACCCATCCATTTATTAAAAAAAAATAATATGGACAAAAAGCATTTAAATACAGTTTTACCTTCATGAAACGCGGAGAAACATATATTTATAGTTTTCTTTGATTATCTTGCTATCTATGCGTTTTTGAAAAAAAATCTATGAGAACAAAAAGCATTTAAAATTGCATTTTCTATACAGCTGTTTAGAATATATTTTTTTAATTTTCCGGAAATATTAGTGTTGCCGTTTTTCCGCAAATCTAATCTAAAAAATTTTTCTCTGCCATTTCCTTCGTTTACTGTATTAAGGTAAGCGTTAAGGAAAATGAAAATGAAAATGAAAATGAAAATGAAAACGAGTAGAAGTTACCCTCTACTACAGACTAACTGCTTGCTCGAATGGGGTATAAGTCACTTTAACGTGGTGCCAGTGAGATTTAGTACACAGTTAACATATTGATTAGAAGCTTTGTTGTAGGTTTATCAGGACTCTAACAGGGCTGGAAATAAAGAGTCTTCTGTTTATGTTGAATAATTTTATGAACAATTAGAATGGCAGGAGAAAGACTACTTTTTCAAACTGATTTGTACCAACGAAAGAAAAGAACTTAGAAAGGTTAAGGAAGATTTGGATCGGAATAGGATACATTGTAATTAATAGAGGGAAGAAGAAGAATGCAGATTTGTAAATCAAGTTCATAAATAAACGAACAAAATTTCAACGTTTGAAGCTACAACACTCAAATATCATCACTCAACGTGCATTTCGTCAAGCTCGTTGGTGCCATCAGGACTTTTAATCATATCCCGACATGAAGCTTAAACGCCTAATCGATTTTACAACATGAAGCTAGTTTTTCTATATCGCTCGAATGACACTGGTTAAATGAAAATTTTTAAAAACAAAATGGCCGATATAGGACGTAAGTTTCTTACCGATTTCGAGATATTTATAAAACTTCGTATATCTTTAAAATCAGTTTAATTTTTATTTGATAGAGAAACTTCAATATGACTACTAAAGGAACTTTTCACCGTAATCGTTTTTTTTTTGTAATGAATTTATTTATTCCCATTTAATCTCAGATTTGACTAATAAAATAGACATTTTTGTAAAAAAGTTCTTCATCATCTGAGTTATTTAAGTTATCACAAGTGTTACTGTTTCGTAACAGCATTGCAGAAATATTTGATAACGACTAGCCTATTCCTAGAAATTCGCCTTGACCTTCGTCTCAAATTTATCGAGGTCAGAGGTCTTCGTTAAAATTTGAAATAAAGTGATTTGCTGTGGTAGGTAATTACTCGTGTAGAAGCTATTGAAAAGTACGTTTTAATATCAAGAACATTCAACTAAGGAATATGATAGTCCTTAATAAGATAAGTTAATTTTAGGATTTAAAAACTTAAACAAAAATTATCGTTTTATTAGTTTACTTTTTTCGTCCCACCCTCCAGACTTTTCCAAATCGTAAAAAAACTGGACGATGTTAACACGTATCTTCGAGATTATAAAGGTTCCTATCCATTTTTATGGGTAAATGATATTTTTTCGTAAATTTTCTATAGAATCTTTAACCGTATTGAAATAATAGTATTTTCAGAATTGTCCAGAGTATACGAATTTCTTTATAAGTGAAACACTCATTAGACCATTTTATAGGACCCAAGAATTACCTTTGAGTAGACTAGAGTTTCATCAAATCGTTTAAAAATTTACAATTTATTTAAATAATCATATTTTGCTTTTTATTTTTATATAAGTATTATTATTATTATTATATCGCGAGCAGATCTGTAAGATCCGCAGCGCTCAGGCCTGTCGCCCCATTGTGCATTCGCGTCATGTAGGACCTTTTAGAAGAGACCAGTGCTCTCCGCAAAGAATAGCAGTCTATTCCATCTTTGATCCCGCAACTCCTCCGGTTGTAAAAATTGCCTTTGGAGATACCTATACCATAACGAGCCTAAGGGTCTGCAACTGCATACGATATGAGTGGTGGTTTCTTTGCACTTTCCTGCACTCCACACATGCTACAAATAGGGCTGTTTTTCAACCCCATTGAATGAAGATGTTTGTTCAGAGGACAGTGTCCTGTTAACAAGCCTACTATCCGTCTCATTTTTTCTCTATCGAGCCCAAGCAGCCACTTAATGGTTGAGTCAGCCGAGGGCCCCTTTATATGGAGCCTCGACTGCCTCATTCCAGGGGCCTGAGTCCAATAGATGCTGAACCTTATCGTGATTATCGTGGCCCAGTTTCGTAACTCTGATTGAATCAGACTTCTTGGCTTTATATAAGTAGATATCTAATGTAATACAAGCATTTGTCTCATTACATTTTTATGGGTATAAGTAGTAGAATATTTATTCAACTAAACTCCACCCTTTAGATTAAGGACATTTATTTTATCTAATAAAGAAATGGGCTACGGTTTGGGCTACACACTTATTCAGAAGAGTACGAGTGTGGAAACAACCTGGTGGTAAACACACAAGGAACATAGACCTACTGTTGGTGAAAACACACACGAGTGGATACCAGTATAAAATGGTATCTGGAAACCAATCAAATTTTAAATTTTACCATAGCCTTCTCAGTCACCCTTTTCCGTGTTCCTGTTTTGAACGCCCTCAACAAATTCTTGGGGTCTTAGGTATGTAACGCTTGAACTACCATTTCACAAATGGATTAGGATAATTTAATCTTAAGTATAGATAGGAGAATCCGCGTGATATTAAACCATAGAGGAGATCGCATCCGTTATAAGAAAAAAATGTATTCACTAAATCCAGTTCTTTTAAAATCACATTTTAGTTCGAATTGTAAAACTTTAAATTGGCTTACACGATAAAATCACAGCGTTTGTTTTTTTAAACTAAATATAGTGTATCATTTGTTGTTGTTGTGGTGTTGTTGGGCATTTTAGGAGAACGACCCCACCTGAAGCTAACAACCACGAAGGATCATCGCTTTTTAAACAACGGTCGTAATAGTCTGTATAGGCGAATTGATTTTGAAACTACAATATGTTTTAAACAATTCAAAGTTTTATTGGTTAAATCAAATCTTACATGGAGGATAAAGAATTATCTAAACATAGACCTGTGTATGTAAGTAACCTTATCATCAACAATTATTAATTTATTTATAAAGTTATCTGAAAGTTCAGAAGGTTCATTTTAAATATATCGCTTAATATTAGCTTTTGTTCAGAAAATTCCATAGACAATTGGTAGGCTATCATTGGAGAATTAAAACAAAAACAACCATTTATACCAGCCAACAACAGTAAGGAGTGTTGAAACACTTGGTAGAACTCAGCATTTTTTATGCAAATTTTTTATTAAATATGTAGCCATTTTAAAATATTAAACTAAGTTTCTGTCCACATTTATGTCAATGACGTATACGTGGGAAAATAATAAATTTTCATAATAAAAGAAATATAACATAAAATAATTTCCTGGAAGAAAATAGTTCATCTTTAAAAGTACTACCACAACTAAAAGTTTATTAAACATTGACTTTATTTGATGATTGTAACATAAAGCAAGGAAACGTTAACTTAGGTATTTCTATGTGTCCCAAAAAATTGGCTTTTGAGTGATTTTTCATCAATAACTCGGAACATAAACATTTTATGAAAATATTTCAGTAAAGTTAAAATAAAGCTAAGGAGGTTCCCTATATTTTATGAATTTTAATTTTTTTCCATCACTTACAAACATTTTGAAAGTATATTCAATTCATTAGTTGTTTTTAAGGACTTGACGCATGTTTTAGTGCGACAAAATGAACAGCATCGTATAGAGTAGGTTTAAAAAATCATCTTGCACAAATTTTTGAGATTAATAAAAAAATGTACTCATGGTTTTTAACATTTTTCATATACAATGTTTCCACGGAAAACCGTTATTATAGCTGTAAATAACCATATTTTTTTTATTATTAATGCAATTTTCTGTATTTTGCTCTTGCTTGACCCAAAACCCATTTTCAGTACGTTAGAATTTAAAAAATGTATAGAGGACAATGTGTTATTTGTTTAAAAAAAAAAACCTCTGACTGATCCTTTGATGTAAAAGTCACAGGCGTAGAGGTTATTTACCAATTAGCATACTAGAGAAAAAGTACATGTGACAGAAAGTCCCAAAGAATTAGAAAAAAATATTAGCAACATGTTTTGAAATTTTTATATCGACCTCGATTTTTACAAAGTAAAAAAATCACTTCTGTACTAATTTCATGAAAATCTTCCAAAGTTGTGTCATTCTGGTAGTATGGTAGCGCTATTGGATTTGTCATTTTGAATTCTTAATTTTTGACATCAGATTCAGTATCAACTATTCCGCAAATACTTGTCACTACTAATTTTAACACAATTTTTCATAAAAACATGGGTATGATAATAACTCTCTGTGTTAGTGTGTTTAGCTTGCAATATGGCGTACCTAGCGAAGCGGGTTCAAGCCCTGTTCACTGCGAAATTTAATATTAAAATTACCCCTAATGAGTGGTTCGGATTCCACTATAAACTGTAGGGCCTCGCTTCCCTTTACCGAACACAAAATCTGTAGATTTTCAAAGACATATCTAGATGACTTGAGAAGGTAAGATAATAATATGAATATTTTAAACCAGAACAGACTAATTATTGAACAGACGTAAAAAAAACGTGCATGCACCCTTTTAAACTTCTTAAAGTCTATTAAAAATAAAACAAAATTACTTTGTTTGAGGGTCTCTCTATTTAGATTGAACAAGTGCCACGGAATATTCTGATATTCTGATTTCAAAATAATATTGTTGTAGGAAAGTCAGCATTATTTGCAATTAATGATTAATTTGCTGTTTTTACATTGTACGATAAACTGAGAAAATAAAAAAGATAATTCGCTGTAAATAAATTAATAATAAATAATAATCTTGTTAAATGAACCCTCTGAACTAAGGAAACTATGAACTTTTAGATAAGACTTTTAATAAAAATATTATTTAGATAAAATTACGTATTTACTAACAACAAGATTTTTCCAGATAAACAACTATGAAGTAAAATTCATTAGTTCCTTTAAGAAGTCAGTTAAAATATTGAGTAAACTCGATAAGGCCATCAATGAAAGACAACCAATGTCTTTCTACAGGAAAGAAAGTCCGAAAGGATCCAAAGTTTTATTTTTTCATTTTTCAGAACGTTATCCCCATGAAAGACTGTTATCAGTTGATCTGTGAAAATGTTTCTTTAACAGATATACGAGAAAATCTATTTTATATATAAAAAATGTAGGAACCAGCCGAAGAAAGGAAAATAAACTAGAAACTAATAAAGCCGGGCGATGACAGAAATATAAACAATATTAATTTTGTATATTAACTTCATTTAATATTTCATAAACCTAATTAAAAATAATTTCTTTGTTTCCAAATTTCAAAAACAGAACTGTGTTAAACAAAAGGCAGGTAACTAAATAGAAAAATATCTGGAATTGAAAGGCAATCGAAATTTATTACTGCAAAAATATTAACAGATCAATATACACGGAGTGCAACAGATTCTTTCAGGTCTTTTTCTCATTTGCAATTATGCCGAAAGGAAAATATTTTTTTTACCGCGGTATAGATGATAAAAAAAAATCTCTCAAAGCAAGCTAATATCTCTCAGGTCACTGTTAATTGCTATCTACCATGGTACAGTAAATAATAAAAGTTTCTTACAGCAAACGAATATAGGTCTTGGAAAGCAAACAAAATGGATGCACTAATACAGAATGTAGAAAAAAAATGCACGGTTCTAGGAAACTTGAAACAATATCTAGACGCAAGCGGGCAGGACGAATATTCAGGCAGATCATCCAAGAAATTAGACCAAATAAGAACAGAAAAACTACTATCATAATGTTAGGCGGCTACAACACTCACGCAGGTAAAGACAATTAAGCGCATATAGATAAGAACATCAATGGAAAACCCTACTTCACACATAGACCAACGTAAATGGAAGCCCACTAAAATCTTGGCACACAGCTTTTCGATTGGAAAATAAGAGACAAAAGGAGCAAGAGCCAAACCTGTCTGAATACATGGAGAAAGAAAAATAAGGGAGAGGGTTAAAAATATTAAGGCAAAAACAACACAAAAAACAATATTTGTCCATAAAATACTATATGGGAAACTAGAGACAGAGAAATTAGAAGTACGTAAAGTTACAACAAACGAACACTTGGAACATTTACCTGCACTAGAAAGAAGAGTGTAAAAAAATAGCAGGAGGAGATGTAAATCAATTAATATGGAAATAACTTATCTGGTCAATAATCAATTCAAAAAGAAAAATAGTGACTGGGAAAACGCTGAGGCGGAAGAAATCATAGATGGGCACACAGTAAATACGAACAACTAAGGAAGATGAGGGTCGCAGAAAAACAACAACATATAGCAAGTACATGCGGATAAGAACATCATGGGAAAAACCTTAGCCCTCACGTGAGCAAACGAAAATGACAGCTCGCCTAATAACAACACCTGAAACATCTTCTTACTACAGAACAAAGAACTCACAAAAGGAATACAATAAAGAAAGATAAAGAATATACACACTGCTAGATTCAGAAAAGGAAGCTACAGAAGACTGAGAAGAAGATAAATAAGGGCGTGATAATAGTTGAAAACTTAAAAATACCTTCTCACAAACACCTACACATTAGTGGATTTGTTTTACTACAACACTCAGGCCTCAAGGCCCATTGTGCTCGTAGGGATCTACAGTTTTGCGTGGACTCCAAACCACGGTCATCGGCTATCAACTATGACCACCCCCGGCCATCTCACCGCCTTTCTGGCGGGCCAATAGCCCTTGGGGTCTTCTCTGCAGCGAATACAGTTGCCCTGTACCATCGGCGCCACCTTACTAAGCGACTTAATGGCCAGGAACTGTCTCAGTCGATAGCCTACCGACTAATAGACGGATACACTGGTTCACCCATCCAAATGCCGGACTCGGCCAGCGTGTCTTAACATCGCTGATCGAGTGTCGGAAATTAAACCGGTGACCGTACCTCGTCCCCACAAACACCTACACTTCCCATCCTATATTCCTACACCACGCGACATGTGGCCCTCGCTGTTGGCAACAAGAACGCCCCATACCCAATCCGGTCCGTCGGTATATAAAAATAACCAGATTGGATATCAGGAAGTGGCAGCAATGCCTACCGTACGTTGACTGACCAATCAATGAATAAATCATTAAATTGTTCGACTGTTAAGAATAAACTTTTATGCGAATTCAATTATAATTTTCTATTCAAATATATGACAACTCTACAATACCGTATTAATATTGCGTACCGACGAATAGCCAAGGTATACAAATATTACCTGTATAACTTGAGTGAAGTACGCTTTTACTGTATCATGAAAAATGTGTATAAGAAATTCAGCAATAAAGAAAAAGACAAGACAGTAATTGAATCGTAATGGTTCTAGAATTAGCAGAAGGGAACAAAAAATTGATTAAAGTAAGTGAAGATTTTACTTAAAACAGCGACTGGAATATATCCAAGGACCGTTTTAGTTATTGTACATTACTACTTAATGCTACAATTTTTCTTTATTTTGGTTCTAGGAAAAGCTAAATTAAAATATAAAAAAAAGTGTTTTGACTAATATAGATACCGCTATAGAAATTAAGCATACGAAAAATATATCCACAGTCAATGTTGTCATGTAAAAGCTTATAGTACAGGAGCTGAGTGACTTTTTCGGCAAGTCATCGCTTTATGCTCTAACCAGATATTTTTATCGTTTTATGGAAGATAACGGACAAACTCGACTTGGCTGGAGAAGCTGCCGTCGGGTATGTTACGAGTTGTCAAAGTTATAAAAAAATATATTCTTTCTTCAATTCCTGGTAGTAATGGCTAGAAAAGGTATTCACTACATTAGCTCAGTGGAAAAAAAATGAGTTTTAGCACGTGATCGTTACCAGCTTATTTAAGATCGAGAATATGTATTTAAACATCTTGAACACAAAAAAATACAGAAAGAAACTTCTGTCAGGTAATTAGCGAGAAAGAAAAATGTTTTGTGGAAGAATTTCAGATTTGTATTGTTTATCTCAGAACTCTAAAGTCATCGTTACAAGTTCTTTATCTTTTCAAAACGTAAATGTACGCTCCCTTAACAACAAAATAACCTTGCCAGAAAGTTATGTTTGTAACAAAAGAACTACACACCCTTAACTGTAGAGGAATTTAACAATATTCGCTAAGTTGAGTATTTACTGCATCTCAGGCGTATCGTATCATTATTAAAAGGTCATTCTTAATTTAATATCTTTCTGTAAGTTTTCTGAATAAAAAATTATGCATCTTAGGACTAAATTCTTATCAGAAGACTTTCTAAATGTATTTGAAAACAAGAAAATGCACGATTTTACGAGAAAAAAGAGTAATATTTAACTATTGCCAAACTGACGCGCTGACATAAGTCAAAAGTCTATTTTGTCGTGATTTATGTTCGATAGAATTAGTTAATTCACACAAAGTTCATGTAATAGCCACCTAAAATAAATATCACTTGTTTTTACTGAAATAAGTAGTGTACAAATTACACCATCCAGGGAAAACTTCGAAAGCAGACGAAAGCAGAACAAGGTGTGGGTAACTAATATAAGAATCAAAGAAATTGTTGAGAACCCTAAAAGGTTACTAAATATTATTAAGTAAAATTTCACTGCCACCCAGGTAATTGATGCTTGTTTCCTAATTACGACAAGGTTAGTTAAAAAAAAAATCGAATTTATTATTTGTTCATTTTCCACCTACCGAAATTATCCCCAGCGCATCCGCCAAATTCTCAAATGAAAACAATTCTCCCAGTTTTTGCTTACTTGTTAAACGTAGCTTGATACAACTAGTATGATATTATGGGGCCACGGCCGAGCCATACTCCATAATTTTCAAAAGATGATTTTATATAAATCGAGCATAGGATCGAAATGAGAACTTCAACTTCAAAAAGAATAAACACGACTTGTTTACACAGATTTAAAGACTATCCAGGGAAAAGTTAGGAAGCAAAGCAAGGCGGGAGTAACTAATACCAGAAAATTCAATATATGCGATAAACGAAAGTTGTTCAGTGAACTGCAGGTTGTCAACCTGTATGTTCAAGAATTTAATACAATTGTACTAGGTTTTATCGAACCCCTTAAGGATTTGATCTGATCTCTACCCCTAAATTTGTACTGAACTTTCCAAAAGTAAACTGCAAATGGCAAAATCAGTGGTTCTAGGAATTGGAGTGGATATACAGACAGACAGACGGAAATAGTGACACTTCCTTCTATACTATCGCGTGATTAACATACAAAATTCTTGAATTTTCGAACAAATATTTGAACTATCGCCTTGAATTTCACTTAATTGAGTAGCAGAATGAATAGAGACAGGAGATAATTGTTTTACAATAATTTCCAATGGAAGGTTGTGAATTGAAAGCAACAAAATAAGTCTTGGCGATACTTTTCTAAAAGAAGAAGAGTCAACTACTATCCTGTTTACTGAATAATGATTATAATAAAAACAATGATCACACTGTATTTTTCTTTGTTGTGGGTCATGACTGCCGGTATAGATACCGGGAATTAAATCGAACTAAGTATAGGGAAAAGTTTGTAACAAAAAATTATGAAAATTTTGGGAGTTACTAATGTCAGTGTGGCCAATCCAACCAAAATAATTACAAGCATATGGTACTTCGATACCAACTTGCTTATTTAAAATGGAACACGACTTTTTTCGATTTTTTGAGATGGCCATAAAGTTTTGAGTCGAAAACATGTAGCATACTATATACCAGATACCTAAACCCAACAGTTTCGGAGATATTTGACGATTTATAAGAAATTTGACGGCTGCAACGGTTGGTAAGAATCGTTATAACTTTCTTCTTGTAGGAGATCCTTATTTGTTCCTTGGGACGTAGAAATAACACAAGATAAGTTATGCTCAACAATAAAAATAGAATCCATAATAGTATACTAAGTGTTCTATTCTTCACGTTACTTTTTGTCAAATTCAAACCTCAAAAACTTTTTTAGTTCAAATGGAACACCCTATTTGTATTTTTTACATCAAGTTATGTACAATTAAATTCCCTTTTTTCTAGTATAGGCATTGTAGTGGTTATATATATTCGCAATTTTCTTAAATGTTCAACAATTTTTAGTATAAATTGCCATAATTAGAAACAAAATCAATGTCAGTCATTCTCTTGTGTCAAAAAATGACAGCACGTTTAATTACACCCACGAAGACTTTTCAAATTTGTTTACAATTTATGGAGAATGTGATAAAGTAATCAAAAACATGTAATTTGCTACTCGATACGATACCTACCAAACCAGAAACGAAACTGCCTTGACAGAACCAGATATTCTAAAATTGTCCAATATGCGGTTGGCAGTGTTTGGTGATGGTTTCTATTTTTGTGTGTATGTACCTGTACTATACTGATTACAAGTATTCAGAAATAAGAATATGGTAGACAACCATTTTTACTTCCCTCGCATACCGAAGGGAAGTATTTTAAATTGCTTAGAATAGATTTTCAAAGCAGTTTTGGTAAAAAAATCCTGAATATTACCACTGCCTACTACTAACCGAAAAGATCAAGAAAATATATTAGAATCAATTTAACTATAATTTTATAATTTTTGTGTTGAATTTGTAGTAGTGTAAGTAGGTTCATAAAGAGTGAAGAGAAAAGCACAAAGTGAGCAGCATCTTTATCAAAGGAAATAACAGGAGAAATGTACTATTTGTTTTTCAATTATTCTTTGCTTGGTGTGTAGGATTCCGACAGAGGCCATAAAATTTCATTGGCGTTCCGTCAGTACGAGTTATGTTACAGTGATGTTGCTCTGGACAGTTTTGTATATTATGCATACGACTTTTAATTACTTATTTAAGGTGAGTAAGTAAGATATTACGCGCGAAACACTTGAGTAGATCGCATAATGGAAATAACCAAAACAAAGTATGGAAACCGAAACAACCGCATACCCTTGGACCTTCTTTTCACTCTTTTTGAACTAACTGTATACAGCTTAGATATCATAAGCAGCATTTAGAGACGAACATGAAGCTAATAATGCTCATTTCAAGAAATTAGATCGTACAATCGTATATGCATTGTTGATAATTGCATAGCAACCCCAGTTATCCACAACAGAAAATATCGTTTATCTGTTTATGATATAAATATTTGATTTTTCAATATTAATTAAGCACCTCTTAGAAATTTAAATTGTTTTTAATTCATTCAATCAATTGAAATTCAGCTTGACTTGTTTCACTGTGAAATATTATAATTAAAAATGTATGTCTTATTGATTTATGTTATTTTACGTTTTCAACTTTACAAAGACAAATAATTATTTTTTTTTTAAATATGATTTTGAAACAAAATTTCGCACACATTGCTTTTTTAATTTATATTCACTTTTACTTACTTATACCAACGTTTTAAAAATAATCTTGCTACCCCTTACAATAATCAATCTGCCCATTTAATAATTATTATGTGCCCTTCCTACATAATTGTATCCATTTTGAAAATTTTTCAATTTGAGAAAAAACAAGTTTTAAAAAAGTTTCGATAATTTCCGGGGTTTTCTCTTAGGCATTTTAAAAAAAATGAACTTACCTTCACCTGCAAGGGTATGTTGAGCCACTAAAACAACTGCAAGGGCGAAGCCCCACCGAAATGGACCTGTTCGACCCATTGTCGCACAGCAACTGATGTGTAATTACAACAACATTCTTATATACCGTGTCCTCTAGACCCCGGCAAGTGATAAGGGATTGCTGAGTTTGCATACAGCAGTCCATGTTGTCTTCGGGAAAATGCCTGGTTTTCGCCGAAACTACTGTACCCTGTTTGCCAATGTAGAAAAAAAAATTGCATCTTCTGTGATAAGAACAAGATTAATGGCGTTTTTGAACTACAAAAAGTGATAATAACTTTTCACTTGCTGGGTTATTGTAATTTGTTGTTTTTCTTTAATTTAAAAGAATAAAGGATCTTGCGTGAGTTTTTGAAAATCGGGGTGAGCAAGAAAAATATGTCAACCCATTACATATACTCTCGCATTACCCCAACGTATCTCTTCCTTAATTTTTTCACATCAAGGTGTAAGTTTTATTAGAACCACTCTCTTTCGGTAGCGTAAATAACGCCCCTGCAAGTCTCGCGTTGCGGGGGGGCGCACTAAAGCCAGGGACGCCATTTTTACCCCAGCGAGTACGACTTGAATGTCTGTTTTAATTAATAATATATTCTTTTAATAGTAGTATATTATCTTCAAATTTAAGTATTTTTACAAGAAACAAATTACTTTATACCATATTTAATAAAAGTTTCAATTAAAAAAACGCTTACGAGTGACTTTTTTTTACCAAAGTGTAAATAGTCCATTCAAAACGCGCGAAAGGGTGCAGGAAAGAACACCGGCCTGAAAGTACTTTGACTATATACGTTTTGGGTCGCTGATTACGAAAATTGAAATCCTAAAAGTTGGGGAACACCCCTATAAACGCAAGAGACACCCCCTTTCAGAGGATTTTTCTCGATAATTTGGTAAAAATCAAAAAGGATCCTATGAAATCTCCTTTTTTTAATATGAATTTGCAAAGGTGGTTAACTTATACCAAATATAGCCGAATTATATGATTAGGGATAATCAGATTAAAACCACCCCTATATTGACTTAAAATTAAAAAAAAATAGTACAAAATATTTCCCTTCTAGTTTTTGCATCAAATTTGGTTGAATGGGCATTGCCGGGCAAAAGTAATTTTTTCCCAACCCATAAGGGGGTAAAACCACCCCTATTTGGTGAATTGGTAAAAAATATTTATTTACTTTAAGCTTTAAATTTATATACATGGGCTCTCTTAGGCAAAATAAAATATTGTCACCACTTAAATGGAAGGGTAGGAGGGGGTAGTTTTGCACAATTAAGGGTTGAGAATATTTTGCTTTTGCCCGGCTATGCCATACAACCAAATTTGAGACAAAAAGTCGGATTTTTTTTCTTACCAATTTATCAATTAGGAGTGATTTTAATCCTCTCTGATTATCCCTAATCATATAATTCGGCTATATTTGGTATAGATCAACCACCTTTGAAAATTAATGTTTAAAAAAGGGGGATTTCATAGCATAGCATAGCAATTTTTGATTTATATTGAAATTATCGCGAAAAACCCTCTAAAATGTGTTTTTAGCGTCTTTAGGAGTATTTCCCAACTTTTAGGATCACGGGACCACGATTTTCGTAATATAATAATAATAATAATAATAATAATGTGGGATCACAGCATCAGAACAGACCGGACCATCAGCGCCAACCGGTCTGACATCGTGGTCCACAACAGGGCGGAGAGGACATGTCTGCTCATCGACGTCGCCATCCCTGATGACCAAAACATCACGGTCAAGGAAGCTGAGAAGATGTCCAAGTACAAGGATCTACAGATAGAGGTGCAACGGATGTGGAACGTGAAAGCCCAAATCGAGCCACTGATAATTGGAACACTGGGGACCATTAAGAAAGGAGAAGCCTTAGGAATCGTGTTGATTCCCGGCAGCAAACCGACATGTAGTCGAGAAAACAATAATAATAATAATAATAATAATATCGACTTTATTGTGATAAATGCATAATATACAATTTATATACATTACGCATTAAATATACTATGTAAAACAGGCGAAGTTTAGCCAGATGGCTACTCTTACACTTAACCTATTGTACAAGTAGTCCAACAAGATTTTTGGAAGTACTAATAACCTAATAACTAATAATTAACATATGAGTATAGTATTGCATGTGAACTATATAACATGTATATGTAAACTATATAACAGGATTATGAATATCCTATAGAGGTAATTCTAATTGACGGGATAATAGCATTTGCTTCATTTGGTTACGAAAAACATAAAGACTTACGCACATATTGGGTTTTACGGAATTGTATAATGTAGTCGTCGAATAGGTGAAACACCGTTGATAGAGAGCAGATGAATGATGAGGCATGGTGAGGGTATGTTGGTGCCTTATATTGCGATTGTGTGCAGTGCTTCTAAAAATGAGTTTCTCTCGAAGGTATAGTGGAATCGAGGAACGAAATAAGCGGTGTAAGAACACAAAGTAATGAAATTTCACCACGCTGTCCATTTTTAACCATTTTAATTCAGTTAGTTTTGCCGATAAATGGTCGTATTTTCTTAGGTTGTAGATAAAACGACAACATGTGTTTTGTACAATTTGTGGACGAATTTTAGTGGTTTGGTCAAGACATGGGTAGTATAGTATATTACAATAGGTGAAAACAGACAACACAAGTGATTCACACATTTTCTTTCTCATTTTGAAATTCAATACGTGTCTGTTCGAGTACAAAAATTTCATTTTTGCATAAGTTTTTTGCAACAATAATTTAATATGTTGTTGAAACCGTAGGTCTTGATCTAGATAGACACCGAGATTTTTTGCGAAATCTGAAAACTTAATAGGTTCACCATCTACAACTATGCTGAGCCTCGTTTTTAGAATTTCTCGTCGATTTTTTGAGCTGAACAGTAATGCTACCGATTTGTTGGAGTTAATTTTCAAGTTATGTTCCTTAGGGCCGGTACTTTCACTTAAGTATAAATATACTTTATCCGGCGGATAACTATCTTAAGGATAAGATAACCAGAATTTGCTATCTACTGGATATCTTCTATCTGTACTTTCATTCAAATCACACCTTCGGTTAACAATTCGATGGATAGGATTTTAGACACTTCCCAAAGTAAGTGTTGCCAACTTAAGATGTGGTAAAACAAGAGAAATGTATGCAGAAGCTATGTACTTCAAATAAAGATAGAAATAATCCCCTGCTATTATTGCTTACCTGTTAATGACATTTAAGTCATTTTGGTTGTTTGTCATTGTGAGTATAGTGTTGACAATGGCTTTTATTGTGCGATTTTGTGTCTGCATATTTTTAAATGGTATATATAAAATAAAACTGTGTTTCATGTGATACATTTTTGGACAAAGTGAGGAAATACATAAATAGCAGTTATTAGATTTTTTTTATTATTCTTCCCGCCGTGGCTTGTGAAAGTCCACAAAATCACCCAGTTATAAAAGTCACTACTGGCCAAACCTTATCTAAAATGTTGTTAAACACAAAACAACAAAGAACTTTTCAAAACTTAGGTTAGAAAATAGAATAGCACTGCCAATCAGAGCGCAGGCGCGTAGGCGTGGCTTCATTTATCCGGTAGATAAAAGCCTTATTCGTCGATTTGGGCGCCGAATAATTTATCCTAGGAACAAGCATATTTATCTGACTAATATCACTATTTGTAGGTGAAAATACCTATTTTTTGCTTATCTTCTAGATAAGACTTTTTCTAAAGAATAAATGTCGCTATCTATAGATGAAAGTACCGGCCCTTAGAATATCTGCAGATAGAATTTAAGTCATCGTTTAACAATGTGTTAGCTAGCTAGCTGGATTGAATTCGTAGAGAATCTGAGTGTCATCAGCATATGATTGCAGATGAGATTTATTAACCTGGTTAAAAATGTCGGCTGTATAGATTACGAACGAAAGTGGACCAAGTATGGATCCTTGCGGGACACCTGATAAAATTAATTGAGGCGAGGAGGTGCGATTATTGACTGAAACTGACTGTCTACGGTTAGATAAGTATGATTTAAAAAAAGTTACGGCATTTGTATCAAACCCGTAGTACACCAATTTCGCGCATAATAGTGAGTGGTCTATGGTATCCAATGCTTTGGGGTAATCAAGTGTCTAAAGCCCTGATAATATTATCACAGAGATTAAGTAGTGCTGTTGTGGTGCTGTGAGATTTGCGAAAGCCAGATTGATGTAAAGGATACATTTTATGCGAATCTAAGTAATTTACCATTTGATCGTGTACAAGTTTCTCCAATATTTTTGATATAACTGATAATATACTAATTGGGCGCAAATCTTGAAAAACGGTATGATTTTTTGTCTTTGGCACAGGGCATACTAAGGATTCTCTCCAATTAATATGAAAGTAGCCTATATTCCTAAGCATATATTTATTACATGGGTTATATGATACAGGATGTCAGGTAGACATAACTTGATCATGATTAAGCTAATCTTGTCAATACCAGCTGCATTTGACTTTAGTCCGCTAATAGCTTTTAGAACAGCTTCCGGATCAACAAATTTAAAGCTGATGGTAGACTCCTCATTAAATCTGCTATTATTATAGTGTGAAATTACGTCATCGCAGCTACGATTGTTTCCAAAAGTACGGCCCAGTTAGACAAGGTAGTTTCAGACCGGTGTTCTTTCGTGCACCATTTCGTGCGTTTTGGATTTAGTACTTGCCTTGATCCCTTTGCACCGTCCTAACACCCCTCCAAAGAAAAAAAATTTAAAAAATGAGTAGACAAAATTGTTCGCAATAAAATGGTCTGCAACATCACTTGGTTTGTTTTTTCAATGAAATCGACAGAAAAAGTTACAAATCTTGGATGGTCTTCTTCTGGAAAATTTTAGTCCATTTTAAATTATAACTTTTTCATTTTTAATTTTACGGTAAGAAGTATTAAGACCAAGATTGTAGAGAATTCAATTCTCTACAAAAAAAAGTCTTAGAAATGTATTTGTGAGACTTACGTTTCTCAAGATATCGCGGAAAAACTGATTTTTTGAGACGGCGGCAAACTTGGGGGGCGATTCAACCCCGAAAACCGAGTTTTATACTTACACTGCCTCCCATACACATAAAAAAATCTTGTGCTGCCCAAAATACAAGATTCGGCCGAAATTTTGTAACATTTCAATAAACTATTATTTTAAAAGAACAAATGATCTCACGTGAGTTTTTGGGAAGCGAGATGGGCAAAAAAATATGTCAGCCATATCTTTTGCATTACCCCACCGTATCTCTTTCTTAATGGATTCGATTTGCTACCTCAAAATGTAAGTTTTATTACAACCACTTTATTTTGCTGGTGTTGCTTTATACAGGGTGGCCCATAAGTGGATGATGAAAAAAAGAAGGGTGATAGCGGAGGTCATTTCCAATCAAAATAAAAATATATGGAGGTATCCAATGGGAAGGTCCATTGGATAGGTGCTCAAATCTTAAACTAAGTATATTTGTTCGAACGTTTAAACATCACAACGCATTATGAGCTATTAGGTTTCGAATAAAATTTTTGCTTAGTTTTGGAAAAAAGAAATATTTGCAGAACGTATTTCAAACGCGCATTTGTAGATGACGTTACTGTCACTTATAGTCCAGTGTTTGATGGTAAAAATAGGTTACTACCTCAGAATTCTTTCGGATAACACCGATCTACGTAAGTAGTAGTAGTGAATGGCTCAAGGAATAAAAGTTATATAGTGCCGATGTGCGCTTTTACCCTGAGGGTGGATACCACCCCTTCTCGGGGGTGGAAATTAGTACACTCAAAATAACCGCAGAAATCGAATTCTAAGCAAAAAATGTCCTATAGAGTTTTTTGAAAATTTAAAATAGAAAAAAAATTTGAAATTTCGAAAATTTTGTATAAAATGAATGATGAAAAAAATTACTCAAATTTAAAATCTTCACGTTTCATGACATTCTAGGAAGGCGTAGAAGGGTCACTGATTTTTTTAAATTATTATTCCGAGTATAGTCTCTACATTCTAAACATACTTAGAAAAAACTTTTTAGAAAATTTAAAAGAATAAAAGTTTGCCATTTTTTATAAAATGGGCTCAAATTTGATATTTCCACGTTTCATGATATTCTAAACATATTTCAAAAAAGAAATTTGTTTTGAAAATTTAAAAAATATATCATGGAAAAAAGATTATCGATTTTTTTTCTTCAGTTTTACAATTTCCATGTTTCATTATATTCTAAACCTATATCAACAAAAAAGTGTGATGAAAATTAAAACAAAAATTGAAAAAAAATTCCCCCCACCACTATACAGTAGAGAGGAAAAAAGTTATCAGGTTTTCTCTGTAATAATAGGGCTAACTACATGGAGATTATAATTCTCATGTCATCTCTTAATTAGCAATTTTTTGGAGTGGCCGTCTTGTATGAATAAAGAGGGAAATTCTGTGTAAATATCTTTACCGATTTTTTTTAAGTACTTGAAAGGACCTTTAAAATGAGCTATAATAAAAGTCTTTAGCGTAAATGCTTACGGAGTTACGATGAGAATAAAATGTTTGTCTCGTTTTCTTGAAGAAAAAATCAGCAGTCAAACCAATGGATTTTTTAAAATGATTTTTGATATTTTTGAAAGAAATTTCTCTTTTTCACAATAACTCAACTACTAAAGATACGTAAAAAATGCAAGAGCACAAAAATTTAGGTTCTTTCTTGCAAAAAATTTTGATTTTATTTTTATTTCTCTGGGATGAAAATTAATTGAGATATCGCCGTTTTAAGTTCGCATTGGAGTGTGAGTGCGAGGACCACCTTCCCCGAGCCCTTTAAACTCAAAAATCTCAAAAACGAAGGACTAGAGGAAGTTCAACTTTACAGGTCTTGTAGCCCTTGAAATTCTCCTGCAAAATATTTTTGGAGCGATTGGATATCTTATCAATTAAGAAAGTTAAGCCATTAGTTTCATTGCTGATTTTTCCGCAAAAAGAACGAGACTCATTTTATATTCATCATAACTCCGTAAGTTCATATTCTATCGACTTTTACTAAAGTTCATTTTAAAGGTGTGTTCAAGTACTTTAAAAAAGGTCTGACAAGATTTCCTCCAAAAATTCGTCGGTTTTCCTTTATTTAACGCTGAAAGTTTCGAATTCAGTTTTCGGCGAACAAACAGTTACCAACAACTCAATTCGTATTGCATCTACAGAAAAAAAAAATCGGTAAAGGTATTTACACAGAACTTCCCTCGTTATTTGTGTATGGCGGTCACTCTAAAAAATTATTAAATACGAAATGACATTGAGAATAATAATGGAAACATAGTTATTGTAATTATTACAAAGAAATCCTGATAACTTTTGGTCAAAAAAATAGTGCATATCCAACAGCAAAAGTTCAATACTAAATAACAGGTCTACCATGAATTATTTCTTGGGATGACCACCCTGTATATTTTCCAATAAAAGTATAATAGCATATGTCAAATATTATTGCCATTAGACATATTTTCAGTTCCACATTCACGCAGTGAAGTGGAAGTATAGTGGTGGTTAAAAATTTCATTTTTTTTTTTAATTTTTCAAAACTGTTGGTTAAAAATTTTCGGTCTTTTTTCTTCTGCAATAGGTTCAGAATGTTATTAAACATGAAAATTTTAAATTTAAGCAAAGAAAAAAAAATTTCCATCTATTTTAGTGGTAAAAATTTTTTCAAAAATGTGTGAAAAAAATGTTCATATTTTTATTTTCTGAAATAGGTTTAGAATGTCATGAAACGTGAAAATTTTAAATTTCAGCAAAAACAAATTTTTCTGTCTATTCTAATGGTAATTTTTTTTCCAAAATGGTAAAAAATGATGCAATTTCTTTTTCCGAAATAGGTTTGAAATGCCATGAAACGTGGAAATTTTAAATTTAAGCAAAAAAAAATTTTCATCTATTCTATAGTAAGTAGTGAAATAGATTTTATCATTTTTTTAAAATTTGTTTGAATAGGTTTAGAATGCTATGGAAACGATGAAATTTTAAATTTGAACAAAGAAAATTTTTTTTTCCAAAATGTTGGTTAAAAAATTTTCAAAATTTTTTCTTCTGATCTGGTTTAGAATGTCATGAAACGTGTATATTTTAAATTTGAGCAAAAAAAAATTTCCATCTATTCTAGTAGTATTTTTTTTCAGAATGGTAAAAAAATGTTACAATTTTTTTCTTCCGAAATTTTAAATTTGAGCAAAAAAAATATTTTCTTCTATTCTATAGTAGGTAAGTAGTTACTTAGTGATGAATATATAAATTTTTTCAAGAAAATTTTTCAGAAAAATATCTAAATTTGTTTTAATACGTTTAGTATGCCATGGAAACGTGGAAATTTTAAATTTGAACAAAAAATTCCACCTATTTTAGTGGTAAAAATTATTTTCAAAAACATTTTTTTTTTTAATACGTTTAGAATGCTATGAAACGCGAACATTTTAAATTTGAAGAAAGAGAAAAAAATTCTTCATATATTTTAGTGGTAAAATTTTTTTCAATTTTTTTTTTCTGAAATAGGTTTAGCGCGTCATGAAACGTGAAAATTTTAAATTTGAGCAAAAGAAATTTTTTTTCGCTATTTATTCCGTTTAGACGGTCCACCCTGTATATTTTTCAGTGAAAATTTTACCATTTCTTCGCTGATAGTAGGGCTAACTACCTACCAAATTTGACTGCTCTCCGTCAAGTAGTTTTTTAGTTAATGCACCAGCAGACAGACAGACAGACTGACGGAATTGAAAAAACTATATTTTCGGAATCTACGTGTTCTGAAACGTCAGAATCCGAAAAAATCTCGGAGGGTGATTTTTTTCTCGAATACAATACTTCCCTTCGGTATGCGAGGGAAGTAAAAACCAATCAATTTGCAATTTTATAAGCTATCAGCTACGTAAGCTCAATATTTTCTAACAAAATCACCTGTGACATACAGGCTGTCAATATGGTAATCAAATTCAATGCAAATTTCAACTTTGTCCAAATAGATTAAGAAAATGAGATTGAATGAACGGTTCCAGAATATTTTTGGAAAATCTCCCCACAGATCACATTTGGGAAGTTGCAACTCTGTTAGAAAGCATTTTGGACCTCATATTATGACAACTGTTTGTGTTTTTTCCATTTTCTGAAAACACGGAAATTTTGTTCTGTAATTTTGAATCACGTGGTGTGCTAACGGTATTCTAACACTATCTGACCATTAAAAAACAATATTTTCTCTGTGAATTTTATCTTCGCCTGGTCTACACGGCTCCGTAATATTTTTAGATATTTTTAGCATTAATTAATGTTTATACATTTTTGGGTGTTATCAGTTTTGTCAAATTTATGAATAGAATTTATCTAGTGTTCACAAGATTATCACTTTCGAATTAGTGAAAAAGAAATAAGTTCATTGAACTACAGAGATGACTGCTTTATTGTAATTAATTGTTTTTGTCCCAGGCGCCACACGTACATGATAAGCACTGGGTAAGTAAAACTTATATTTTATAGTGTACAATATACGGTGGGAATATCTGCTAAAAGGAAGGACCACGAACGGTAGTAGCATACGGCTTAACTCCGTTGAGAACTCAGTTTTACGAATAGGAAGTAGAACATCATTGTAAATGGATGGTTGCCCACCAGGCTCTTTCTTGAAACTTCTTGGTGAACCAAATTAGAGCCCACGAATATGGTAATTAGCAATTTAATTTCCCCACTAATTAAAGAAAATAGGAAGGTTGCTGCAATTGGTAAACAAATGAGATAAGATCAGATCTTTACGTTTTGAGGTCTCAGCAATATGAAAAAGTGGTTTTTAAAGAAATTCTGTGTGTATGTTTGTACGTATATATGAGAACACGATGGCGCCAAAATGAACGAACAAATTAAGATTGAATTTGATACAAGATATTAGTATCGTATACAGGGTTATTCACGGAAACCACACATTTCTTGTTCTCTCTTGAGTTTAGAAATTGAAAATTGGTCAAGGGGGCTTTTGTTATTTTAAATGGAACACCCTATTTTATTTCATATTTGGATTCCTCATAAAATTTCAGCTTGGATATATATGTCAAATATACTCTATACTCTTAAACCTACCGGTTTTCGGGATAATTAATATTGTTGGAGATACTTGACGGTTACTACACTTTGGAAAAAAAATCCATATATTCTATCATGTAGCCGATTTAAAGAATTTTTTTCAAACTATGATCTAACTAAAACTTGTCTTACGTTTTATATATCATACAGTGTATTTTATTTTTACACTACAATATCATACAGTGTATTTTATTTTTACAGTCCAACATTGTCAATTTTTTCAAATAGAACCCCCTGTATATTTTCAGATAATTTAATAGTGTTGAATTCTGAATCAATTCATATTAGTATTCCTGATATCGATTTCTCTCGATTTTTTTTATTATGGACGAATTTTTTTAAAATCTAGTTATACAATCAGCACTGTACAGGGAGCTTGATTTTGTCTGGATTTCCTAACTGACGTATGAGTCTAGAGCTCGATTTTTGTGAAACGTCGATTGGTGAAAACCGCATTTCGATATCTCGAACCGTTTCCGAGATATCGGCAAAAATTGACATTTGGCAGATTCCGAAAAACTGTCATAACTTTTTTATTTGTATATTTTTTCAAACGGTAAAAACTTTCTACATACACTTTTTGACGTAGAATAAGATGCATTTGTCAAAATATATATATCGCTTTTCAATTGTTCGATATCAAAGCTAACTTTGTTATTTAAAATGGAAACCATAGTTGGCTTTGACTTTAGAAAATAGGAAAAAAAATAAGCTTACCAAAAATATATATGTCAAGATATGTCTAGTCATCCTTGCTGCCAATATAACACATTTCTCTTTAAAAATGACATTTTTTAAACATTTTAACCCAGTTGGCCACACAATAACAGTTGCTTTGCATATCTAAAAGTTAGTTTGACAGTAAATAAAATAAGTGTTAAAGTTGACATGTGTTATAATCTCTCTGCATTATTCCAAAATGTATGAAAACTTTGAAAAATGCCAGATGTTTATATGCTATATTGAATCAGGCCGAAATTCTGAAGATGCATTAAATCTATATTTCGAACGTTACCCTGAACGCCAGCAGCCAAGCGAACAAATGTTTCCTAGATTGGAAAATGCTTTGATGAATTATGGATCATTTGTCAAGCCCAGACCTAATCAGTATGCTATTGAAGGTAGAGACAAGGTGGAGGTAAAAGTAATTGGAGCGGTTTTAGAAAATCCTGAAATTTCTACCAGAGAAATAACAACTGTAACTAAGGCTGTGAGCAAAAGCCGTAGCCAAAGAATTCTCAAGAAATATAAATATAAACCTTATAAAATCAGGCTCACTCATCAAATATTCCCTGGTGATCAAGAAAGCAGGATTAATTTCTGCAACTGGTTCATCAGAAAATGCAATGAAAATGAAAATTTTCACCGAAATGTTATTTGGACCGGCGAAGCAAGAGTAACCAGCAACGGAATATTTAATCGACATAATCGGCATCGTTGGTCGGACCATAATGAGCATGTTTTCCAACCTAGAAATATGCAAGGACGATTTGGTTTCAATATTTGGATTGGAATAGTGGGGCAACGAATGATTGGACCTTTTATTTATGACGAAAACCTTAACGCCCAACGGTACGTTAATATTTTGGAAAACATTGTTGAACCGTATTTAGAAGACTTACCCCTTGCCGATTTGGTACGAAAGTTTTATCAACAAGATGGCGCACCAGCCCATAACGCGGCGGTTACAAGGAACAAACTAAGTCAAATGTTCGAGGATCGGTAGATGGGAACAAGGGGGCCCATATCATGGCCTGCAAGATCTCCGGATCTAAGTCCTTTGGACTTTTTTATTTGAGGTTTCGTCAAAGACCAGATATTTAAAACCATACCAGAAACGCGTCAAGATTTAGAGCAACGAGTGAGAAATACAATCGCTGGGATAACACCTTTACAACTCTTAAATGCCCAGAAATCAGTAAAGAAGAGATGTCAATTGTGCATCGACCAAAATGGTAGACAATTTGAACACTATTTGTGATACTTCAATCGTTAAAGATTTGTTACATACTTAATGAAATATGTTTAATTAATAAAATTAATTTAATAGAAAAACTATTGTTTTCATTTGAATAACTGAAACTCTTGTTTTCCATGGCCAACTCTGCTAAAATGTCATTTTTAAAGAGAAATGTGTTATATTGGCAGCAAGGATGACTAGACATATCTTGACATATATATTTTTGGAAAGCTTATTTTTTTCCTATTTTCTAAAGTCAAAGCCAACTATGGTTTCCATTTGAAATAACAAAGTTAGCTTTGATATCGAACAATTGAAAAGCGATATATTTTTTTTGACAAATTCATCTTATTCTACGCCAAAAAGTGCCTGTAGGAAGTTTTTACCGTTTGAAAAAATATTCACAAATAAAAAAGTTATGGCAGTTTTTCGGAATCTGCCAAATGTCAATTTTTGCCGATATCTCGGAAACGGTTAGAGATATCGAAATGCGGTTTTCACCAATCGGCGTTTCACAAAAATCATACGTCAGTTTTTCTCTACCTGGTCTGAAAATAGAAAAACCAGCCAAAATCAAGCAATTTGGGGCACCCTGTACAATGTACATACAGCTATATACACAGTAGGCACTGAACATTTCCAAAATGTTTTGTTTTAACAATGTAAACACCGTGTCAGTGTTGCCGAGTCGTAGCGATAGTATAGGAACGTAGTATTTGTTTACTTAGAACAGATTTCTGTAAGCATGTGATCGTATGTCTTTAAGAGAATCATAATATTTTTAAAGGATTGTTTGAACTGACGAAGCTAAATTTTCCAAAAAAGGAATTTCTAACATACAAAACATACACTACTAAGCACAACAAAATTCTCATGGGGTGCGAGAATCAAATTTTCAGGAAAAGTGTTTTCTGCTTATTAGTAGATAACAAGTTTAAGTGTCATCTACGAGGAGAATTTAAATAGCAATAAATACGTGGAACTTTTGCGAACAGTACTTGTTACTTTTATTGATATTTGTCCCTAAATATTTAAAATTCTATATATTATCAAAAGCATGCTTGAGGTCCACATAATACATGCGAAGTGTATGATAAATTAGTAGCATCGTTCGAAGATAGGTGATTTGGCTACAGACAAACTTGGAGATGGCCAGCAAGATCTCCTGATTTGACACCCTTAGACTTTTTCTTTTGGCGTAACATCAAAAATATTGTTTTGCATTTCAGCAAATAAATCCTAACGAAATTCGCCGAGCCACTGTATCAAAAATTTCAAGATATTGGCTTGTCTTGAGCAACATGGAAGGCATTTGGACAGTCGTTGCATTAAATATTTATATTCAATGTGTTCATTAATTTTGTAAATTTTGTTTCAAAGTATTTGTTATAAATCTAATATAAAAAGATCTCTTGTTTTTGATATTATTAACTTGATAATAAATAAATAATGATCAATTATCTACGTAATTATTCTCGTTTATGACAAAAAAGGAAACAACTTAAGTATGACTTATATTGTCTACTAACAAACGGTGCTGACTTTGCATGTCCATAGAAACCAATAGAGATAGGTAAGGGTGCAGAATTTAATACTCTATTAAATTATGTGAAAATATATAGGGTGTTCCCTTTCAAATAATTGAATATTTGACGTTTGAACCAAAACAATGTTCGACTGTGAAAATAAAATAACATGTATAATATCGTGAAAACATAAGACCACTTTTAGTTAAATCATAGGAAACTTGCATGAATTTGAAAAAAAATATCTTAATCGCCCAGATAGCACAAGATATTCTAATAATAATCTGTAAATCTTCCTAAAAAATATTGCTTGATTATTTAAGAAAATTATCTTTATATTATTCTCAGAATAACCACATAATTTATTATTATTTTTAGAATATCTTCTAATATATAATACTGGTATAATTGTAACACATATACATAGAATATATTTAAAA
This sequence comes from Stenurella melanura, assembly GCA_963583905.1. Lineage (NCBI taxonomy): Eukaryota > Metazoa > Arthropoda > Insecta > Coleoptera > Cerambycidae > Stenurella > Stenurella melanura. Next base: position 27,854,206 of record OY757315.1, read on the forward strand.
AATATTTTGTAAATAATTTCACAACTTATCTTTGTATTATTATTTTAAAAATACTTCATAAAATAATATGATAAAAATATTTTAATAAGAGAAGTATAGAATATGTTTTAAAATTATTTTATAGTTAATTAATAGGTTATCTTTTCACCATTTAAGTACTTTGAAAATAATGTATGGTAAAATGTTTATAGTCGTCTTATGTCCATTATTTTATAATAAACGATACATTGTCAATTATATGTAAAAACCTAGGGTAATATATTACTTTACTGTTTAATAGTAAAGTTACGTTTACTTAATTAAATTCCAATGGGAATTTCATTCTTAAAGAATCCCAATTTGTTATTTGCATTGGAAATTACTAGTAGAAAAGTATTTGTCATAGGAATATTTATCAATGAGTTCGAGAACTGAGCCCCTGTAGTGTTATATATAGCTTACATCAACCATGTACTATACCTGCATTAATTCATTTATCCATCCGAATTAAACAATTTCGACTAATACTTTATTTCCACTATCGAACCTTTTCAGCTATTGGTGAGTGTTTAAGATACATGTCTTATCGTTCCTTGCTTTTCTCAATGTATTTCTTATGTAATTAAATTTGCAAAAACATAGATAATACCTACACAAACAAATTAATACACAACGATAACGAGGCTATGAATTATTGCCCGCAGCCTAAATCAAGTGTAAAATGTTTTTGGGTCAAAAGTTTAATTTCACAAATTAATATGTCCAAATTTTAGTGACAGTTCAAATTTGTGTATGACCTTTGTTTTCTAATTCTGTCACTAACAAATTATATACAGGGTGTTGAATTTAAGTGCCTCTAACCTTGAGATAATTCCGTAAATTCGTCTACTGGTAATAAATATTTCGAAATAGAAAGAAATAAAAATTATTCACAATGAAATTGCGAGGAAAACTAGATTTGTCCGAAACGTTTTGGTCAATATGTCAAGTCGTAAAACATAATGACATTTTAGGGAGGCCATTTTGAAACAATTGATGATAACTTGAACAATAATGCACATATTCTAACGAATCTTTAGAAAAATATACCCCTTGTGTAGTTAAACCATCAAGTCGAGTTTCAAGTTAAAATATTTACAATAACTCCTAAAAAACAATTGCAAAATCGAAAATCGAATCGTCGATTGTTTATGGGCATCAAGTCGTACTGTCGTGAGCAAAAAAAATAGGACAAGTCTTATAACGTATTTCTTCTAAAATCTAGTTGCGTACATTTAATTTTAATTTTTGCGACATTGTCAGTTATTGCTAAAGCAGAAGATGGACGGTCAATGAGATCAATTGCACTGCGTTATATTAACCAAAATTCTGTGTTTAAACTTTAAAAAAAGTGGAGAATAAACGGTACGATTAGTAGAAATCCTGGATCAGGGCGACGAAGGATATCAACTCAACAGCAAGATTTGCAATTGGTAAATAAATTGGTAGAACATTTATTTCACTCAGTAATTCAGGCTGCTGAAGAAACGAATTTTCCTGGATCGGGTAGTACTGGTCGCCGGCGAGTAAGAGAATCGGAGCTACGCTGTCATCTAGCAGCACAGAAATACCTACTTAAAGCTGAACATAAAGAAGCTCGATTGGGATTTGCGCTTGAATCTATAGTGCATGATGGAAATTTTTGGAACAATGTAATCTTTACAGATGAAAAAACTTTCCAGTCTACACACAGCGGTCGTATTCGTGTTTACCGACCTCCGAATACTCGCTTAAATGAGAAGTATATGTCTAACAATGACAATGGTAGATTTTCCGTTAACATGTAGGCCTGATATTGGCACGTGGTCCTGTTGTTCTGTGGCATATTGAGGAAAGATTTAATAGTGAAATGTTTATTAGGATTTTAGACAATATTATGCTCCCTTCTATGTCACAATTATTTCCTAATAGTGAATTCATATTTCAACAAGATAATTGTTCAATTCATACTGCTCATACCGTGACTAACTGGTGTCAAGATAACAACATTAATGTTCTTAACTGGCCCAGTCATAGTCCAGATCTTAACCCCGTGGAAAACGTATGGGACTACTCGCAAGAAGTTTCCAAAAATGAAATGTTAGACCACGAAATGCTAAAGAATTACTGGAAGTAGTAAATAATGCACGGGAAAATATAATTACTAATGATTATTGTATAAGTTCATTTAATTCTAATTCTAATATTCAAACAAAATTCTAATATTCAAACATAAGAAATATCTCATATAAAAACATTATCTAAAGAAAAAATTATGGAGGCTTGTGGAATTGAAGTACAACTAGGGATTAATACAATAAAAATTGTTTGTATATACAGGTCACCTCTTGGAGATTTAAGTGAATTTGTAGTATTATTGGAGTCGTTGTTAAACTATATTAGCAAAAACAAAAACTGTAAAATTATAGTTTGTGGAGATCTTAATATAAATTATTTGTCTGATACATGCATTAAGAAACGAATATGTGACATATTACAAATGTATAATATTAACATGCTAATTAGTGAGCCTACAAGATATTCTGGAAATTCAAGCACCTGTATCGATTATATATGTAGTAATTTTTTTAACAACAGCGATAATTGTACAATTAATCATAATTGTATTTCAGACCACACTGCACAAATTTTTGAGTTTCATCTGCAAAATCATTCTAATATTGATAACTCTTACATATCTAGTAGAATATTTAGTAATTTTAATTTTAACACTTTTTTATATTTTATGAGAAGCGAGACATGGGATAATATATACACCGCTGGTACACTAGATGAAGCATTTGAAAACTTCATAAACACAATAATTTATAATTTTGAGATGAGCTGCCCAGTGAAACGTGTAAAGGTAAGAAAATGTAAAAAAAGAAATGATTGGGTTACTCAGGGCATCAGAATAGCTTCTGATAAACTGAAAGATCTCTATCAGAAAACACTATACTGCCGATTTTGAAATGTATAAGAAATATAAGAAAGTGTATAGAAAAATAATACAAGCTGCTAAAAGATTGTATAATGATAACATAATTCTAAATTCTGATAATAAAAGTAAAGCAGTATGGTCAGTAATTAACCAAAATATTAATGACAGTAAATTTAACAACAATGAAATTTGTGAAATGAAGGTAGATAACTTGACTGTAACAGATGATAAAGAAATTGCTGATAATTTTAATAAATATTTCATTGACTTACCAAAGAAATTAAATGAAGAGTTAAATATTGAAAATCACAAATCTAATGTTAAAGTTACACACGATAATCTTTATCCAACTATTTTTCTCAAACCAGTTAGTGAAAATGAAGTCTATAACATAATTATGCAATTGAAAAATACTAATTCATCGAGTTTTGACAATCTAAGTGCAAAATTAATTAAGCAATCAGCGAATTATATCATAACACCATTAACACATTTAATTAATTGGTCTATCGCAGAAGGCACATTTCCACAAATTTTAAAAACAGCTAAAGTAACCCCTCTTTAAGAAAGGTGATCTAACTCTACCTGAGAATTATCGTCTAGTTGCAATATTGTCAACATTATCAAAAATTTTAGAAAGAGTAATATTTAATAGAATTGTGCAATTTATTTCACAAAACAATGTACTTACTAACTGTTAACATGGGTTCCGTAAAGGTAGGTCTACTCAACAGCAATTTTAAATTTTATTTACAATATTTATGAAAATCTAAATACCGGTAAAAAATGCATTGGCTTATTTATGGACCTTAGCAAAGCTTTCGATTTAATAAATCACAATTTACTTCTCGATAAACTATCTGTATATGGACTAAGGGGAAAAATTCATAATTGGCTCAAATGCTATCTGTCAGATCGAAATCAAGTTGTTGTAGTAAATGGGACTAAATCTAGTAAACAAAATATATCCTGTGGTGTTCCCCAATTATCAGTCCTGGGGCCACTACTCTTTTTACTTTATGTAAATGACTTGCCCAATAATGTGTCAACTAAAAATAACTTAATTATGTTTGCAGACGATAACTCTTATTTATGTTGTTCACCCTCCTTGACAGACGTGATAAATAATACTAAAGAGGAAATTTTCAACTTCACTGATTGGTTTAAGAATAATAAATTGTTTTTAAATATTTCAAAAACGGTGTTTATACAATTTACGCCAAGAATATCACGAATATCAGAATGTAATTTATTGAGAATTGGAGGTAAATCTATACAAGTTGACTCAACAAAATTTCTTGGTGTAAGTGTAGATAATGCGCTTAGCTGGGAACCTCATATCAATAATTTGTCAAAACAGTTAACGCCAGTATGTTATGCAATTTATAGGTTACATAAAATGACCAGTATAGAAACGATCATATTCCTATGCACATTTCTTCTCTAGAATTTCATACGGTATTATTTGTTGGGGCTCTTCTTCACACGCACAAAGAATTTTCAGAATACAAAAAAAAGCAGTAAGGAATATGATAGGTGCAACAAAGTACACTTCTTGTAGAGAAATATTTAAAAAATAAAAAATTTTGCCTCTATTTTGTATTTACATATTACACATATTCCACTATATAAAAAATAACTTAAGTACATTCTTACCCAATAATTTTAATCATGATTATAACACCCGATCAAGTGATGATTTATTAATTCCTAACCATCAGTTATCTAAATATGAAGAGAGTCCACAATATGTGAGTATAATACTATATAATAAATTACCATCAAGAATTAGGAATTTAGATAGATGTGCTTTAAATAATATTAAAAGGAGTTTAATGACAAAATGTTACTATTCTCTACAAGAGTTTTTAGAAGACGATATTGACACTTTATTGTAAATATATATGTATGCATGTGTATAATATGTGTTATGTCAATGTAAGTGAGCTTTTTTTTTAACTTTATGTAACAGAATTTTATTCTGATATATTTGTATCTCTTTTTGTTATGAATTTTGTTGTATTGACAACTTGGTGACTCATTTGATGTGTCCCACACCATGTTACTGTATGGTCTTTTGGACCATAAATATTATTATTATTATTATTATTATTATTATTATTATTATTATTATTATTATTATTATGCCAAACAGACTTATAGAAGTTGTAAATAGAAATGGTGCAATAACAAAATATTAACAGTTAGTTTCTTGTTAAGTTGGATATCCTTTGTTGCCCTTATTTCTAGGATTTCTACAAATCGTACCGTTTATTCTCCACTTTTTTTATAATGTTATAACGCTGTCTCATTGACAATCCATCTTCTGCTTTAGCAATAACTACAGCATTATAAAAAAAATAGAATAAAAGTGCTAACTGTTTTGGCTATTCATTACATATTCAAATAGAGACAGATGTACATTAGAAAAAAATAGTTGTATTTTTTTTGCTCACAACAGTACATCAAAAATTTATATTTCAGATTATCTGGTTGTTTTTATGTTCTTTGTGGTGGTAGAAGCAAAAATAAATTAAAAATTTTTTAAAATCAATTTTATTCAATTCTTCTATTTTCTTGTTTCTAAACAAATGAATATTACTCATCGATATTTTGCCCAAAAATAAAAATTATTTATATATACTAAAAGTACATAAATAACGAACCATTTAAAAAAATTAGTTTTATCTACACCAATTGGGACCTTAGATATGACATTGTTTTGTATTATAGCCATTTATAAGCAAGCTAAGAGACATAATGACTTGAACATTTTTTCGGTTTTAAAAATTAAAAAAAAAACACTTCTTGAAATGTTTTCAACAACTTCCAGCAAAGAAATTGCCATAGTAAGACAGTTCCCTAGAAATTTTAGTTTTACTCCACTAACATCCAGACTGAATATTTGAAAATCAAATAAGAACAAATCTTTTAACAGTTTCTTATAATGTTTCTCTCTTTAATGACTTCTGACCACGAGAGGCCTTGGCAATAACCCCGTATCTCAGAATATAGAAGTCCTGACCTCTTGCACCCACAACAAACGTTACACTGTGATCTGTAAATGAAACACTTTAATTATCTTGTAGAGCTAACTCGTGGCTGAAATACATGAATGGGAATTTTGCTTTGGACATATAATTTTAAAAGTAAGATGATAAAGTCGAAAATATTTAAAGTAGAACAGATACTTGAATACAATACTAGGAACTAGCTAACCATTATACTCTTCACCAATTTACTGCACTTTTTATATAATTGTTGCACATTCTATAGGATACTCTTCGCAGTTTATTTTAAATAATTTAGTTTTAGACATTTTTAGTTTAATTACAAAACATATTTTTTTTTAATAAAAAAATTAATAACTTTTTAAATTTATTGGTAGATTTTGTTCAAAAACAATAGAGTTGTTCTTCTAGCTAACAGTAACTTACTGTCCAAATTTCAATACAATCGAGCTTTTCGTTTTTAAGTTATCGTGCTTACAAGAACCGTGACGGACGGACGGACATTTTGAAAGTTGTTCAGAATTTGATCACCAACACAGTGATATGAAATTTTTTTCTCTACGAACAATATTACCGGTTCTAGAAATGTGCCGATCGAATGCAACATACTGTTCGTTTCGTCTTTGTGAAGAATATAATAATAATGTAAGTATTCCGTATCAAAGACTGGCAAGAACTCAGCAACCAGTAAATTGTAAATATGTAATACTACATATAAACAAATTTCCAAATGAGCCAAAACAGTTAGCAGTAAATGGATTGAACATATCTCTAGAACTATTCTTAATAGAGAATATTTACAGGATACAAGAACTTCTTGATTTTGATTTCTATCATCCCAACTAGCACAATTAGTCGCGGGAACGTAGCAATGACTATTGTAGGCACTTTAAAGTGTTTTGGTACTAGTCACAGGCACGTAATAGGAACGTTCCTAATACGTGTTTATAACCAAAATGGGGAATATTTTTTGGTGACGATAACGTTCCAGCCACGTTCCTGGAACTTGTCTGGCTACGTTCCAATGACGTTGTTGCTCCGGAGCGGCGACGTGGCGGCGTAGACGCCGCAACTTTCAGAAAACTTTACTACACCCTACTCTTTCAAATCGATGTTGCCCCTTCTTTGTCTTGCAACCGATTTTATTATATTTATGTTTCATTCTTACATATGATTCTTGTTCTTGTTCATTTCCCTAACTCAGAAATTTAATAGAATATCAGAAGGTAATATTAGACAGCAAAACTTGTGCTATTTTCCAATGGTCTAAGGGTCACAATTAAAACGAATGCAATTTTACTGACAAACATAATGATAAAACGTCCAAATCTAACCACGCGCCTTTAAAATTTGCATTTTTTAATGAAAATATTGTTTTTAAGACATGTAATGTCATGCGAGAACATGACACACTAGATACCGAAACCTATTTTTTTTTGTTCTTCGGAACTTAACATTACTTTCTATGTATTAATTTGTTGTATTTGGTGAAGAAATGGCGATAAATTAAATTTATTAGTCAATTGTGAAATTATGGCGTATTTCAGAAAATGTGACTTTAAGGTCGTTTTCACTAAGAAATGCTACTTGAAAGTAATTGCTACTTGGCGATAGTGACGAAAACTGCAAATAAGTAACTTTAAAGTTATATTTACCACAAATCTGCGAATGGAACTGTAGCATCACTTCAAAGTCGTAGCAGAGTTGTGACTACCACAAATTACCTCTTCAAAGTTGCCGCTGCCACTTCATGGTTACATTTTTCCCGATATTGATTCGGAACGTACGTGTTAGCCGTACGTTGAGATCTAGACTGTATGTACTTGTATGCAGCCATATATCAACGACTTAATAAACATAAACCTTGTTGGTATAATATACTATTACAGTGATAGATAACATAGAAGAAAAGGTAGGTGTAATAAAACTGTGTTGAAATATTAAATTTCGTTGCCTTATTTTGAACATAAAATGTTGCATAGCATAATATAGCAGCATATAATTCTAGTCTAGGTTAGGCAAACATATTATATAGGTTAGGTTTGTTGCATTAACTTTATCTATGGTCAACATTGGGAACTAGATGGGGAAATTTACTTCATGGTAAATTTCAGAGGTGATGTGCACTTTGTAGTAGCCGTACACAGTTCTGTAGGTAGCAGTAACGTCATTAACATCTATGAATGTTACTTACAAGTTCCACTACTTTAAAGAAATAGTGAAGGTTCCCAGAACGTCGCGGCAACTATTAAAGCTACTTGAAGGTGATTGCAACTTTGAAGTCACATTTCAGTGATGCGAGTTAGTCGCTGCTACTATAGTTTACCACCTTCAAGTTCTGAAAACCCGAAAGTCGTCCCACTGGTAACTACCACGTTCCCATGTACCACGAAAGCTACGTAGAAGTTCCATAACTATAAAGTAATCATTAGTGGTAAAAGCTACGAGGCAGACTGTAGACTTGTCAAATGAAGTTATTTTTACACCAAAGTCGTAAATTTATTGGCAATTACGTAATGGTTACTGATACGAAGTTCCTATCTCAGTTACTGTCACTTTGGTGCTAGTTGGGATAGTTCTTCTTCTCTTATTTGCAACGTCTTGACAAATGTTCCGTGATGCATGTAATGTTTTAGATGATCTCCCTTTGCTGTATAGCATGTCCAACAGCCTCACGATATTTATGGCGCCTGCCTGTTGGGCTCACGGCCTCAGCAAAGATTTTTCCTTTTAGTTATTTAGTGGTAGTCTTGATGCAAAAGTTTTGATATGTTCTTTCTTCTTGAGAACACTTGTTTTGATAAAATTGCCTTTATGATATAATCGATCTATTTTTTGAAAAATGCACCGAGAATAATTACACGAGAAATCTGTCAACACAGGATTTGTTTATTTTCAACAGCTGCCGTGAACACGAGTAGCAAGTCATATGGGAACCGCGCGACGTTGCTACATTACTTGGGATTCTCCTGTTTAAAAGTAATGAGACCCCGAGAAAATGTATATGTTTTTTTCAAGCATCAAAGTATTACAGTTATTTCTTAAACATTGTAAACTTAAAGACTTTGGCATGGACTGTACCAGAACATATTAGATGGAGAGCTGGCAACGAAAATTAAAAATCATAAGGTGCAGTGAACATTTTTATATAAAAACCTTCCTTACTAGCTGAAAAGTGCATAGCTCTGCAGCCAGAAATCGCCTCTGGGAAGAGCAGCTTGAGCGGGCGGTCAAACGCATTAATTCTTGACCGCCCGACCACTTTAACCTTCAATATCATGGGTAGCCATGTTGCGATTTTTGTGGATTTGGCTTTGGGACACCTCAAAGAACGTCTGTGCAAAAATTCAGATTATTACTAAGTTTGTCTAGGTCAAATGGTAATTTCCGTGGACTGATATCCTCATTGACAATTATATTCTTAAATATCTTTTTGCAATATTTTTCACTTTTTTAATTTTATATATTATTTGTATTCTCTGTTACTGGACAACCCTAAACATTGTTATAACATATTTGGGACAATAAATTTATAATTATTATTATTGGTTTATATCTTTGGTGCATTTTTTGGATCCTTTTGGTGACGTTGGTTATTAGTTTGTTATTACTATAATTAATATACGATTCAAATGTATTGACCCCTTACTTTAAAAGGGATATCTTAGAAACGGAACAGCAGAAAACATGTAAAAAATTATGTCTTTATTATGAGTCTATTCTAACCCAGTCACTGAAATTTGAATAATGTACATTGAACACTTTTGATGTTCTGCTAAGTTATATTGGAAAATGTCCTACTTTTTAAGGACATTTTGACAATACCAGTTCTAAATCCATTATATCTTGGAAAATATGCATACTGTGTAAATAATATTTTAGACACCGATAAAGCACGGCATTTTTTGTACGAGGAAATTTTTTCATAATTTTTATTCTAAAATTTTGCAGTTATTCTCAAAAACGTGACGTTATGTTCATTCGGTTATTTATCAATGCATTCAAAAATTTTGTGTTAAAATAGTTATGTATGTAAAATGTAAACATTTTCAAAAATAATTGGTATATATCAAACATTAATTTAGTCATGAAACGTAATAGATAATATTAGTGCAAACTTGGAATGATATTATCCTTTACGCTTGGTAACTAAATTAATATTTGATATATACCAATTCTTTTTTCTGAAAATGCTTACATTTCATATAATTAACGATTTTAACAGAAAAATTTTAAATACATTGATAAATAACCGAATAAACATGACGTCACGTTTTTGAGAATAACTGCAAAATTTTAGAATAAAAAATTATGAAAAAATTTCCTCTTACAAAAAATGCCGTACTTCATCGGTGTCTACAATATTATTTACACAGTATGCATGTTTTTCGAAATATAATGGATTTAAAACTGGTATGGTCAAAATCTCCTTAAAAAGTAGGACATTTTTCAATATAACTTAGCAGAACTTCAAAACTGTCCAATGCACATTATTCAAATTTTAGTGATTGATTTAGAATAGACCGATAATAAACATATAATTTTTTTCTATTTTTTCTGCTCCTCCGTTATTGAGATATTCGCGGTTAAAGTGAGGGGTCAATACATTTGAATCGTATATTAGTATGGAGCTGATACATATATCATTACTTAGGGAACACCATACACAGGGTGTCCCAGAATTGAATTCCCGGACGGAAACCTGTAATTCCTGAGTTCGTATTGGGCCTGTAAAACCCAACTTACCTTGGTCCAAAAATGCATCCCTGAGGAAGTACATTTTCTTAAAGCGAGACAAATTTTTTTTTCCGTTATATTGAAGATAAAATTTTCAAATTTTCATGGGACCTGTATCTCTATAAGTACTCTATGTAGCTTGATAACAACTAAATATCTTTTGTTTCTCAAACGCGACAGATTTCCTTAATTTTTCGTTGATATTGCACAAAATTTTAAAAACGACGAAACAGATCTTTGAAAATCTTATGGTCTGGCTGTATTTTATTTGGATATTGAAATGCGTATCTCCTCGCTGCAGCACGTCCGCTAAAATGTTTTTGTACGTAAACACATATCATATCAGTCATTTCCCTATTTTAAAAATTATTATGTCGAGGCATTTTAAATAAAGAAGTTAAAGAAATTTGCTCGAGGAACACAAGAACAAAATAAAATGATTAAATGACGTACATGACAGAACTAAAACGTAACCAAAGCACGCCTTTCAGTAAATACACTTTGTTTCATTGATTTTGAATTTGTTTTTAAAAAAATTATTCAAATGTTTAACGGCAATTTCCTCGAAAACGGTTTAAGTTATCAAGTTCTACCAAGTATGCCTTTTATACGTGGAAACGACGCCCCTATCAGATTTTCTGGTCAGAAGTACCACAACGTTTCATCCAAAATAAATATGAAAAAAATTCATCATCAGATACAGGTCCTGCGGCGCCCTCTATGATCTAACGTGATGTAATACGTAAATTATTATTTTTTAGAATAAAAAGGTTCCTCTAGCAAATTTGGCGAAGATCAGTCAAGAAGCTGTTGAGTTATTGCAAATAAACGAAAACATTATTTGAATTTTGACACCATGCATCTTTTTCCACAGCAACATTTTACTAAAGCATAATTGATTATATCCTCATATCTACCCCTGTACTATGGCCTATTAATGGTCCACCCTGTATACAATAATATGTTTATAATTAATTAATTTTAAAATATATATAAAGTTATAATCATTCTTATTTATTAAAAAGTAAAAACTAAATTCAACCGTAACAAAATATTTTCTTATCTCCATGAATAAACAGTAGTTTAAATTTTAGTCAACAAAACTCCGGGTTATGAAAAGTTCCATAATTATCAATTTATTAAATATTTGTTTTCAATTACGAAGCTGATATACTGAGTGTCTGAGAAACTTACGAAAAATAGTTTCGTTTTTTATACGCTATCTTTGTTTTTGTTATTTTTTAGTATTTTCGGGTTGCTGCTATAAAAATTTCTTACATGTGAGGTAAATTATCATTTTCTCTTGATGTAAGGAAGTTATCAGATACGGAAAAAATCAATTCTGAAAATGGACCTTACGCCATTTATCTTCCGACTCGATGTAGTACCTACATCATAGTATAAGAAAGCTATCAGGCATAATGAAAAAAACGAACCATCTCTTGATATAATCAAATCGGCATATTTTAAATAGTCAATAATGTTTAATAACCACAGTAGAAAAAAAAACTTGACCTATGTGCGGTTGCTCCGACCCGCTGAAAATAACCACGCTGAAGTTCATCATCGTGTAGTTGTTGAACAAATACAGACAAAATGTTGTCGCTATGCCTCTCAGAATTAATATGAAAAAAAAGCGGGCCCAATTATTCTCCTGAGAGAAAGTGCAATCCAAGCATCAACTTTTTGAGGATATAGTTGAGATTCAACATAAAGCGGACTATCAGTGATCCACATCCACATAATTCGAGAAAAATAAAACTACGCCTCATCGAAAAAAAATGTCACGTTTAACAGCTCGTCATTCACTAAATTATTGACAAACCACTGATAGTACGCAAGACGTATGGGGTGATCTATCGGCAATAGAGATTGATATGGTTGCATTTTATATGGACACATTCCTAAGTCTTTCTTTACAATCATTCGGCATGTTCCATAACATGGTCTGGTTTCCTGAGAGAGACGTTCCAAAGGTTTACCAGGCTTTTGTTCCAAACGCTAACGAATTAAAAATAAGGACAACTATTTTTTTCTAATGTAAATCTGTCTTTCTTTGAATATGTAATGAGTAGTCAAAATAAAACAGCACTTTTATTATATTTTTTATTGTAATGCTGTAGTTATTGCTAAAGCAGGATACATATTGTACTGCATTATAACATTAACAAAAATTCTGTGTTTAACATTTTAAAAAAGTGGTAAACGGTATGATTAGCAGAAATCCTGGATCAGGGCAACAAAGGATATCCAACTTAACAAGAAACTATTAATATTTTGCCATTGCACCATTTCTATTTATAACTTCTATAAGTCTATTTGGCATAGAATCTAACAAACTTATACAATAATCATTAGTAATAATATTTTTCCATGCATTATTTACTACTTCCACTAATTCTTAGGCATTCCGAGGTCTCACATTTCGTATTTGGATACTTCTTACACGTAGTCCCCATACATCTTCCACAGGGTTAAGATCTGGACTATGACTGGGCCAATTAAGAACATTAATGTTGTTATCTTGAAACCAGTTAGTCACGGTGTACGCAGTATGAACTAAATATACGTTTCACTATTATATTGTTCATCATCTCAAAATATAATCTAATTTCAGATGTCGTTATAATATGTACGTGTACCAAATTTCAAGTGAGTACATCAATTTTATTTTATCAGCCACTTTAATAATGTTATAAAATAGTCTAAGGCCTTGGCTTCTAGCATGTACATCAAACTTAAAGTTTCTGTACTCTTACTACCTTGCTTTAGTTATTTTCTCCTATTTACCACTATTTAAACCCCAACCCTTCACCAGAATTAGCGCAAAATATAATCTAGTTCCAGATCTCGTTATGATACAGATGTGTACCAAATTTCAAGTCAAAATCTTAAACCGTTCCTGGGAAAACTTACGCACAAAAAAGTTGCAGACCGAGCGACCGACAGACAGACAGAACATATTTTTTTCTCTCAAATTTGAAATCTCGACGCTTTATGATATTCTAAACCTATTTCAACAAAAAAAATGCAATTTTTTTAAAAAGGCTTTCCACTCCATTACGTGAATGTGGAAGTAAATATAAAAGTTAGTGTGTACAAATGTTAAAATTTGTTGAAGAATGGACAATACACATTAAAAGTTTACTATAGTAAATGTTCTTACGTACTAAGAATGAGTGTGTATTGTTCTCCTGTGTTTGATCCTCCTCGTATGCACGCTCGTCTACGCTGTTGATACTCAATCACTCAATCTCAAATTTTGACGACTTCTCGATTAAAGAATCATGCAAATTATTTAATAATCCTCTAATTTTCCAATTGTTGGTCCCTTGTTCTTGCAGCCCGCTATATCCTGTGCAGTTCTCGTAGTACGACTCCATTATTGAATTAAAATTGTAACGTCCTGGACCAATTAAAAAAGAAATCATTATCTCTGTTATCTCACACATAAGCACGCAAAACATTTTTTATTTTTAAATCCAGTTCTGAATAATGAAATTCGACCTAATTTTGTAGATAAGTAGGCCAAGTTTTATCAGCTCTCAATAAATATGGCACAAGCATAGATAAAATGGAGTGCAAGCGCATATTCTCTGATTCGCAAAATTTTTTCACCTAAAGATCATCAGTTCAACAATCAAGTAGACGCAATTGCGATAAGAGATAATGAAACCGATGGCCTTGAGAAGTTTAAATGATAAATATCACTACCACATTAGCATTTTGTTTAATAAAATTTTTAAAGAAATTAAAATACGTTTTTAAAAACCAATGTAAACAGTTAGAAAATGACCTAAAAAGAAGAAAATAATGGTTCTAATTAATAAACGTAAAGGCACGGGGCGCTGGAAATATTTAAATTTTACTTGTCGGGCGCCCTCGCCTTTACGTTACCTTTTTTTAAACCATTCAGTTGGTTGCGTTTAGAATTTAAAAAAATATATTTGTTTATTTTCTTTTTAGTTTTGTACTAATAAGGTGTGTCTGTTCAATTTGGAAGCAGTTTTACAGATCAAATATACAAGTGGGACGTCTCACTTTACAAAATTCCCTACCCGTATACAGGGTGCTTCACCGTGAGTGGCTTATTAGACGTTTTCGAGAAACTACAAATAATTTGAAACTGAAAATTTGCACACAGGTGTTTTTCCAGGTGCTCTATGTAATGAAAATAATGCCACATATGTGACACTTCCGGTTATACCGGAAGTCGGTATCAACTTCCTTGTTTTAAGTGGCATATTTTTTATGCCGGAATCGAATTCTATTCATTATTTTAAGGTCACCGTCAATAGCCTTCTCTATCTCAAAAATCAACAGTTTTTGAGATATTTCGATTTTAAAGACATTTTACGCGGAAACCTACCCTTACTTGAAAATTAATAACTTCGCCTGTATTACATTCCAAAAACCAATTTTTCTCTAATGTATCTGTGTGGGATAGAGCTTATGTGGGCACGAACTACAAATACTCCAAAATGTACAGGGTGTCCAGAAAAGAAGGTTGAACTTCGACAACTTCGACCTCCATTAACTTGCTTATTTCAAATGGAATATACTGTATTTTATACTCCTATTCGATTCCTTTTTTTATTACCTTTCAACCCATATAGGTATTGCCTATAGCTAAAGTGTACGGTTTTTGAGTTATTTAGAAACATTGTTAAATTAACGTCAATATCGAGTATACGCGATATAGTGTGCCATGGAGAAAAAAACAAATCTTACTGTAGTGTCAATCCAAATTGAATTATTCCGTAACAGTGTTAAAGTGTAAATATAAATATGCAAAATAATTATTCTAATGCAGATTATTTGGATTTATTTTATATACATGCAGAATGCAACCGAATCATTAGTAGAACGTGCAGAAAGCTCAACGAATGAATCCAAATATTCCACCTATGAAAGCAAAGAAATTTAGAAGAATAGTGGCTAATTTTCTACAGTTTGGTACTTCTAAAGCCATAAAAATAAATCCCAGTCTAGTTACTGGAAATGAAAATAATGAAAAAACTGTCCTGGAATATTTCGAAGCATATCCACAAACATCTATTCACCGCAGTTCATGATGTAGGAATTCCTTATACCTCTATAGAAAGAATCTTGTGGAAGAATAAAATGCACAACTATAAGTTTATTACGGCGCAAGCTATGCATCCAGAAGATCCTGTTAACACAGTTCAGTTGTGAAATGATTTTAATTCGAAGTCCAGAAGATAATGACTTTTTGAAAAAAATTATATAGGCAGATGAGTCGAAATTTTCCCGCGAAGGAATATTTAACAGACGTAACCACCATATTTGGGCCAATGAAAACCCTCACGCAATAAGGGAAAGAGGATTCCAGTAGAAATTTAGTTTTAATGTGTCTTATTTATTAAAAGACAATAAGTTGTGTTACCATATTTATGATGAAACCTTAACCTCTCAGCGTTATATAGACATATTAGGGACAATAGTAAGCGATTTTTTGGATGATTTCCTATTACAGGAATATGGAAGATGTTGGTATCAACTAGACGGAGCTCACCCTCATTGTACACGAGAGGTTTCAAAAGTACTAGACGATATGTTTGAAAATAGGTGGATTAAACGACGTGGCCCCTGGTTATGGCCCGCTAGAAGTCCAGATCTCACCTCGCTTGATTTCTATCTATGGGGAAAGATGAAAAGTTAAGTCTATGATACGCCTGTAAATACACGAGATGAATTGGAAATCAAAGTAAGAAGGGCGTAAAAGAAATTCGGCGAGCAACCACTGGCGGTGTTATGACCCGAATATCGAACTGTTTACATGTTAATGGGCAGCATATCGAGCAGTTACTAGTTTAAAAGACGTGTCTGTTAACTGTTTATATAATATTTTTGTTGGTTTTTGTTATTTTCAATATCTTTAAAATTATAATTAACAATTTTCTTATTTTTATCAACATTCTCGGCGTTGACGTGAATTATTTTTAATTAAGGTTGTTTTTATTAAATTTCTTGTAGATATTAAAATGTATACAAATTTCATACTGTATTTTTATTCTGGTTTCTATAGCTGCACTTTGGTGCAAATAAGTAACAATTTGTATTTTTCTTTTCTCCTTTTTTGGTTTTGGATCACCACCTTTTGATTGGAGGATATAGAATCATCTTCTCCTTCTCCCAGCAGGAAATGGTTTTAATGTATTGTATCTGTTTTAATGTGTATGTATTTTCTGCACATTTAACATTTTTATTACTTTATTACTAAAGTATTGTCATCATGCAAAAATTCAAATTTCAGATTATGATAAAAATGAAAGACCAAATTTATCCGAATCCGGAGGCCCTTTGTGTGTCTGTATGTTTGTGGGTGATGCGTTTTTCTTGAATACGATTCAATGTATAAATCTGAATATAACCATGGTACACTATACTCGATATTGATGTTAATTAAGAATGTTTATAAATAACTTCAAATAACTCAAAAACTGTACACTTTAGCTATAGGGAAAATATGGGCTGAGAGTTAATAAAAAAAGGAATCGAATTGAAGTATAAAATACAGTATGTTCCATTTGAAATAAGCTCCATCAATCACAGACACATGAGAAAAAAATTACTTTTTGGAATTTAATATAGGGGAAGTTATTAATTTTCAAGTATGCGTAGGTTTTCGCGTAAAATTTCCTTAAAATTGAAATATCTCAAAAACAGCTGATTTTTGAGATAGGGAATGCTATTGAAAGTGACCTTAAAAATAAAATAGAATTCGATACCGGCATAAAGAATATGGTATGCCATTTAAAATAAAGAAGTTGATACCGACTTCCAGTATAACCGGAAGTGTCACATATGTGGCTTTATTTTCATTAAATAGAGCACCCGGAGAAACACCTGTGTGCAAATTTTCAGTTTCAAATTATTTGTAGTGTCTCGAAAACGTCTAATAGGCCACTCACGGTGAAGCACCCTGTATGACAAAACCTATTCATCATTTCAAAGTCTCCATTTCAAATTTTTGAATTTCGACTAAATACACAGAGACACAAAATAAAAGAAGCAGAATATGATACCCGTATTTTGAGCCACTGAATCTGATTCCGCCGTCAGAATTGCTCCACCACATCAGAATTTTTCTCTAACCTCAAAATATTGCTAAAAATTAGTGAAAATCATAATTAGGATGGAAAAATTCCTGACATAATGGAGTAATTCTGACGATGGCATCGGATTCAGCGGCCCAAAATACACCACTGCTCAAAAGTACATGTACATTTTTTTGTGTTATTATATACACTGTGCACATCAAATTTGGGATATTCTAAAAAGTACACGGGAACAAGACCGTTCAATTTTTTTTTCGTGTTGTATATTTTGCATAGTTTTTAGATGTTCAGGGTAAAGAAGATATACGCGTTTTTTATCGCATTACTGCCTTTTCTAATTTTTAAATAGACCCAAAAAATTCCAGTTCTTTAATTATGGCGAAGGCGCAGGTATCAGAAATTAAAAATTCAACATGGCGAATCCAATAGGGCCGGCATATTTGCATAACTTTTACAGATATACATGAAATTGAGCCACTGGAAAATGTGAGAAAAATATTTGAAAAAAATCGGACTGCTTTAATAAACGGTCTCTAAGGATTGGAAGGTAAAGGGGACCCCGTAGAAACCTTTTGAAAATTGGCTCTCAGTCAAATTGTCTGAAATTGAGATATGTTATAGTTTATGATCTCCTGATCAAAAGTTCTCATGGGCCTATCCCTATATAATGACTAGATATTGACGTAGAGACAAAATAAGTTTCAACGATTCACGATTTTTATATACTTAACATAAATATTCTTTTGTTATAAGTACAGGGTGGGGCAATAGTGCGTCAGACCATGATATCTCGAGTTCTACGATAGCTAGAAAATTTTTAAAAAATTGCAACTAAACTAGATAAAAAAAGTCTATAACTTACGAACATACAAGGTGAGCCAAGACGAAATTACCGGGACCAAGTGTCTTTTTTTTCTATGAAATGCTATGTATATCAGTACATTTTTTGAAGCCTCTTTCTAGGCTTTATTCGTTCCTATATTAGCATTGAATGTCTCCCAGTCACTTGGATGTAATGCATTTTTTATGTAAATAATGTAATCTCCAGATGGATACTAAAAAAATCACCACAGTCACAATTATGGGTTTCAAGAAAAACTTATATGAAAACCAGTTACGAGACATCTAATTAATGTTTCTGAATCATTTTCATTTCCTAAAACTGTATAGGGTGGCAAAAAATTATTTTTCAATTAAGAACTTTTTAAATTGAACTTTCCCAATTTTTTCAAATGAACACCCTGTATATATTTCAACAATGTGATGTAGAAATGAAAAACGAACATTTTTTGCAACCATTTTCGTTTTATAAATAATTTAGTGTCAAATTCAAGAATCAACTTAAAAAAAAGAGATTCCCTCAAATAATTCATTAGAAGAATTTATAATAGGTGTTCGACGTGTTGCCCATTTTGATTGACACACATCTTTATGCAATTTTGAAATGAGGCCATTTAGTGGGACCATTTCTTCCAATCCATTGAAATGAGTAACAGGTATGTATCAGGTCCTTTACTGTAATGTTTTTTTGTATACTTTTTGCCGTTTTTGTTATTCGACAAGCAATAAAACCTCAGTTTGGTATAAATTGTCGTGTACAACGGAGCATTTATCATACTTATCGGTTGTTAATTACAATTTGTATTGAATTTAAAATATTTGGAATTGTACAATATGAATTTTAATAAAGCGGAACTTGTAGATATGACTTTTGTTTTGGGCGAGTCAGGCAGAAATTGTTTACTTGCCAATAGAATTTATCACCAACGTTATCCTGAAAGAAGGATTCCTGATACTAGCAGCTTCCAAAATTTTCTCAATAGATTTCTAGAAACTGGAAATGTCGAATATAAAAAAGTGAAAGAATAAAACGTGTTGGGAAGGAAGAAAATGAGTTTTCTGTGCTGCTAACAAAAGTTGAATATCCCCATGTTAGACAAAGAGAAGTGAGCTCATTGGTAGAAATAAGTATATGGTTTGTGAGTCGACTCTTAAAAACAAATAAGTTGGATGCATATAATATTCAAAAGCGCCTACAATTTTGTAATTGGGCCAGTGGTAAACTACAAGATGATGTCAACTTCTTCAATAATGTTTTATTCAGTGATGAGGCAACTTTTCATAAAAATGGATTTGTTAATAGGCACAATTCCCATTATTATGCTTCGGAAAATCCTCACTTTTTTATGCAAGTTGATAACCAACACAGATGGTCTATAAACGTTTGAGGAGGAATTATTGGAGAACATGTAATAGGGCCACATTTCTTTGATGGTACATTGACTTCAGCTATTTGTCTTCATTTTTTGGAAAACTGTCTGCCACAATTATTGGTAAATCTCCCTGAAATAATTCGAAATAGGATGTGGTTTCAGCAAGATTGTTCTCCGCCACATTATTTAAATGCAGTTAGAGACCACTTAAATAATACCTACTCTCATCAATAGATTGGAAGAAATGGGCCCACTAAATGGGCTGCTAGATCCCCAGATCTTATAAAATTGGATTTGTTTTTTGGGGATACGTGAAGAAAATTGTTTATAGAGACACACCAGTAACCAAGATCGCTAAAGAGTAGGTTGAACGGATAATGTTCCTCTGACTTTGTGACGTCATGTGTTTATAGCAAATACGCGGCAATGTATGAAACTAGACATTTCTTCTAATTATTTGAATATACAGTGCGTTTACTGTGACTAAATAAACCACTTATAACAAGTGGACGTTATAAAATATAAAGTTTTTCTTCTAATTATTCATTTGCCATAAAATTATATATTTCTGAATAAACATAAAATTTGAATATAGGTAGACCTAAACACTTTAAAAACTAATGTATCTTATTCGAAGGATGAAAAAACTATTGCTTTGTCTAAAAACAATGTACTTAGACTTCAAAAATTCCATATTTTGCAAATCATGAAATAAAAATGTATAGTTTAATTTTGGCATATAGCTATTTATAATTACGACATATAAGAGTTTCCCATTGTTAATAACTATAGTTTATTTTTCTTGGCAATGAATTATAAATATATATTTTTTAATATTTCATAGTTTATTTAACGTACAATACATTTATTAATATTTGTAAGCATAGTTAATATACATACAAGCTCTTGCATATTAAGTGAATGTTTTTAACATTTTTCTGTATTTTTTTCTTCTAGAATCATCCTGAGCTTCTGATTTTCTTTTTAACGATTTCATTTTGGCAGATTTACTTAATTCGCATAAAGATCCTTTGCCGCACAAACCCTCTTATTAAGATAGTTTTAAACAGGTGACGTCAGAGCATTCCCCTTGCGTCTGTCGCACCTGTGTTTCCGGGCAACCTACTCTTTAGCGATCTTGACCAATAACAATACAAAATATGAAGAAAACAATAATAACAGTCTTTAGATCCACCACACCGGCAGTTTTAAGAACAGTGGGAACAACATTTCAAATGCGCATAGAGATGTGTGTCAGTCAAAATGGGCAACATATGGAATATTTATTATAATTTTTTCTACTGAGTTATTTGAAGAAACCTCTTTTTTTAAGTTTATTTTTGAATTTTGTAATTATTGCTCAATAAAACGAAATTGGTTGCAATTAGCCATAGGGAAGAAAAGCCGTAGGAAGAAAAAATTTTCGTTTTTCATTTCTACATCACATCGTTGAAAAAATTGAGAACATTTGATTTAAAAAGTTCTTAATTGGAAAATAATTTTTGGCCAACCTGTACAGTTTTAGGAAATGAAAATGATTCAAAACATTAATTAGATGTCTCGGAATTGGTATTCATATAAGTTTTTCTTAAAACCCATAATTGTGACTGTGGTGATTTTTTGAATATCCATCTGCAGATTGCATTATTTCAACAAAAAAATTCATTACATCTAAGTGATTGGGAGATATTCAATACTAATATAGGAATGAATATAGCCTAGAAAGAGGCTTAAAAAATGTACTAATATACATAGCATTCCATTTAAAAAAAGGCACTTGGTCCTGTAATTTCGTCTTGGCTCGCTCTGTATGTTCAACCATAATTTTCAGTTATAGACTTTCTTATCTAGTTTACTTGAAATTTTTTAAAAAATGTCTAGCTATCGTAGACTCGAGATATCGAGGTCCGACGCCTGTATATACCTATACGAATATTTTATGAGTTATATAATATCTTAATATTTTCTAATGCATGTGTGGTATGCCTTTGAACATGCCAAAAACATGCCATGACATATCTGTGTAAAGTCTGAGCGTGTCTAATCATGTTTGAAACATATTTGAATGTTAATGAAATAAAATGTCAAGAAGGTATTCAAAACTTATCTGAAATGTATCTTGAATAGGTCTGAACAATCCTAAATGTGTTTCAACATGTTTCTGTCACGTTTGCACGTGTCTGCAACGCTCCCTAACCAACATAACAGGAAGGTATACACGAAAAGTCCCCTTGCCTCTCACATATGGTGTGCTTGATTAATGTGAGTTCCCCTGCCACTCACAATTAATGTTCGTGTCTATCGAATATCTACATCATTTAAACCATCGTTGTACCACATCAGGTGTACTAGCTTATCCTTATTTGCTGCAACTAAGTCCATATGCAATTCTCTAGTTAGATATCTTGGTTGCGCCTGTAACTACTCATCCTGCCATTCCTGCAGCACATATCGCATCATATGTTCCCTATTCATGTTAAAAAGCTTTAATAGATAAAGTGCTTGCGATTTGGTTTAGATGTACTATTGACACAATGCCGTTACAATGGCCGTGCAAGATTCTGAGGAGGTTGTATGTATTTGAATTCATTTCATTTACATGTTTGTTATAAGGTATAGGTCTAAATGAACTCCTAGATACATTATGCATTCTCTTGTTTCAAATCTAATCTTCTTGATCGACACAGGCGCAATAATTTTATTTTAATCAACGCTTAAGGAAAATACCTAATTGTATACATTCTAGTCGATATTTCCAAAAAGGAAGAACTTCCTATGAAACTTATGTCCTCGGCGTTGTCGTTTTGCCAGTAATTAATTACTGGCATTTGCCAGGAATAGAGAGTCCTGCCGGTGAACTTGCCAGGATTGATTTAACGCCGGGAATTTGACAGAAATAACTTGTTAGGGATGTTGATGTATTGTAAGGAATCACCCCCCACCCCGCTATTCTAAATTGCTTGCAAATGCAATCAAGTTTCGCCAGTAATTTCGTTTTGACCTCGTGGCAACACTGTATGTCCTGTAACTAAAAAGAAGTGCATCTCCGGACGTGTCCATACGGACCTGAATGCTTATGTCTCATGGAGTATGCTTCTTAAATTTGGCCTTTAATTTCTTTATACAATCTCCGCAATATATAAGACAACGGAGTAGATATATACTACTTTGAAAAATGTTTCTATTTTCCATTTCTGTATCACTTAATTGTTCTGTTTACTATTTATTACAAACATAAAATGTGACATTGTAGGAAGAAGCGATAACCAGTCGCGTATATTTCCACATGGGTGGCTAAGCAGATGTGTGTTCGAAAACAAATCCGGGGTCCCAAGTTAATTACCGTTTTATCTCAATCCTAATATGCTTTGATTTGATACACATCCTAATTGATAAATATACTATGCGACGTAGAAAATAGAACACCCAGTATTATTTACTCAATTTTGGTAATTTTTGGCATATGTGTTATGATATCCAAGAGACGCAACTCGTTACAATTTAAAATTAAAATTATTAGATGGTTATAGATGATCCTCAACTAAACGACTCTTTATTTAAACCATACCGGTCTTTTTTAAATGCACTAAATAATGTTAATAATACATGTATCGCGTGTTATTCAAAACGGACAAAAGCATTTCATAAGATTGTTCACATATATAGGCAACGTAAACGGTAACAACATGGTACAACATATAGAGAAAAAAACCATTCCTTGGAAAAATTATAAGCAGACACAGAATAATAATATTCATAGCAATCTTAGTGAAAATAGGTATCTACTA
This sequence comes from Stenurella melanura, assembly GCA_963583905.1. NCBI lineage: Eukaryota > Metazoa > Arthropoda > Insecta > Coleoptera > Cerambycidae > Stenurella > Stenurella melanura. The sequence goes on from OY757315.1 coordinate 27,877,975, forward strand.
TGACAAGAAATAAGGTAGAAGACGACAAAACAACTGTATGAAAATTATTTTCTATTATCAATGCATTTTCTGTCCTCTATTGAATATCGTATTTGAAACCTAATAATAAATGGACATAAATATCATTCCTATGAATATACCAGTAATAGCGTCCCTCCATTTATCGTCAAAAACAGTGCAGCCATCTTCACCGACCCGCTCAGAATAATATTTAAGTGATCATTAAAAACGTATATTTGAAGATATATTAAAATATTCTCGATTATGTTCTGTTTTTGAAAAAGACAACAAAAGCATAGCTAAAAATTATAGACCCGTTACAATTAACTGCAAGTTCGCTAAGGTATTCACGATCACCTTGCATATGTCACTATCCAGTCATGTACAGATCAAGTAATAATGGATTTGTTTCTGGTAAATTTATTGAGGCTAACCATAAGTGTATCACACAATTCATTTCTAAAGAATTAGATGCAAATAAGCAAATTTATAACATCTATATAGACTTTTCCAAGACATGGAATCACCTGGATTATGGTATTTTATTATAGATATTGAGCAAATGATTATCATTGGCACAGTTAGATTTTTCCATTCATATTTAAAGAATAGGTGTCAGTATGTGGAATAGCGTGGTTTTAGGTCGTTTGATGTTCTGGTCACATCCGGCGCTCCCCAGAGATCCGTACTAGGCACACTTATGTTTACTGTTTTTATAAATGATATTGTAGCTAATATAAATGTAGAGAACTTTTTATATCGCGATGACTATTATGTAATGGAAAACGAACGAGATTGTGAAAAACTTCAAAACAAGTTATACATGGATAATAACTAACGCCTATCTAATCACTCTTTCAAAATATCTGAAACTTACACATTCAATTTTGAAATAAAACTTATATAGCGAAGGTTAACCCGTTTGACAGCAACACAAAATCTATAATGTCTGGAGTGGGGATTACATAGGACATAGGAAAGACTACTTTACGTAGTTATGATGGAAATGAATCGTCTAATGGGACGATTCATATTTTAACACTTCGAGCGAAAAGACAGAAAGATAAAGGCAGGTAAACCTCCAAAAATTCCTAAAAGTGCATCGCAACGTGCTCGGGAATATCGACAACGAAAAAAGTCTTGAAAGTGGTGCTTCGTCTGAACTTTTCGTAAAAACCGTTGTTGACAGTTGTGCTCATTCTATAAGTGGTAATGGTCGCAATTTAGCAATACCAGAAACTAGCAACCAGCTCATGAAGAATGCAAGTGAACTAATTTTTTTTTTTAAGCGCGTAACCCTATCGAGTACAATTGTTATATAAACGGTCAAATGTTGCAGATTCCTAATACAGTAAAAGATCTTGGAGTCTGCATTTTAGGGGGCATATTAATTCCACTGTACCGTCAGGGTTAAAAAGCCCAGATTGTGTAATAAGAAACTGCAAAGGGTTTAGCCACACCGATATTATAAAGTTGCTACACTGCTCGGTCATATATTCCTCTGGATAATATGCTATTTACATGAAAAATGTTGAGAATGTTCAGCGACATTTTATTAAGTATTTATGTTTTATTGAAGATGGTATCTATCCGATAACTGGATATTCCCAAATGGAAAGATTTGATATGACAAATCTATAAAACAGAAGATTAACATACCCAATAATTTTTCTTAATAAAATATAGGGTGCACCAAAGTTTTGAATTTGCTCGATTACGACTGTATTTGAAATGGTAGAAAGATTTTGTCTCCAGATTATCTTCTTGGTGTTCATTTCTGCATAACCCGAAAATATGTAGAATTATAGACGGTGTTCCATTTTAGTTGGTCAGACAGACAATTAACGTTAATATCTATGCAACCCCTACTATGATACATCAATGGAAAGGTAACTTAACACTCCATTACATGACTGAAAATAGGGCGTTCCATTTGAAAAACTTCAATTACGGCATTTTTTATTACCGAAAAAAAACTGATTTTTTTCAGCACTCTATATACGATTAATGTTAGTAACGTTTCTACCATACTAGAGCCCTTACTATGACCAACATAATAGTATAAGCAGAATTTTCAAATTTTCTTGTGTATGAAATCAGAGGTAATCAAAAAGTTATCAGTAACACTTACTTTTTTTCAAAAACCTCTTTTATTTCGTAAACGATTTTTAAGCACCTACCATCCCAATAGAGTTATACATATAATTAGGTGGGTAACTCGATAAAGCAAACAAATAAAGGGTGTTCTATTTAAAACAACGAAGTTGATGCCCGGCCAACAAAAACAAGAAAATAATCGGTAGACAAAATCTTTCTACAATTTCAAATACAGCCGTAACCGACCAAATTCAGCGCACACTGTATAAAATATTTGATTGCCCTCATGTATTGCAGCAATTGAATTTTCATGTACCTCGAAAAACAAGTCAAAACTGTGAAGGTTTTCGTTTTCCTGTGATCTACTGCAAGATAGGCTTGATATATTCAACTGTAATATTCATAGGGTGGAGCACTACTATAGGAGGGAATTTTTATTTTTACCATTAAAAATTGTAATAGTAAAAAAATGTGCTATAGTATTACTGCAAAACCGTTTTGCAAACAAACCATGTTTTCTGCTCTCTACCACCCCTCAAACCACCTAATTATTATTGATGCGTAATAGCAAAAAGTTGTTATTATATGTAAAAAGTAACACCCTAAAATATTCTTGAAATATATTAACAACTTTTGCCCTCTACCGGCTTATTAAGAGGTTCATGTACTCCACCGAAACGATGCGCATGTTGAGGCAGCACTGAGGACATTACAAAAGCAATCCAATAATTTTAACTTAGACGGTTCGTTAGCAGTTAGCGGATCTGATGGAACAGTGGTAAATACTGAATCAAAAAAGTGGAGCCATATCACAAATGAAGGCAAAGTTAACACGTAGTTTACAGTAATTTTTTCGTCAGCTGCATGGTTACGAGCTTCCTTTAAGAAAATTTTTCCACTTTCTTGACGATGACACAACTGGACCTCGTAGATTTGTGGAACCTATAAGTAATGAATTGGAAACATGCCATAATTTACCAGTTATAGACTTTGAAACAACTGTTTGAAGTTTGTCCGCCGCAATGTAGTTGTTTCTGAGTTAAGTACAGGTAAAAATATATGTATCAGATGTGTTCCGCAATCTCTAACGGTAACTGCTCCTTAGATTTATCTAAAATGGACCGTGACAAACTTACTTACTACAGGTGGTTAACGAGATATTACCACTTTATACTGGCATAAAGAATATGGCTTCCAGTTTCAAAGGCTTGACAGTTTATTCAAATGGTCTATGCACCAATCTTGTTTGAGATACAGTTTAGCGTATCGTGTAAAAATGGTGCCAATCATGCCTGAAAAACAATTCAGCTAAATCGATACTTCAAACCAGAACAGAGAACTGTTGTTGATCCAGTGATACAACGCATTGACTTTTTCATTCACCCCGAAAACCTATCAATAGGTATGCTTCCAAATGACAGAAGATGTCCAAGGACTGGCATTAAGATATATACTAAAGGCTAGAATGACCTGTGTGATACGCGAAGAAAACCCCGAAGAGAATATCCATAACTGTAAAAACAAATTTTGAAACAAGCGATTATATCGACTTTATCGATTGGCAAGCTACTAAATTAACAACCCCACTCATTCTCATCTAATTTTCCGATGACGAAATTAAAAGCTCAATCAATAGTAAAAAATTGGTAGAAACCATCCCCTTTCCCTGTAATACCCACTCGGTGGAAACATATGACTGAAGGGTTTGTAAAAATGTGTTCGTTCGAAGCTCGAGATGGCCTTACTAGGAGTTACTTTTAAATCCAGAGTGGTAATGTAGTTAGGGGGTGGGTGGGATAAAACTCACTTAGGAGACACCTTTTCGTGGTGAATTCTGGGTTTATTATTTACCTGATAAAGCAAAGAGCAGCTTTATGAACGCGTTTCGCATCGGTTGGTGCCATTTAATGTACTTACTTGCTTTATTATAAAAAATCACTTTCAATTTTGTACTATTCTACTTTAGTACTATTCCATTATAACGTTTTGTTTTATTATCCTGTAATATTTTTCACCCTGTATAATTAGTTAACTGTTGGGTTGTTGCACCTAAATAATTATATAACTAAATATTAATTATTAACTTATTAGAAAATAAATTAATTACTAACATAACCAGAATTCAGCTTGTCGAAAGAATGCAAAGAAAATAAAAGTTACACATCGTCATTCATGGTTTTATATTTGATTTTTGATATAATTTTTTGGCATCAAAGTAGGACCGGACGTGACTAACTATAATTAATTATTCTACGATATTGTCCTAACGAAAATTTTATCAAGTTCAGCATCGTAACAAACCTTTAAACCTACAATTGATAACAAAGTGCACTACATGGGAATCCTTAATCGAGATAAAAACGACCATGTTTGACCTTAGAAACATTTGTATTTGTGAAGCACATTAACATAATTATTATATGATTTACAAGACAAACATTTGTTTTGTTCGATGGAATCCAAATAATTGTTTTCTGTTATCTAAAAGTGGGCAAATATTAGAATGTAGTTTATCATATTATCGCATTGTTGCTTGAATTATGGAAATACAGCATCAACATAGAGACGCAATTCATTTTCCGAACAGACAATGTGTCAGCTTAACCAGAGCCAGGACCGGACTGTTTTTCTTCAGTGATAAAGAGAAAGATTTGCAGGGTGGTAATAAAAAAGATTTTTAAGAAAGGTGAGATGTAAGTTGGAGTAAGTGTTGAGTATTCCATATTGTAAATAATTATTATAGGTAGGTATTGTCGAGAACGATAAATAATAGGACACGTTTTATGACGTATTTCTGCTCAAATTTAGTTGTGTACATCCAACTTTGATAATGAAACATATTCTTTAAGATGAACTCAGAATAAGGGCGAAAAACGTTTCAAAGGCTAAGCATTTCCAACAAACTGAATGAGGGATTTTATGAAAATGTAATCCATTAGAATGAAAACATTTTTAAGACAAGGTAGGTAAATAAATTCATTTCAGGCCTTTGTTCTCATTTTTAACTGAATCTTCATACCGTAGGGGGTCATGTAGATACTAGATACTAACCGTAGGAGACTGTGTTGGATGCTAGTGTTATAATGTGAATGTCAAATAAGAAATTGGACAAATTTATTTTAGGATTTTAACTGGCTAGCATAACCAGAAGTTAGGTTATCGAAAGAATGCACAGATTTCATTAATATTTTTACATATAGTTTTTCTTTTAGTTTTCATAGATAGTTTTTTTTTCTGCTGTTTGCAAAGGCCTATAAAGAATATGTTTCATTACTATAAGCAAACAAATAATAAATAATTTACTTTCAACTTTGATACTTGTGACGTTGTCATTTATTTATCAAAATGTGTTGCAATTGTGTAAAAACGAATATGCCCTATGTAAGTGATTTAGTTAAAGCTGGTGTTATTGTTAAAGCAGTGCAATTTGTCCCATTGACAATCCTTCTTTTGCTATGGCAATAACTGTAGCCTTACCATATCCGCTTTAAGATAAAAAATAAAATAGTGACATCTGTTTTATTTAGGCTATTCATTGTAGTTCTGGATCTACCTTATGAGAAAAACACGTAAGCCCTAGTATATACCTTGTCACTGAAAAGAGTGGGACTTAATTTTAGATCCATTTTATACCAGGCCACCTTTGCGAGGGACGAGGCATAGGCTGTCAGTGGGCGTCGGAAAAGTCTAAAAAAAATGTGAGGCCTAACAACTCAAAAGTTGTGAAAATATATTCGTTATATATACTTTTTATTATGACATTTTTTGGCGCACGAAGGAGTGCTGCAATAGTTTTATTGCAAGAAGTACCTAAAATCATGTTTTTTGGGACGAATCATAGCTGTTTCCGGACTAGGCGAAGTCGAGCCTGGAATAGCCGATAAATCCAAAAAAACTGATTTTAGATACGTGTTACAAACAACATTTTTTTGTTAAAGGCCCCTAAAACATTTTGGTCAGAGCAAATATTTCTCGAAAATAGTGAGCTTCGAAATTTAATTATCATGCGACCATAGTAACCAAATTGTTTAATGTAAACAAAAAAATTTTGACGTGTTCCATTTATACGGAACAAAATTTTTTATTATTATTAATTCAACTTACAAACCTAATAATTAAGTCATATTGTTGTACTTGTTAGATTACATAAAGTTGTTTAATTGTTGTTGTATGAACCATTTTGCCTTATTTACCTAAATGATCCTCAAAAGTTGACACGGCAATCTTTTGGGAGTCCGGAAAAGAGTTATTTTACGGACTCAAATCTATTTTAGGTACCAAATAAAAAAAGGACATTACACGGTATTTCTCTAAAAATGGGAAAAGACATTGTTTTTGGGTTGTGGAAAAAGTAATCTTTAAATGGCTGCCAAAAGTTTGCATGTCGTCATATTTTGACTGTATGTCAAGTACCCCCAAAGATCTGGCCCACGTTTGTTTGACAACTCTTTGAAGTATAAGAAAATTTAGGGAATATTTTCCTACACTTCAAAGTGTTGTCTTTCTTGGCAATTATGAAAACTATATGTAAAATATTATTGCCATGAGTCACATTTAATTATTATTTATACTTTTTAGGTGGTTCACTCTGTATATTTTCCAGTGAAAATATATTCATTTCTTCGGTAGCAGTAGCGTCAACCACCTACCAAATTTTATTGTTCTCCGTCAAATAATTTTTTCGATACAGTGCCAACAGACAGACAGACAACAGACTGGTGGAATTGAAATACATTTTTTGTAATCTACATACTTTGAAACGTGAAAGTTCGAAGTTTCAGAGACTGAATTTTTCAAGATTACAATACTCATTACTTATTCACAGAATATATCAAAATGTACCGTTTAAAAGCTTTTATTCGACTTTTTATTTGACTTGCAATGTTAGTGTGTTAGTTTGTTTAGGTCAGATCTTGCAAGCTAAATTAGAACCAATTTCTCTTATCCTACGAAGTTGAAATTTTACACGTTGATTCAGTTTCGATGACGATGCATTTTTATGATAGGCATGGCCTGATACTAGACTCAGGATACACAATGTGGTCGATTAAGTGTGCAACAAATGGAAGTTTTTTTTTAGTTGCACAACCAAAGTATAAATACCCCCAAAAGTTATTGTATATCCAATAATAATTTCAGGTGCACTTAGAATAGCTTCAAGTTAGATAGTATACACAGCAGAGCAAAAAATATGAGTAAAGTGCGCTTATGTCGAAAAAAAAATATATAAAAAAAATATTTTTAAGGAAAAGGTTTTATTTAAAAAACCTGTTACAGATAAAATTGGTAAATAATATTTTTTGAACAGACGAAGTTCAGTTTTCGACCTATTACGAGCTGACATGGAAATTCACTTTTCGTCCATTTTGCTCGCCAAATTCACATAGGACCATTTCGAACCATCTTCTCGAGACGGATAACTTTGGTATATAACTTTTTCCGAACAGTCGAAGTTTAGGTTTTGATCCACTACGAGTTCTCATATGAAAATTGAATTGTTAGTTCATTTTGCTGGATAACGATAGATTTTAAGAAAAATTCATACAGAATCATTTCAAACAAACTCGTCGAGACTGATAAAATTGGTAAATAACATTTGCTGAATAGACGAAGTTCAGTTTTCAACCTATTATGAGCTGACATGAAAATTCACTGTTCATCCATTTTGCTCGATAACTGTTGATTTTACGCCAAATTCATATAGAACCATATCGAACAGTCTCGTCGAGATGGATAACTTTGGTATATAACTTTTTCCGAACAGTCGAAGTTGAAAATTGACTTGTTAGTTCAACTTGCTAGATAACGATTGATTTTGCGAAAAAATCATACAGAATCATTTCGAACCAACTCGTCGAGACTGATAAAATTAGTAAATAACATTTTCTGAATAGGCGAAGTTAGGTTTTCGACCCATTACGAGCTGACATGAAAATTCATTCTTCATTCGTTTTGCTCGATAACGGTTGATTTTACGCCAAATTCACATAGGACGATTTCGAACCGTCTGCATCTGCGTCTCCTCGAGACGGATAACTTTGGTATATAACTTTTTCCGAAGAGTCGAAGTTTAGGTTTTGATCCACTACGAGTTCTCATATGAAAATTGAATTGTTAGTCCAATTTGCCAGATAACGATTGATTTTACGAAAAAATTATACAGAATCATTTCAAACCAACTCGTCGAGACTGATAAAATTGGTAAATAACATTTTCTGAATAGACGAAGTTCAGTTTTCAACCTATTACGACTTGTAAGTGTATTAAAAAGTAAAAAATATTTTTTTTTACATTCATACACCTGGAAACCAAAAGCTTTGGGGCGGTTAATTCAGCAAAGTAACTATACAAAAGTGCTATATATGCCCGTCTCCAAAGCTTTTGGTTTCCAGGTGTATGAATTTTTTAAAAATATTTTTTATTTTTTAGTAGGTAATTTAAATAAGAGCTTTTTCTTAAAAATGTTTTTTTATATAATTTTTGTAATATTTAGGATTTTTTATCCTTAATGGGATTCTTTTATTTTATGACCGTTATTAGTGTGGCAATTTTTGGAGGCGGTTTACTCTTTTTTTAAATTAAGTGGGGTTATAGCTAGTCGATTTAAAGGGCTGCAGGAGAAATTAATAACTAGTAATTAATTTCACTTCTTTTAATCAAAGGAATTTACCTCTTGATATGATTAATATTTCTTGATAAATTTATTACTTGTTTTGTGATATTTAACTTATTAATAACTATCACCACTAAACAAAATCTATTTTATACATCGATTTCTAAAAAGTAGCATTAAAGAAATAATATTTACAGTTTTATATTTTGTAGATAACTTTATCTCATTAAAGTTTCGGATAGTTAATTAAGAATTTAAGTTTATCAGCAGGCAGCACATCCTAGCCTAATTAGAATATTTGCTAATATAGCAATTCGTATTTAAACTAATTAACCGGAACTCTATTTTTCATAACCTTGCTGGTTCAACTCGGTAATTTATTTTTTTTCCACTGAAATATTCGCAAATATCGACGGCGCGCGGCGTGTAAAAAAAATATTTAATTGCCAGATTAAATCTGTCAATTGTCAGATTTGACTTGATAATTGACAGTATATGATAGTTGACAGGTATAATCTGGCAACTGCCATGTAAGGGCATGCAATGCGTTCGAGGCGAAGTTTAAGTACGGCCTTGCAGAAATAACATTTCGAAAACTCTGGATATTTGCGCATTCAACAAAATAATTTTTCGGGTACTTAGTTTTCTCGGAATTTTACCATGATGTATATGGACCAGGGTATAAAATATAAACTTGCCAATTATCAGATTAAATCTGTAAATGTAAATTGCCTACTTTGTAGATCTATTTTTGCATCCTGGCAAAAAACGCCACTTATTTTCCATTATATAAAGTTAAGGCACTGCAAAATAACATGTATTTGTACAACACGACGAAGTTTAATTAACAACAATGCAACTGATGACGTCATCAATGCGATATGATGTGGACGTAGTATTTTTGGCTGTAAAATTTTTATTCAAATTGAAAAAGGCTTATTTTAGCAGGTCAGAGCTATGCAAGGTAGGTGGCGATGACCTAATAAAACATATCCATGCCCTGATCGAGTCTATATGGAGGGATGAAAAAATTCCCGAAGAGTGGAGGAAAAGCATCACATGCCCCATTTACAAAAAAAGGTGATAAGCTTGCATGCAAAAACTACTGTGGAATATCTCTATTGTGTACGGCTTACAAAGTCCTTACACACATCATAAATCATCGACTTCAGCTCTTGGCAGAGACTATTGGTGAGTACCAAGCGGGTTTCAGACGTAGTAATTCCACGATGAACCAAATCTTCACAGTCAAGCAGATTCTTTGTAAGACATGGGAACACAATGTCGATGTCCACAATATATTGTGCATAGCACACAAAAAATTCTAAAATTTCAAAAAGTCAGATACTTATCTCAAATATCGTGAAATGTTTGCTAATATCAAGTTTTAGTATTTTGATATGTCATGACCTGATCTATCACCAGGTTCAGGATTATCCATGTTGGTATACTTATAGTACGGCAGCCCGTTACCAAGATTTTCGCCTGATCCCGCCCGCAATTTTTTTGGTTTTTTCGGTTGATTCATGAAGTTTTGAGAAGAAAAGTTCAGGGGTACTGACTCAGGCAAGGTTGCGAAGTGGTTGAAAAACACCTATATATATGTAAAGAGGAAGTGATCAAATTAGTTATCGCGCCCGGTCCGTTTTTGTGTTATTTTTACCAAGAATGATCATTTCAATAGGATAGAAATAGTTACTGACATTTTCCGAGCTGTGAGTGGTTTTGGTTCGTTAAAAATCTAAATTTTGTGACAGTTCGGAATTCAACTTTTCGCGCCCGCTCCGTTTTCCTGATCATAGATAATTTTGAATGTTTTGTTATCAGAAAAAAATAAGAACGGACGTTTTCATTGTTGCGCAAATGAAGGGTTGAATTTCAGGTGTGTGTTTTTTTTAAGGCTGATCGAGTTATCCCGCCTGCTCCGTTTCCTGGTACAAATCATTTCTTGTGCCTTGAAAAGTGGGGAAAAAATATGAACGGACATTGTTATACGTGCATTGTTGTGTAAAGTCATTTTCAGTGACAGAAAAATTTTTATTTTTGAATTTTTTTATTTTGTTTGCGAAATTTTGTCCCGCTTATTTATTAAACTTCATCAATACAAAATAAAAATATTAATTCAATCGTCGTCTTCTGAACTGCTCTCATAAGTATCATCACTCTCTGAATCCGTAGACTCCTCGATATCATCGTCATTTTCATCGAAATCTAGAATCAAACAGAAACGAAACCTTTCAGTAAGTCTGAGGCCACCAATTTTTTTAAAGAAGGGCATAAAGTACTCTCTTGAAAAAGATCACGTGATCATGTCACATCACAATCACATCACAATCACATCGCAGATCATTTTTTTCCAGATTCACAAACCCTTTCGGGATTTTATAACCCGTGAACCGCTTATAACACTGGCTGTGATAGCCTTTTAGCAAACATTCTTCATCCGAGAACTCCGGATCGTCATCGCCGAGACCACGTGCCTTACGAGCAGATAAAACTTGTCGGCACTTTTCAATGGCTTTTTGTTTGAATGGGACTATTTTATCGATTGTATTATTTTCATTGCAGAAAATACACTCCTGGAGCGACATTGCTCCGATATTACGGGTAGCACGGAATAAATAATATTACACTAACCACATAAACATATAAATAAAACGCATGCACGAACATACGAAAACAACACGCGGGTGTGAGATGGTAGATGATAGCATAGACGCTGTGTTGCTATAGACAACCAAGCCACACTGTATCTCGCTGTATGCGCGCGCCGTGTACCGCGAGCACGGACCATACAGCATATATAGTGCTGACTCCGTAGCATTGTTCTGTGGTAGCATTCCCTGGAGCATTGCAGCACGAAAAAGGTCCGTTCGACTCTACTTACCGTTTTTGGATGTCCTATCAATAATTTAAAATAAATTTTGAACCGGGCGCTGTAACTTTGTCAGACCATTTTTCTATACATGTTTTTTTTAAACAATGGAAATATTTCAATATCAAAAACTTCCGTTCTCTATGGATTCATGTTTTTTTGTACATTTTTAATAAGATTACATGAAGAACGGAGCAGGCGGAGTAACAAAATTACCGTTGACTTTTTTACCTACTGAAATTACTCTGACGGGTTACGGCAACGTTGTACGACTTTTTCGATTAGGAAAAACTTTCTTAGTTTTAAAAAAACTAGCGGTTCATAGTTTACTCGATTCGGGCGCTATGACAGAAAAATTTGGTAACGGGCTGCCGTACTATTATGCTTTTACTTACATGTAATTTGTCGGTTTGCTCAATTGTTTGGGTACTTCCTGATGAGCCACAAACTTGAAATATTACATTGGAGTAGAGAGTATCTTCTTGAGCACCAAAAAGGATTAAAATTCATAATTCATAATAAGTCAAAATGACGGTTCTAATATGCCCATCGATCGATATACGTAAATGGAGAAAGTCACATTAACAAAATGGTAAGAGATGTGAAATAGACTGTACAAAATTACACAATCGGCAGAAACAGGCTGTATCAAATACTGTATGAACTAGCAATACCACCAAAATTAATAAGACTCATAAAAGCCACAGTGGAGCACACTACGGTCTCGGCACGCATAAACAACGAGTTAACAGACCCTTTTCAAATATCGCAAAGGCTAAAACAAGGGGATGGGCTAGCACCAACGCTCTTCAGCCTAACACTGGAATTCTCTATAAGACAAATTGAGATCGGAAGAGAAGATCTACTGACTAATAAGTTTGTCCAACTAGCTGCCTATGCAGATGACATTAACATCATGTCCCGAACTGTGGTGAGGAAACAACAAGTATACTCACAACTGAAAAACCATACCAGAATGATAGGGCTAGATATCAATATAGAAAAGACAAAAGTCCTCACATAAACAAGAGCAAATGGAGTCAGACGAAGCATCATCGAAGGGGGCAACATAGAGACAGTAGATCAATTTACGTATTTGAGGGTGCAGCTGTGCAAGGACGGAACGGAGGACAACGAAATACATACATGAATAGTGCACGCTAATAAAGCATATTTTGCATTTGCATGTATATTCCGATCTAGAAATGTACGTCGACAAACGAAGCTAAGAGTGTACAAAACAATAATCAGACCAATAGTTAGCCATGGTAGCGAAGTATGGGTCCTATAATTATAAATAAACTAAACGTATTCGAAAGAAAAGTTCTGCGAAGAATCCTAGAACCAGTACTCGATAATGGTATCTGAAGAATAACATACAACAACGAACTATACCAACTTTTCAAGGAAGCACCACTCTCAAAGTACATCCGATTACAAAGGTTGCAATGGGCTGGGCACGTAGTAAGAATGGAAGAGTGAAAACTACCAAAAAGAGCGCTTAATACACAAATGCAGAACTAAAGACCAGTGGGAAAACCAAGAAAACGATGGGAACATGCGTTAGAGGAGGATGCACGAAGTCTTCTAGGAATCAGAAATTGGAGAACAGCTACGGACAGAGATTTTTGGAAGCGAAAGTTAAGGGAGGCCAAGGCTCGACTTGGGCTGTAGGACCGTAGAACACGTATTTTAATAGGTATTAATCGAGGATATGTAAATTCAAGTGTTTTTAACGAAAATTTAGTATTATTTTATATCTTATTTGTTTAATTTATTTTCTTTATTTATTACCATATGTAACAAGCACAAGGCCTAATTACAGGATAAAGAGAGAAAAAAGTACAACTAAAAATTAATTGAAATACAAAAACATATCAAAATATAAACAAAATTATACATACAGTAGGTATGCATATAAACTTATTGTTACGGATTTCCACCTTTTTGGAAAACACCCCGTGTGAATCCGTGGGTTCTAAATAATTTCAACAAGAGATAAACACTACTAACACTTTATTTAACAATTTACTGACTATACAATACTTCAAAATAAACTTTGTTTACTTTAACCTCACTTTTTCCCGTACGTGTCACTTCTCAAATAAACTTCTCCCTCTGCGCCGGTAATCGCGCCTTATATACTCCGAAATTAGCTCTAGATTAATCCAGAATTTCCTCCAACCACAATCTAGAAAAGTCCTTGGCTCTTTCTAGAGTCTTTCCAGTCACTATCAGTAGGCATAGGCGTATCATCTCCAATTCCAAGGGGGTGTAATTCATAACATTATTTTAGAGTAATACGTGAACAAAGTAAAAAAAAACAATTAAAAACAAGAGAATAAAAAGCAGAAGCCAAACCATGACAGTCCTTAGGATAAACAATAGGTTCAATTAAAAATATTTTTCTTTTTTGCGATGGATTGGTGCAAAATATATCAATAATCCACGAAAATTTGGATTTTGATACGGAATAATGCTATATTATGGTATTTTTGTGTCCTGAATAACGCCTGACCTGATTTATATTAACGTCCTGGCGGAGTTCAGCTATTGCTGTTCTACCACTCAACCAGGACACGTAGATATAGACATCAACACAACAACCATTCCCTGCGATATTGCCATCTACCGCAGCTAAGACTCGAACTCATGAGAGATAACAGTGACTGGACATGTTGTGCCATTCAACAGCGGTCCAGCTCACTGCTACCGTCTCGGTAACACATGAAAGATGCCACCAAACATCCATACCCTGACCGGGATTTGAACCCAGGACTCCGTCGTCGGAAGCTAAACACTTTAGCACTGCGCCACGGAGCTGGAGCTTGTTGAAAAATATCTGGTGTAGCCTCCTATCTCGGGAATTCTTGGGACGTTATTCAGGATACCGAAATATATCTAAAATCACACTAATACCTTAATGTAGAATTATTCGATATCAAGGCATTTTTACTAATTTCAGTGGTGCACAAGTCAACTTTCCAGGTTTGTGTAGTTAAGGTACATCTGACATAGCAGTGATGACAAGAATATTTCTTGTAGCAGTGGGAATATGAAAAAGGTTGCTATTTCTTGAGGAGATTCTAAGTACTTTGTATATGATCTGATTGATGAGTCTGATGCAATCTAGGCTGCTCTGCTTTCTCTACTTTCAATTGGTGGATAATAACTAAATATTATATACGTAGTCGATTTGAGAAACCTACGTTGTATTTTTTCGGGTGCGGTCAGTATCAATGTTCACAAAGCCCTTGCAGTTTTGTGTGAGAAATTCTATAACTTTAATGGCGCTAGCTACCATTGACTCAATATATCGCTCATGGGCTGCAATAGTGGCACAAGTTAAAAAATCATGTTTTGAGATAAATGAGTTTAAAGCTTTCATTACCATGAAGACACATAGCATGCGGTAGGATTTCTTAAATAAAGATTAAGTACATGTTAATGATTTCTTCCCTGGTTCTTCCCTGGGGGGTTGAGATAGACAAAATTTATTTTATTACCCCTCCATACGACAGCCAATATTAATGATCAAGTCGAAAATGAGATACTGACACTTCTGCCACCTAGCTACCCAGAATTATATCAAGGGATTTGCCAGTGTTGCTGCTGGAGAAATTACAATTTTTCCCATTTCGACCTGTACTTACTCAAAAAAAGGCATTTTTTGAGATGTACCACTATTGCAGCCCATGAGCGATATTTCATAAAATTAAGTTTAGAATCAAAGTGAACTCCTGTCTTTAAAAGAGTCTGGTCTGTGCAGTATGACACCGTAAGGATTATAGTCGTAGAGATATACTCTATGTTTTCTAGTAAACGACACTTCTGTGCGTTCAGTGGCAGTTTATTGATAACGCACCAGTCATGAAGTTTATTTAGATTATTTTGCAATCTCTCACAGTTTTCGATAGATGTTATTTCGAGTAATATTTTTAAGTTGTAGGGATAAAGCAACGTTTCAGCATCAACGTAATATCGTCCACGAACAAGTTATGGAGAAGCGGGCCCAGTGTAGATCCTTGGGGAACACAATAAAAAATTATAATTTGCGAACACACCGAATTATTTTAAGATGATCGTGAAATGAGTTTTGTCCACCTAATTATTGCAAAGGGTTCATTGTGCGATGTTGGGTAGATGTTTTCTTTTTGCTGCTATTGTTTCTATTTTAAAGAACGGTGTAAGGTTACTGGTTAATGTAATTTTAGGGAAATTTTCCACGTAATTATTACGCGTGAATTATCTTGTCGTTGGTCTATGATAAGCCTGTCAAAATAGCTAAAATGTAATTTATGTGATCGAGGAGCAGAAAAATAAAGATTATTCATCCTTATAAATTTATTTTAAGGTATCATAAAAACATGTTCTTTATCGAAATAAACATGATAACTTCTGCAGAGTTCAATAAATAAAATAAGTAAATAAGTTTACAGATAGATATCCTCAGAATAGAAGGAAAAATAGTTGTGGAATAAAAAACATCTCCGTGTTTCAACGTGTAGAATAACATTCTAGAAATACAATGCGAATTACGGGATGATAAAAATTAAAGAAAAAATAGATGCTGATTGAAACTTAATATTTTCATCCATTTTAACAAGGGAGAGAATTGCAATTAGTTACTTAGTGTAATTAGTTTAGAATATGAAATTTTAAAATATTTAATTCTTCTGGGCGCATATAAAAGCTTCAGTAATGTACTTTGCAATAAAAATAACATCCCAAATACACACACGTACTTAAAACGTATTTTCAACGTGTTAGTAATTGATAATTCGTTTTACGTTACAAAATCAACGGTTCCTTTATTGAAAAAGTAACGGTTGAAAAAGTAGTGGTATATTGAAGAGTTAAAAATACATGCCTTTTTCGCGGAAAAGATGGTAATAGAGCATTAACAGTGTCGTCATAGTTTTGCCAGCTGTCAACTGACTGGGTGGAAAATTCAGAAATTTGACATTTGAGTTGGTGTCAATTTTCGTTCAATATAAATTAAAGTGGAAGATTTCTTAATATCGGATATGTGAAGTGATGTTTATTAATATTTTTTTAAAACCTGGTGTGTGAGAGAATTTTATAAATACTTTATTAGTGTTGTTTTTGCAAGTGTAAAATTTGGTATTAAGAACATTGACATCTTTGTGAACCCATAAATTAGTGAAAATAAAGGCTATAGTGGTTGACTTTTTTGTACATATGTAATAATCACGACATATTTTAGTAAATGTTTAATTAATATAGGCTCAGTTACAGCTAAGCAATGATATAAGTTAGGTAATATTATTACACTAGGTTAAAAGTTGTCACAGTATTCATTGATTTATGCCAATATATCAATCATATGTTAATGGTTTTATAAACCTATTGTGAAATTTACGTTTTTGACCAATTTAAAAATATTTCCCATCGGTTTTTATTAATTTATATCTTATTTCGTTATGCTCAAAAGTTTGTAACGAGTTTCAGTGTTTCCACATTAATAACAACAATGAGAGGTTTGCATTGTGAAATGCAGGAGTAATAGTAAGTATGATATTAAAATAGGACTGGGAGACCGTTTCAGTTTCCATTTAATTAGAATAATAAACAAATATGTAACGTAATATGCTCTAAATAAACTTCATATAGGTATATACCTAGTTTTGTATCTGTTTTGATTCTTACAATTATAATTACAGACGCTCAAAATATTGATAATGTACAGAAATAAAATATCAGTGAAGACACTTTTAACAGCATCGTCTACCATAATTGAATGTTTTAAATGATTCACATTATACAGAATTATAAAGGTAGGTTAGGTTAGGTTGACATGTGAGTGGGCTCTTGTCAGACCCTCCACTGCGACCATCAGGTCTATTGTGGCTCACTCCTAGTTATAGTTCACCCAACAGATTCAGCTTTTTTATAAAGCCGATAATCTTGTTGGGTGAGAAACTGTCCAGGTCCTCTGGCGCCAGTTGCCCTTTGCCAAAAAGTGAGAACCTGATTCTTTCTGCTGCAGGACAGGTACACAAAACGTGTTCTGCCGTTTCATCATCCTCCAGACATAGACGGCATTCGGTGTTTTCCACCAGTCCAATTCTATGTAGGTGATGATTTAGTCTGCAGTGCCCAGTGTATAGGCCAATTAGAGTTCTGAGGTGTAACCTATTTAACTCTAATAGTTTTTTAGTTCTTGACTTCAAGGGGTATGTGATAAACTCCTTTGAGTGAACTAAACCTGGTAGTTCCTGCCAGTGTTGAATTGTTTTCAATTCAGCCCAGGTCAGGATGGCAGCCTTGGCAGAGTTAGCAGATATGCCAAGTGCCGGTTCTGGACCTATAAATTTGGTTGCCGCGCCTTCTCTGGCCAGGGAATCAGCAACTTCGTTGCCCTCCATGCCAGAGTGGCCAGGTATCCAGATCAGAGTCAGTTTGTTGTCTCTGCCCAATCGGGCAAGAGCTTCCTGGCAATTCCATACCGCTTTAGAATTACAACGGTGGGATCCAAGGGCTTTAAGAGCCGCTTGGCTGTCTGAGAATATTTTTATTGATTTGTGTCTCGGCTGCATCTGTTCGAGCCTCCGTACACACAGCTCAATGGCATGGATTTCTGCCTGAAAAATAGTCGCATTATCACCAAGGCTTGAAATTATCTTTACCTTTGGTTTGCGACTATATACACCAGCTCCAGTTCCCTCAGGGGTTTTGGAGCCGTCTGTGAACCAACAGCTGTCTGCCCTTTGTAGGTCGGTTTTGTTCCGATCCCATTCGTCTCTTCCAGGAAACAGGACTTTAAAGGGCAGTTCATGGTTGATCAAGGTAGGCATCACATCTGAAGGCATTCCCAGGATGCTGTGACAGTTTAAGTCGTCCAACAGCCTGTTGTGCTCCATGATGCTAGCCTGCGGCATATTAGTTACCGCTTGATGGATTCTGTATGTTGCCCACCTGGCCTCTCTCTCCAGGTAGATATGGAGAGGAGGTAGTTCCAGGAGGACTTCCAGAGCAGCTGACGGTGTGGTGCTTATTGCACCAGTTATTGCCAAGCATGCTTGTCTCTGCAATCCAGAGAGTTTGGCTTTGGTCGTTTGTTGCAGCCCTTTCGACCACCAAACTATTGACGCATACGCTATCATTGGTCTAATGACCGTAACGTATATCCAATATATTTGTTGGGGACCAATGCCCCAGGATTTTCCGCAAATTCTTCGACATGTCCACAGGGACAGTCTCGCTTTGTGGATTACCTTTTCCAAGTGGGAATTCCAGCTGAGTGACTTATCTAGGGTTACACCTAGATACTTCACTTCTTCCGCAAATGGGATGATTTCACCTGATATGGAAGGTGGTTCCAGGTTGTCCAGCTTCCTTTTCCTGGTGAAGGGTATAATTACCATTTTGTGGGGGTTGACAGACATCTGCTCCCTCTCACACCAGATATGAATGGCATCTAGTACCTCTTGAAGGGTATCAGAAAGTACCACTTCAGATTTTCCTCTAACCAGAATGACTAGGTCGTCAGCATATGCCTAAATCTCGACTTCCCACAGGGAGATAATGGCAAGCAGATCGTCCACAAGAAGTGACCACAAGAGCGGGGAGAGAACCCCGCCCTGTGGGCACCCACTTGCGGCCCTAAAGCTCACCGCTTCCCCCCTTAGAGATGTCGTAATGATTCTGTTTTCCAGCGTAGCCCGAATCCAGTCAGTTATGGTTGGCTCGATTCCTCTGGCAGCTGCTGCTGTATATAAGGAGTCGGGCAGTGCATTGTTGAATGCTCCTTCGATGTCGAGAAATGCTGCCACCGCAATCTCCTTTGCCTGTAGAAATTGGGTGATTTTCCCAACCAGGTTGTTTAGTGCTAGTTCTGTTGATTTGCCTGGTTGATAGGCATATTGGTGGACACTGAGAGGACGTATACTCAGGATGTTTCCTCTGATGTGTCCATCCAGTACCTTCTCCAGACCTTTCAGCAGAAATGATGTCAGGCTAATGGGCCTAAGCGATTTTGGGTCAGATTCTGTCCGACCCATTTTTGGTATATAAACCACTTTAACCGCCGCCCAACTGGATGGAATATAATTCCATACCAGACTAGCTCTGTATAATCTGATGAGGAAAGGTAGCAGTACCTCCAGTCCATTTTGTAGTAGCGCTGGAAATATGCCATCCTCACCAGGCGATTTGAATGGTTGGAACGATCCAATAGCCCATTCTATCGCTGAGGCTGTGACGACCTTTTTTGCCACCTGCCAATCGTTTTTGTGGGGACGTTTTTGTCGCCCTCCCGATGGCGGCGGCAGTTGGTTGTCCATCAGAATCGAACTACCTGGGAAGTGATTCAGTGCAAGAATTTCTAGGGTTTCTTTTCCAGATTCGGCAAACGAGCCATCCGGTCGTTTTACCATACCAAATGCTCGAGCCGGTTCTCTGGAAATGATCTTGTGGATTCTAGTGCTGCCAGGAAAATCGGTAATACCCTCGCAGAACTTCCTCCAAGATTCCCTTTTTGCTTTCCTGATTTCTTTATTATAATCTGTTAGTGTAGATCTATATAGCTCCCAGTTGCCCGAGTCTTTAGCTCGATTGAAGAGGCGTCGAACTTCTTTTCTCATTTTATCTAGTTTTTTGTTCCACCATGGTGCCCCTCTGTTGTCCTTTTTGGATTTTAGTGGAGAATTTTCGTGATAGGCTGAAATAGCAGCATTCCGGATCTGTTCTGCTGCAATTTCTATTTCATCACGATTCCTGATTGTGATGAGAGCTGATCCCAGGTGCGACTCGAGGGACTGTTTGTATCCTCTCCAGTCTGTACATCTGGGATCCCGATAACTCACCACCGGTCTTGGTCCAACTTCTATGTTGAATTGGATGTGTCTATGATCTGAACATGACGGTTCAGAGGATACCCTCCAGTTGGATATCTTATTGCTCATAAAAGTTGAGCTGATTGTCAAATCTAGTACCTCTTTCCTATTTCTAGTGACAAAGGTTGGTTCCGTTCCAATGTTATTTACAATTAGTCCTTCACCTAATAAATAATCAAAAAGTGACTCACCTCTTTGGTTGATGTCTGTGCTCCCCCATGTTGTATGATGGGAGTTTGCGTCACATCCAATGACCAGGTGAATGTTGTTCCTCTTGCTGTAGGTGATTAACGACCTGACTGCAGATGGAGGAGGTTGTCCTGCATCCCTGTCTCCCGGGAAGTAAGCAGAGCAGGCTATTATGTCCATCCTGCCCTCTTTCACCGTTAGCGTTAAATGAATGGCTGCAACATCCTGGGTGCAGTAACCTGAAAGTACAGAGTATTCTATGTTGTTCCTGATTAGGATACAGGCTCTGGGTCTTTCACCGGAGCCAATGGATATTACCTTACCAGAAGTATTGCCTAGTCCGTTTATTCGGCCTGTGTTGGTTGTCCAAGGTTCCTGGATAAAAGCAACATCAAATTGCTCTTCCTTGAATCGTTTGCCAAGGACGTATGTGGCAGCCTTGGCATGTTGTATGTTCGCTTGGATGCACCTGATGTGGGTAGTCATCAGGTTAGGATGGGTATTAGGATGGGAAGGGAAGAAGTACGGAAAGCTGACGGAAGGGAGGAAGGAGGGGGCAAGACTGGCTTGCTCCCTTTAGAGGGTTGTTTAGCCGCCGGCTTCAGTTGCGGGGCGGATACATTCCCCCCTCTGGATTTCAGGCGGAATTGCACCTGCCCGTATCCAAAGAAGGGCCTGTAATCCAGCCCCTCCAGTGTAGCCTTAGACATTTCATCTATTGAAAATGTCCAAGTCTGCCCCGGACCTGATTCTTCCCGATGTAGGATAACCCACTCTCGGGTGTTTAGACCATGGTTCATGTTCCGTAGCCTATTTAGTACAGTCTCAGATGAGAGCCGATTTCCGGCCCCATCTGGGATGTATGCCACACAGATGTGTGGCTTGGGAAGGTCCTGTCCCTGCACAAATTTAAGGCGAGCTCCATCCCAAGGTCGGAGGGACTTTATTGTCTCCTCCAACCATGAGACGCTCGTCTGGTCCGCGCAGGAAATCAGGAGGTATCCAGGCCGATGGGTACAGCCATGGAACCTGACCTGAGGACTTCCACATGGGAGATCATCTACAGACTTCATGATTGAATTCTGCAGCGTCTCCAACTGGTCGTTTGTCAAGGTCGTCCCAGGGTAATCAGGGTGGATAATGCCCACCCTGATTGACTCCGCAACGGCCTTGAAAGACGGTTTGGCAGTTTCACCATCCCGGGGCCTTTTAGCCTGTTGTTCAGGTGAGCTGCCGTCGGAACGCAAGCGCTTAGCCGTTTCAGCACGGCCAGAGGTGGATTGTCCTTCCTCCGGTGGCTGGTTGGTGTCACGCGCTTCCAACACTGTTTGCAAGGCAGTGTCATAAGGGACACCGCTCTTGTTTAAACGACTGAGGCGCCTTTTTCTAGACCCACTCAGTCGCTTTCTTTTCAGGGTAGGATTGGGTGTTTCCTCCCTTGACATGCCTTTGCCCTCAGGATCAGAGGTCGGGGGCCTTGACGGCTCCCTACCCTGGTCCTGCGGGATCAGGCAAGTTTCTGGAGTGGGATTTACCCCAACCTCCATAAGTTCTCCATGTTGGAGATCGAGGGTTAAACCCCCCTCGTTGGGTTTTGTTGTTTGTACTATGTCCATATGGTTCGCACGAGTAGCAAGGGAAGGGTAGTCCGCCACAGTAGAGCCCCGCATTGCTGTGGTAAGGCAGAAGTACTCCGGAAGGTTGCCCGGTTTTCCGGAGGCCCCGTTAGAGACACCTTTCACCCCGGTGCCATTCAGCCTACGGCACGGGTCGCACAACACCTTGGCTTGGGGGAGATTATCGACTTAACCTTGTCTAGATCCGCCGTGTTTAGCCGAACGCAGGGTCACCTCGAGCAGGATGCGACATTGTGTCGCGCACGGACGGTCTTGGGAAGAGCTTCCTTGAGGGATGACCATCTCCTCTCAGCTGTCCCCCTGGAGTCAGTGGCCATGAAGCTGACTCCTTGACCCCATTATAAAGGTAAGTATGAATAATAATACTCTCATAGTATAGATATTAATTTTATTTCCAAAAAGGGTCACAACGGTTCATTAATGTTGTATTTTTGAAAAATTATCCAAGGATGCAGTTTGAATCTTCCACTTTTAAATCATATAGGTTAACTCCATTAGTATATTTCAGTTTAGAAATGTACCGAGGGCACTCCTAAAATGTAGAATATAAATAAAATCATAATAAATTCACTAAAATTCACTTACCATATGGAAAAGAAATGACTTTTGGTATGTGAACAAGATGACATGCCTATTAGAATATATAAATAAAGCATTAGATAAAAGTCAGTTTAGCAATTCACGAAATGTATAATAGATAAAGAACACCAATTTGACACAAGAAAAATGTTTAAAAAAGCACTAAATATTCTTTAAAAACTCAAATTATTTTACACGGACACAAATACAAAACTAGGTTATTGACACCCAGTCAGCTGGAGCGGCCATATTGTGACGTCAGCTGCCACTACTCTATTCTTTTGGTATTGTTAAATTAACGTTATTTAAAAGTTTAAGCAAAATTGTTTTGTTAAACGTTCATATAACGTTCACGACAACTCAATAATCCGTGGAGGCAAATCAAAACGTTTTTATAAGATTTTGGAATTACGTAAACTAATAATCTTGGCGGGGCTGATACCTTCCGAGTGACGTCTTTGGAGACATAGTTTTCACCAACGCCTAAATAAGTAAAGTATTAATTCATATAAAGCGTATCGGAAACGTTTTCCAGTTAATAAACATGTCCGAGTAACAATATAACGTAGAATAAATTGTGTACACTGCCAACTGATGTGGGTGTTCCACAAGGATCAATACTGGGTCTGTTAATATTCATAATTTATGTAAATGATCTAAAATTTTCGAATCTTGTAATGTTTGCTGATGATATGTCACTATTTGGTACCAACAAAAACCTAAATAACAGTATCACCAATACAGACAAACAACTATCAGATGCCCATACGCTATCTGTTGGCAATCAATTGGTATTGAGTCAGTCTTTATTCATTTCAACTATCATAACAATGCTGATAAAAGTTTATTAATAAATTCTAACAAGGGTTCATTAAGACAGGTTACTAGTACAAAATTCTTGGGTATACATTTATCTGAGGATTGCAACTGGAAATTCCACATCGTTATGTTATGCAAAGCAGCCGTAGGGGACTATGTTGGATGCTAGTGTTATAATGAGAATGTCAAATAAGAAATTGTACAAATTTATTTTAGGATTTTTGATTTGCTGACATAACCAGAAGTCAGTTTATCGAAAGAATGCAAAGATTTCATTAATATTTTTTACATACAGTTTTTGTTTTAGTTCTCATAGATAGTTGTTTCTCCACTCTTTGCAAAATCCTATAAAGAATATGTTTCACAACTGTATTCTTAATAATAATAGACTTTTAGACTTGGTTATATGTAAGGCACATTACGTAGTTGAAAAATCAACTGAATTATTGGTTTTAGAAGATATACATCATCCTGCTTTTATTGTTAACTTCGAAACTCAGTTTGTGGATCCGAATGTAAAATGTTCAATAAAATCTACTAATTTTTTCGACTTTCGAAAGGCAAATTTTCCTCTTCTGTATGAACAACTAGCGCACATTAGTGTTTCTAATGAGAACATACCCAAGTTCAAAACTCCAAAAAATAAAAGACAGTTTCCGTCTTGGTTTAACGCCGAAATTATAAAAAAAATAGAGCTAAAGCATAAAAAATTGATATTATTTAAACGCCATGGTAATAATAAATCGCTAACTGAATTTCGTAGACTTAGATCACAAATCAAGTCGGACATTAAACTTTCATTTCAAATTTATACAAACCGAATTGAAAATAATATCACATCTGAACCTAATAAATTTTGGGCTTACGTCAATGGAAAAAAAGGAAAAACTAGCATACCTAAAGACATGACTTATAATAATGAACATCTGGAAACCCCTAATGATATTGTCGATGCATTTGCTAATTTTTTCGAGCAATCTTACTTCCTTAATATTACGGACGCCCCAGTAATCAAGTCTAATAATCTTTTGTTTGACTGTTTGGACATTAAACGCTCTTCCGAGGCTGAAGTTTGCATGGCGTTAAAAAGAATTAAACCTAAACTTACTGCGGGCCCAGATGGAATTCCAGCATTTCTACTGAAAGACTGTGCCAGCATTTTTGCATATCCCCTCTGTATAATTTTTAATTTATGTCTTAGGAAATGCTATTTTCCTGATATTTGGAAATACTCCAAAGTGTGCCCTGTGTACAAAAAAGGTGAAAGAAATTATGTTACCAATTATAGACCAATTACAATCATATGTAACTTTGGTAAAGCTCTCGAAATCCTTCTGCATGATAACGTTTATGCACATGTTCAACTGAAAATATCTACGCAACAACACGGTTTCATGAAAGGTCGGTCCACCGTGATGAAATTAATCTGTGCTATTTAGTACGTTGCTGAATCTATTGATTCTCACATACAGGTAGATTCAGTTTGACTTTTCTAAGGCGTTTGACAGACTGAACCATAGAAAACTTCTCTATAAACTTGAAAAATTTGGATTATCTCACGGTTTACTTCAATTTTTTAAGAGTTAACTTAATTGATAGAGTTCAATTCGTATCTTATAATTAAGATATAAATCTGCCAGGAGTACCCCAGGGATCAATACTAGGATCTCTTTTCTTTAATATTTTTATTAACGACCTCAGTGATCACTTAGACTTGTATGTCTTAATATATGCCGATCACGTCAAGATGTTGCATAGGATTAATGATTTTAATGACTGCAAAAACTTCAAAACAATTTAACTAGATTATCGGCTTGGTGCGATGAAAATGATCTTCACCTAAATGTTGGCAAGTGCAATGTTATGAGTTATACAACCAAGGAGTCCCCAATCATATATAATTATAATGTCGATAGCGACACGCTTAACTATGTTCAAGGATAATCTCGATTCCAGACCCGCTTGTCCTAATGACATAATTGAAAATGCCCGAAAATGCCTCAAAACTGCTATTTCTATGTTTTCGTCCACAACAATAGGCTTCCTCCTTAGAAGTCCTACGTTGATAGAGCCAAATATTCTAAAATTATCCAATATGCGTTTTGCAGTGTATGGTAATGATTTCCGCTCTTGTGGGTATCGAGTAGCAAATGTGCTTGATATTACCTTGTCACATTCTCCATAAATAACAAACAAATCTAAAAAGTTTTCGTGGGTGTAATTTAAACGTACTGGTATCTTTTGACATAAGAGAATGACGGACATTAATTATTGTTTCTAATCATAGCTAAGTTGATGTCAATTTTTACAAAAAGTTATTGAATATTTAAGAAAATCGCCAATATTTCAAAAAGTTGTAATTTTAACCCCTACAATGCATATACTAGAAAAAAGGGAATTTAATTTTAAATAACTTGATGTAGAAAAATATAGGGTATTCTATTTAAAGTAAAAAAGTTATTGAGGTTTGAATTTGACAAAATGTAACGTGAAAAATGGAACACTTGGTATACCATTATGGAACTTATTTTCAATGTAGAGTGTAGCTCGCCTTGTGTTCTTTCTATATGCCAAAGAGCAAACGAGGATCTCCTACACCAAGAAAGTTTTAACGATTCTTGCAAACCGTTGCACCTGTCAATTTTTTAATAAAATGTCAAATACCTCCGGAACTGCTGGGTTTAGATATAGGGTGTGCTGCATGCCTGGACTCAGAATTTGATTGCTATTTCGGAAAATCCATAAAATATAGGGTGTTCTATTTAAAATAAGCAAGTTGGTATCGACTTCCGGTATAACCGGAAGTACCACATGCTTGTAATTATTTTGGTTCGATTGGCCACACTGACTTTAGTAACTTCCAAAATTTTCAAAAGGATGTGTTAACCCATTCTCCATATACTTCTAATACTCCATCCACTATGAATCACCCTGTATGTACAGTATTTTAATATTAATACAGGAAAAATTTTAGTTGCATTTTGGTTTTAGTCAACTCCAGATAATGACAGTATGGTTGGCGAAATGCATGTCGAGTGATAATTTTAAGAGTAGTATCGAGTGTTTTGATTTTGTAAAAACTACTTCAGAGATATTGAGAAGGGGTGAAAGGGTAGTTCTATTTAAAAAATCGTTGTCGGTCAATTTTCATGAGGAGACGTCTTAAATGAAAGATAGTTCAATAATCTGCTCTTTTCATATTTTTCTCTAAGATCAGTAGTTTTTGAAATATTTGCAAGAAATTGATTTTTTATTCTTTCACCTTTGACCCCTAATTTGAAGTCGTCCCCAACATTTTTGATCGAACTTTTTGGATGTTGAATAATTCCACATTTGTGGTTTATTTCAGTAATAGAAACTTTACATCAGAGCTATTTTTAAAACAAAGGTTAAACTCATTAGTCTATAAAAATATCCTTTATTTATTTTTATTTCTACATTAGCTTATGACCCATATGGCACTTACAGTAATACAAAGTAGTAAAGGAATATTAATATTAGTTAATTTAGGGGAATCATTTCCTCCGGGTTTCACTAAGCCATCTCTACTAAAATCTCTACCGAAGATGCCAAAAGTTAATAGTCTATTTTGAGGCTTCTTCAATATGTGGGTTCTCTTCACACTGTCACTCAGTTCCTCCTTGCTCCAAGTGGAGAACTGAGGTGAAATTGGCCTTATTGACGACAGCAGGGAATTTGGAAATTGAATTCTATTTTCATTTTTGGTGAAGTTGGCAACAATACTGATGTTCTCGAAGGTAATTGGCCAGACGATTGCGGAATAGTTGGAAAATCTATAACACAGACACAAAAAGTATACTTAATATAGAAAACATACAGGAACTCTAAATATTATACATTAACACAACGCCTCGATACACTTTAGCATGATGTACAAAATTTCAAAGCAAAACATTAGACAGTTGTATCCATTCGAATTATGTAAATTCTTGTACATTCTATTTGCCAATATAAAGATTTCGCTGCAATGATTTTGTTGGAAAAGTCATCATGAATTGGAAACATTCAGTGTCATATTTATTATTTTTATGACAACTTAAGCTTAATATTACGTTTCGCCATCGCAGTAACCTTCGTGGAATTAGGTACGGCTGGAAGGAGAATTTAAATAGTAGGGATTGCAGGCCACTGTTTTCAGTAGAAGCCTATACTGGACTTCAGCCCTCCTATCACAGATGGATCTACGAGTGGTTTCTAAAGGAAGCAAAATCGAAATATTAGAGAAGTTTGGATTATTCTAGAAGGGGACCATTTTTGGGGTATATCAGGACACTGTCAGTAGCAGAGAAGTAAGTTAAGTTCAGATAACTGTGGATTAGCTCTGAGTGAGGATTAAGTGATCAGAAAAGTGAAGTATCAAGTAGTAACTAGTATTTAAGGTTATATTAGTGTAATAATACGTATTGTGAATAGTAAATTAATAGTGTTGGTGGTATCTCGTGTTACCATTTCCGGACCCACGGTTTTGGGGGTGTTTACCAGGGGTTGTAACAAAATAAGTTTTTAGCAACTGTTTATAGGATTTACACAAATTGTATAACATAGAAATTGTTGATTTAACGGTCGCTAACAAAGGACCACCCACTAATCTTATCAAAAGGCTGACATTTTGATTGCAATTTAGTGATACTGACCAAATATCCAATGGGAACAAACCTATGCTGCGGCTAATTTCAGTCCCTATAGTCATCCAAAGATCAAATTATTGTACTATACGAGATGATAATAAAAATAGTTTCGACATTTGAATTTTACTTAAACGTTCCTTAAAAATGTAATATTAAGATAACAACAAGAACACAACATATGAAACGGCGAATAAAAATCATTTATAACAAAAATAATTTAGGATCAATTTTTTTTAATTAAAAACATAATGCCATTAGAAAAGCAAGTCACAACTAAATGCATATTGCAAATTATTTATTCTCATACAATATTTATGATCAATTTAGTACCATTATTTTAAGAGTTTGCACAACTGTCAAACATAAAGATAAACGTTTGATGATCATCACAGTCGAAGTTTTCAAAATTATTTCTAGTGGATAACGGTAGATATCGACCTAATTTTGAAGTTACTGCCTTAAGACTTTATAATCTATCTCAATTTAAAATGCAGTGCTTGTAAAGATAGGGAACGTGTCCTTGTCTCTGACTGGTACATTTGCAGGCCAAGTTTACGCAGGGAAAATTAGTAAATAGTGTTTTTTATTCTTATTTCAATATAATAAGAACCATTTATGCTGTAATTTAAATTAAATAAATACAATGTATTAATAAGATCGCCAAATGCCAAATAGAACTGAATTTGAGCTGTTAATTTTTATTTTGTCTACCAATGGCCTTGAGACGGCCTCAATGGGAATCCACTTACTTTGGAATTTCCATGTGCCTGTGTAAACTGTGCTCCGCTTATAAGGTAGACAACTGCATTATAATCTGACACTGACTATAATAGAGTGAATGGTTGCGTCGGTGACTTTCATGAGTCCACTCCATGTTGACGTTAGCCAAGAAGCTCAAAATCAGTCTGTAGATGACAGACCATACTAGCTGCTGAGACCTTCTTAATTTAATATAAAACCCTTCCCCTTGTGATTATTTGATATACGCCAGAGCGTCAACACTATCAAAGGTCAGTACACACGTAGAGAGAGGATTTATAGCTTTAACAGAAGTGTAAATATTGTGTAAAATAAGTTATATTTTTGGCAGAACAGAATATAGAACTTGGAGATTTCAAATGAATAAATTGTGGAAAACTAACCCTAGTTAATGTATGGCAGATAACAGCTTCTTTGAATTAAGTATACAAATACTGTGCAAAATGATTCACAAAACTGACATTTGACAATTTGTGAATTTCACATTCAAAATCTATTTCAAAATTTCGCACAAATTGTAGAAACTTGCTTAATCTGTTCAAACCCTTGTTGCATAAGAAAAAATACTGTATTTTTATGCAATTGTAATCCAAAGGAAAGAATTCGATTTATACAAATTCAAGATTCTATACAAATTTCAAGTAATGTATACAATGCATAAACTGCACATCATTACTGCAAAATTACGTAATTAATTGCACAAATTGTTTCTGTCATCTTTCAAGACCAATTTGGTAAAAAATTTTCTCAATTAGGATAAAAAGTTACGCAAATTTTTCTCCGTGTAGAAAATATACATAGTTATCGATTGCAGAAGCTTCACTAGTTTGAAGATACCTATTACTTTCAGCCAAGGATGAAACATTGGCAACAACTTATGCTAAAAAGGTTTTTTCATAGAATTTCGTAAACACAAAGTATTCTCTGAAAAATAAAAAATTCGTCTAAAAAAATATTAATCTAGAATCTTTAAATTGTTTTGATAACCTACATTCTGATTATACTAGGAATATAATACACTTAGACCTACTTCCTCTACATCTGTATGTAAGGATGGAGGTAGTATTTGGTGCCCTGAGGCTACAGCAACTATTCTCATTCAAACCAGGCGACCTGGTTGGTCACTTAAGGATTTTGTAGTTAACTCCCATTAGATCTATTTAATCAAAAGTGAAAATCTAACTAATGCAGCAATTTTTAATTTTTGTAATTTTCTGATAACCCACACCTGATTGTGCTAGAGTACTAGAGAACAAGGAGCTGTAAATTGGATTTATTTACAAAAGCCTATCAGAAACTTTTGTGGGCGTCGAGAGGGGATTTCGTTGAGGGTTGTTGTGTCGTGTGACGCTCCCGAAGAAAGCGCAAAAAGATTCGGTTAAAATTTCATTAAACTCGATAAAATTTAAGTCATCTGTAGGTTAAAAAATTCTGCGTAAAATGAAGTGTAATAATAGAAAAACAAAGCACACACCGAATTAGAAATTGAATATTACTGTAAAGCGTTTGTTAATAGTACCAAATACAGGCACTAAAATACAGAGACGACTGTAGACAAGCTTTCAAACATTCAAAAATATTAACGTTGCCTAGCGTGTACATTTTGCATTGTCTGTTGTACATTAAGGTACACAAATCAAATTATACTTCTCATAACGAAGTGCACAGGTATTCCACGAGAAACAATAACAACCTGTGCTGTAACTTTCTAAGACTTTTGAGATCTCGTAATGCAACAAATTATTATGCCATACGGTCACTAGCCTTTAGAAATCAAAGAACTTGAGTACAATTTATTTAAAAATACTGTAAAAGCTTTTTTAACAACCAATGCTTTTTATAATTTTGAGGAGTCTTTTTCTTCAAATTTTAATAATATGTGTGTGGATGATCACTTTTATCTATATATTGTATTGTTGTATATAGTAATTATTTTATGTTTTTAATTTTATATAAAAACACCATGGTGTTATGTAATAGGTCCATCTTTTCTTTCTTTTTTTATATACTTAAATATGTTTTAAATTTTTGTTTCAACTTATATGTATTGCTTTTCTGACTTGTGTAAATACTTTTGTATGATAACACCATTAAATTATTATTATTATTAATAATAAAGTAAACACGTGTCTATTCCGGGTCTAGCTGGACCGTCGCGTCGTAAACAGAAATAAACCGACCCACACACTTATACCTAGGACCCTTCCAAGTGGATGGTTACTGGTATAAGCAACATGTGTTGCGATATAGACATGCGAACTGTGGGTGAAAGAGATAAGTTTCTAATTTGCAGTAATTGGTAGTATTAGTTTATTAGTGTATTACTTTACTTTTTTATTAAAATTTAAAAAAAATTAACATTGAAAATGTATTAAACATAGGTAATAGAATGAAAAATGCCCGAAATTGGAAAACGGCAGCTGAAACTAATTACTACAAAATCAAATCAATATACAGGGTGGGCAAAATTTTCTCTCGGGCTTCTTTCTCATAACCCACTTAGCTGTTGAAGCGTTATTGATCCTTGCTACGGGTTTTATGTCCTTCTGAAAAGACTGTGACAAAGGCTCAGCGATTCCTAGGAGACAAAGTGACAGACGAACTTGAATGTGGTGCTGTGCGCCAAACAGGCAACCGCGGCAAATGGTGCGATGCGGTCAGACGTACTACACAGCAATCGGAGACCAACTGGAGTAATACATGTATCACAAAACATCTCGTAAGGTGTGGTAAATTATAATAGGAAGAAAACAATGTCACAGCGCAACTTTGATTATATCAGAGATTTATTATCGTTACCTTTGGCCACACGATGATATGGAATCATTTAAGCAAGCTATTACTCCACATGATTCTATTCCACCGTCCCTTACTCCAGAAAATGTCCTGACACCATTGAAAGCTGCCAGGTGATAAGTGTATCTGTCTGCAGTGCTGCTTAAATTTTGATCTACGGTTATTTTGATGTCAAACTGACAACAAATTCTAATGGTATCTCCATTACACACTTCTGCAATGGTATTGGCATTTGTAGTATTTAAAACAGTGGAACTGTAGTCTGAAAAAAAATTGTAAAATTAATGGAGACGTTGTTAAGAGTGATAAAACAAACACTAACTGTAAACAGAAGAATCCATCAACAAGTAAAAACTATCCATTTCTGCAGCAAGTGCGTCTGTATCTTCCACCATTGGCGTAACTATTTTGTATGGATTATTTTCGATTTCTAGTCTTGGTACTCTTTTTACGATGATCTTTGAACCTCCCACACCACCAATGATTTCATCATCAAGAGGTCCTTCTTTACCTAAAAAGAAAAATCGCTTTGGTTTTTAAAGTATTTCCATAATACAGGGACGGCGCCAAAGGGAGTGAGGAGCACGTGCCTCTAAAATCAGCTGTGCTTCACCCAAATTTCATTTAAAGATGGGCATTTGGGAAGTACAGGGTCACCATCTTGTTTTCTCAAAGAAATAATTTTCCGTTACATTTTAATTAAAACCAGCGAATTATTACAGCCATAAATAAAAAACTGCCAACTGAATAGTGATGAAATTAACTGTCAAAAATGTCAAGTGACATTCCCTCCAAGTTCGAATGCCAACAGAATTCGTTGCAGCGCTGATCACGTGCCTTTTACAGATTTGGTACAGATAGCTTGAAAGAGTATAAGGTTGATAACTGGGTGGAATTTAAAACTGTAATGCAATGTAAAGTATAGCAAATTCAATTAAGAGCAAGGCAAGTACAATATTATCGATCAATAATATCACGTATGACCCAGCTATTTTTGCCAATAATGTCTACACTCATATTTAACACTAAAATACCTGCCTATAAAAATTCCAGTTCCTCCACTGCCCACACGTGGCTCGTTAGCACCAGCTGATAGAAAATTAACATCGTTTTCTACTGCCCACATCTGCTGCACCTGTAAAGCTAAATGAAATATCTATTAGAATATTGGCAATATTGCTCTAGCATTATGATGAAAATGATACTAAAAAATATGAGATATTAATAAAACAAAACAGATTTATTGCGGTGATGATTTATTCGTTAGCGAAATCCTTCGACTGGCCATTTCCTATTTTTGCCAGGGTGCTTGTTTGTGATTCAGGAAGAGGAAGGAGGAAATCAGATACTGCAGAATGTACTGTACATCCTTAGTCATCATGTGCAGTAGCTCCGTATATTAGGTGAGATGTAAGCACGAATGCAAAGCACGCTTCACAAGTGTAAGCAACGATCAAATATTGCCCATACCCATACTATATAGCTCAAGTAGCATTATTGTAGTAATATTCAGCTCAATTGTAGTAGAACTAATGTTTAGTGATATAATGTTCCATTATGTTTTATTAGAGTGCTATTGTGAACTAATCAGCTGCTACAATTTGGCGATATAGAGACCCTTTGAGAATGTTCTTACAACATAATTTTAAAACCATTTTATAAAGGCCTCTCTAATGTCTTAATAGTTCTATCAATCAATCAATCTGTTATAGTACTTATAGAGCAAAAGTTGTATTATGTAAAATAGTCCATGTAAAACGCGAAGTTTGACGCTCGAGACCACTTTTATTTTATATTTCTTGAGTCCCTGATCACAAAAATCGAAGTCCTGTGTCTCTAAAAATAGTGCGCAACCCCTAAAAATGCCGGAAACTACCCCTTTTGGCGGATTTTTCTTGGTAACGTGAATAATACTGTAAAATAATATTATGAATGTGCTGATTATAACAATAATTTCCCAGTTCAGAATGTTCGTCTAAAATAAGGACAAATTTTATGCAAAGGGTTAATCAGAGGAGGTAAAACTACCCCTAAATTGACGTAAAATGAAAAAATTACTGAATTTCTTTTCCACATTTTGATTTTAGTTTAAATGATTGAGAATTGTACAATGGAGAATATTTTTTTGCAACCCTTCAAGGGTGAAAACTACCCCTATATCGTCTTTAAATTGAACTAACGCTTAGAAAATAAGTAGAGATGTTTATACTTTTTGGTTTGCTTGTAATTCCTGATAAACTTTCGTCGAAAACATACTAACCAATTTTTTCACCCCTTTAAGGTTTAAGACTACCCGAAAGCCTGCAGGGAATTGAAAAAAAAATTGAAATTCTTTATAAAAATGAACACTTCATATTATTTTCAATATTTTTAATAAAAAATATAAATATGGTTCAAAATGTGCAAATTTTTTTTATTAAAATATAAACTTTGTATACTAATTTTTCTCCAGTCTTGGCCTCTTATTGGAGGAAACGGGCCCCTCTCCATCATCTATATCAGCAATTAGCTCATCTTCATATAATTCGGTTGATACATTGATTCCCGATTCATACCAATCATAGCTAAAATTAAATTCATCCGCTTCTCCTTCTTGAAAAGGAACTTCGGGCTCAATTTCCCTATCCCAATTTTCCTCAAAAACTAAGAAGTGTACATCTCTACTTATTTTCTAAGCGTTTCTTCAATTTAAAGGCGATAAAGGGGTATTTTCACCCTTAAAGGATTACAAAAAAATTTTCTTAAGTGTACAATTATTCCCATTCATCTAAATTGAAATCAAAATGTGAAAAAAAAATCATTTTTCCATTTTACGTCAATTTTAGGGGTACTCTTACCCCCTCAAATTAACCCTTTGCACAACATTTGTTCTTATTTTAGATGAACATACTGAACTGGCAAATTATCGTTACAATCAGCACATTCATAACATTATTTTACAATATTATTCACATTACCGCGAAAAACCCCCAAAAGGGTTTCCGGCATTATTAGGGGTGGTGCACTATTTTTGGAGCCGCGGGACCTCGATTTTCGTGATCAGCGACACAAAAAACAAAATAAAAGTGGTCCCGACCCGGAGGGCATTCCGAGTGTCAAAGCCCGCGTTTTACATGGACTGTAATTACTGACAATAGAACACATATATTCTTTAAGACACTTTACACTAGTCTCTAAGCAATTAGAGGAGGAGCCTCGTAACATCTGTTATAATATAATATTTTGTAAAAGCTGATTCTTTTTACCAGAAAATAACCAGTACTTTCTTATTTATAAAGCCATAGTAATTAATACAGGCAATGAAAACAAAATTTTGTAAAAAACCTCGCAAAAATTAATGAAAGGATCATCTCCGGGATTTAAGTAGGTAATAATCTGTAGAATGGAATTATGCATTCTTTGCACTTCCAAGTTCCGGAAAAATTCAAAAAATTTGGAAAAACTTTTTGCTTTTCGGTTTTTTTGCTGTAGCGGCTAAAATAATGAAAATACAAAAAAAGTTTTGAACAAAATTTGTAGCTCTTCTCTTTCTCTACAAATGTTTGTCTTGCTTAAGCCGTTTAGGAGATAAATCCTTATGGTTTTGAGCCACTGAAATGCGGAAAATGAGAATTCTCTGGGAGTTTCGTACAACCGGACACATCGATCGATAATGGGGTATTTTCCCATATTTTTTTAATTTGAAAATTGAAAACTAGAAATAAAAATAAGGAATACGTGTTTTTTCTTTCTTTTTTACTTTTTTATTTAAGCCGGAAAAAAATTAGTTAAACTTTCATGACGTCATTAAGCGATAATTCAAATAGAGCGCCAAATGTACTTATTTCTAGGGAGTTTCAAGTTGGTGATTTGTGATTTGACATTTCATGTAACTATAACCTTATTTTTTGTTTGTTTCATAAACAGATGTTCAGTTTTGTGTAGCACCTAATATCGAACTGTGAATGAGTGTAAAATTTTATTAAAAACGACGTTTGATCTACCTTCTACGTAATTAGTTTCCATATTTGTATGCATGTATAGAATGTTTTCAAACAAATAGCTAAACAAACAAAATATTGAAAATTAATGAGTCACACCACTGTCACCAGATTAACAGTGTGGTGTCAGTGTTGCCAATAGTTTTTTGGTGATTTACCTAATTTTCGCTTAGTGACGTCATTATGAAAAATTGAAACTTCTAATTAAAATTATAATTTTATAGTTTTATATAACATATTTTTTTCTGTGCCAAAAATATTTAAAAAATATGCATTTTTCAAATATAAGCATTTCCACTTTCATCTCAGATTAATGAAAATACCCTATCTTACTAGAGCCGCTAAAAAAATGAAAACAACATAAAATGTAGAGAAAAGTCTCAGCTTTAATGTGGAACTAATCACAAAATTCATACAAATGTTTATCATAGAGAAAAACGTGTTAGCAGATGGCTTAGTAAACTTCATACAG
Organism: Stenurella melanura; assembly: GCA_963583905.1. Classification (NCBI taxonomy): domain Eukaryota; kingdom Metazoa; phylum Arthropoda; class Insecta; order Coleoptera; family Cerambycidae; genus Stenurella; species Stenurella melanura. The sequence continues at coordinate 27,914,298 of OY757315.1, forward strand.
TTCATTTATTCATATCTTTGAGTTCTATGCATCCTGCCTATTTCTCCCGTAATAATAGGTGCTTTTCACTGCATGATTCCACGCACTTTAATCTATATTTCGTGAAAATGTCATTGAATAATGTTAAGAAACAAATAAGTTGTATATGTTTTACTGTATACTTGTGTATTTTCTGAACGTGTACGAATAATGTAGACAAATTCAAAAAGTACTGCATGCATTTAAAAAACTCTGAAGTCTTTCGAACGAATATGTTTTATTGTACTTATGATCCAAAAATTAAGAGTGTGCTATTATTATTAATTAAGATATAGCGAATTGAACTTAAAAATTAGGAGGTGTTTGATCGATGAGAAATATACCCTCTACTTTGATCGCAAGGCATATTTTTCCAACAAAAGTAATTGCAATAAAATGAATTATTCTAACGACTACCGGCAAAGATATGAATAAATCTGTGAATCAACTGTACAAAGTTTACTAAGCCATCTTCTGACACTTTTTCTATATAATAAATTTTTTTATGAATTTTTTAATTATTTCCACATTAAAGCTGAGACTCTTCTCTACATTTTGTGTTATTTTCATTTCTTTAGGGGCTCTGAATAGTAAGAATGATCGATCGATGAGCTCGGTCGTTCAAAACTCCCGGAGAATTCTCATTTTTCGCGCATTTCGAAGCGGCTTAAAACTATAAGTGGAAAACGCGATTTATCTTCTAAACGGCTTAAGTAAGACAACAATTGGTAAGGACTTTTCTTGTAGAGAAAGAGACGAGCTACAACTTTTTCTCTATTTTCATTATTTTGGAAAATCAAAACGGTTTTCCAATTTTTTTTAAATTTTCCCGGAACTTGGAAGTGCAAAGAATGCATCGTCTCACGCTCCAGGTTACTACCTACTTAAGTCCCAGAGATGATCCTTTTATTAACTTTTGTTACCCTAAATTGCTAATTTGCCTGTACTATAGGCTCTTATTAGCAATACAATTGTTCTATAATAGCTATGTTATTTCCATAAAGGTGCAAACACCAATTATGATGAGGTTTCGAGACATAAATAGACCACGCCTCCCACAAATGTGATGAAATAAATAAAGATTGCAAAACAGTGACGTGTATGCGTGTTTCAATGCTTGAAATTTATTGAATTTAAGGGTTTAAATTTAATAATTTATTAGATTGTGAAATGGGCTTGTTCCATGATATTCTTTTTATATGATTTTTATACATTTTCATATAGTACTCGATATTCCCATTATACACTTTTCGTATAATTAACTTTTTCCGTTCTCGAGATATAAGGAGTTGAAATTAGTAATAGTTGCAAAAACCGAGCGCTCATTTGTGACGTCACTATACGCAAGTGACGTAAGAAAAATGGCTTTCTGGGACCTTTCAAATTTAACCTGAAAAGTCGAAGAACATGGAATTTTTAAACGCAGGTAACTAAATAAATACGTCGAGTGGAAGTTCGTTCTATGTGTATACGGAAGGGAGAAGATCGGCGAGGAATTCTAATCGTAAATTGCAGGGTCAAAATCGAAAATTCGTCCCGGCAGGAGAGAGAGAAAATTGTAATTTTTTGACATTTCACAAAATTGTACTCCCCTACTGTCAAGTAGTAAGCAAAACAAACAATACTTCGAAAACACTTATAATTATAACGAGTAAGGAGCATCAAGTCTGTTGAGATCGCCGAGTCTATGCGTATAGGCGCCTGGCCACGCCCCATTTTCGCGACATGGAGATTTGTAATAGTTTTTAAGATACTAAACGTGCGAATAAGATTCTGATTTTTTGCAGATCCATTAATCTATAGTAGCACTTTCGATTTATGAAATAAAAAAAGAATGCCGAACAAGCCCATTGTTTATATATAAAAAATAGTGATAAGTAGTAGTAGTACATATTCAAAATGACGATTTCATATTTTAACTAAAACCACTGTTACTACTTCAAAATTGACTATTATTATGCAATATTTTACTTAATAACAAGGAGAAAAATCGTTTTCTTGATAAGATTAGGGATTGCACAGAGATCACAACATTGTTCAATATTGAATTTCAACAAAAATAAAATAGTCCAAAACATTACGCTACTGAATAATCAGTTGTCTGCTGCGTACCTGCATTATAATTGGCGTTCGCTGTATTATTTCAGCCACTATATTTTTCAAAGATGGAAGGTTTTAGATGTGACATCTGAGCTCAGAAAAATTAATATTCTATTTGCACTGACTAGAGTTTTCCATATATACTTTTAATTGCGCAGTATGCTATAAATAATTAATCTATGGAAATTAATAACAGAAATATCTAATTTTGGACCTTTTACAACAATCAACATTTGTAAACGACTTTATACAATATATATAGAACTGATTTATGGAAATCAATGTAGTCACCATAGCAAAATCACTTCATAACTGATGCCTCCATTAGCTATGAAAGCGCATTTTTGTTATACAGAGTGTAAACGAACTTCTGTTCAGCTCTTTGTATCTTTATAAGATCTTAACATACTTTATAGATGCTGAATGTTACTAAGAGGTGCAAACTAGTTGTATTAGTATTGTATGATTTCAACTCAGTTTTTGAAATATACAAGCGACTGTAGTGAGAAAGGTGCCTTACCGTAATCCTCGGAGGATTATTATTATTTAACTGATAAAATGGCTTTATAAACGTGCCCCTATTCTAGATATATAGTGATTTTATAGATACTGAGAAAACGGTGTCGGGCATTAATTATTAAGCTCTCATTCTCATACAATGACGATAAAGAGGTTCTTATAGCTATTATAATATGATTAGTCTTAGTTGGAAGGAAGAGAAAGACCTACATCATCTGTCATCTTTCTCTCTTTTCATCACTATGCCCTGGTTTGTGATGAAATCGAATAAACATAGTTTCGGTGCAGGGTTATAGTATTTACGAACTCAAATGGAACAGCACGGAACTAGAGGATCTTACGGGGTACTGTCAATATATCGCTTCACATTGAATAAGAGAGCACAGAATTTTGCAGATTTATATTCACCACTCCTCGTCTACGGTCCACGTGGACTTGATCCGCCTGTCACATATAAATATAGGATGGATTAGATGCTTAGCGAATTTGATTTGTCAACACCAACCTTGTTCAGAGTTTTTGCATGCCATAATACATAAAACAAAAAAATAAATATGAACTATTTGTATCCTATGATCTGTACGAGGCAGTGCAGTACAGCCAGGCAGCGTTATAAATTACTTAATTCTAGTGAACATTTGAACAAATTATTAGTTTTATTACTGTCTGAGTGATTTTTTGCAATTAATTGTTTAAAATGGCATTTTGGAGGCCTTTCGATAGTAGTGACAACGAAACGGTCGATTTTGATACAAAGCCTATACAAGCGGAATTTGAAAATAGACTGCCACGTTAAAACTCAAAGGGTTATTTTGAATATTTACTCGTGTTTAAAAGGCGAAAATATTGATTCTTCATGTAATCAAATTGTGACGAGGATTTGTGAATTAACCAAATTTAGCCGTACTACAATTCATAGGGTTATTAGAGCCTGGGATGTAGTTGATTATTTTTTTAAAGGGAAAAGAGTTGGACAAAAAACTTGATAACGCATCCAAAGATGTCATTCGTCGATTTGTGTATGACTTTTACAATAAACAGAAGGTGCCCACATTAGAAATGATTAAGGATAAGTTACGCGACTATCCAGATTATAACTATAAATCATTAAACACTTTGCGAAACGTTTTGCTCGATTGCGGTTTTAGGTACAAAAAATTGGACAAACGAATGGTAGTTATGAAATCAGCACGCATCGTTGATCATCGACACGAGTACCTGCGTAAAATAAAAGAATACCGAGATGCAAATAGAGACATAATTTATCTTGACGAAACATAGTTTGACACCCATGATGTAGTTCAATACAGTCGGGTAGATAACACCAAAAAGTGTAATTTAAGTGCTCCATATAATTCTATATGCTGGAAAAACGGTTTTATTCCAAATGCGTTGTTGTTATTTGAGAAGTGGGCAAAAGAACAGCTGTTACTAAATATCCCACCAAATTCTGTAATTTTTATGGACAATACGTCATACCATTTGCGGCACCACACAAAAACTCCGAACACCAACACAATAAAAGGCGATATCATTGAATTTCTGAAAGGTAAAGGCTTGGAATTACCAGAAAAAATCACAAAAAAGACTTTATTAGAACTGATTGAAAAGCAAAACTTTAACAAGGAATATACCGTTGAAAACATTTTTGAAGCACACGATCATACTATTTTACGTCTGCCTCCATATTATTGCGTTTTCAACCCCATTAAAATGGTGTGGGCTGATGTAAAAACAAGACTACGTCAATATAATCAATCCCCACAATTAAGTGAGTCTATCTTACAGAATATAAGGATAATAGAAAACGAAATAGGCAAAAGCGATATATGGAGGAAGTGTGTATCTCATGTGATAAAAAAGGAAAATTAGTATTCTATATCACCACCTATTAATCCAATTATTATTAATGTAAATACCGATTCAAGTTCTGAAAACTTGAATAGTGACGAATGAAATATTGTATATGCGGAAAAAGTTACATCAGACAAACAGGGCGAAGTATCCAGTGCAGAATCAAGGAACATCAGAGATTTACTAGACTCGGATACACAGATAAGTCGGTTGTAGCAGAACATGTTCATCATAATGAGAACCATAAGATCAAATACGAGAACGTTAGAATATTGGACAGAAGTGCACGTTATTACCCAAGAATTATTAGGGAATCACTGGAAATTATGAAAAATAAGAACAATTTCAACAGAGAAGATGGGTATCGACTAAGCAATACATGGAGACTAGCTTTGCCAAGTACCAGTAATGTAATCGGTCACGATCAACGGAGCACGACGAATGTGCAACCAAGCGTAGCAGCGCCCAGGTATATAACGAGGAGCCGAACTCAACAACTTCAGTCTTTGGAACCCTTCTGAAGAAGCTGACAGCATGATCAGCGAAACGTCAAGTCAAGTTCGATGACCGCGGCAAAACCCGGAAGAAACTACTTCATTGAAATATTGTTTATTTAAAGTGCATAGACAAAGCTTTTTTGAAATTTGTTTATTTAACATCGACCATCTTTCCGCTACTGAGACTAGTTACCGATGCCAGGAAACGAGTTCCCCCTTTAAAATTTTGCAGCGTTTTTCCTTTATAGAATAGTAGAAATTTTTTACCTGCCTAACATCATGATACTGAAAAGTTCATAGTATCATGGCCTAACATTTAATAAACAAGATAGTCGCTGCTTTACGCCCCTTCGGAAGGATTATATACCATCGATGCAACTCCAGCCTAAGATTACATAACTTCGCCGCTAGAAGATAGAACGAGACAATAGACGTAGCCTTAATATATCATTTATATGACTTATCAAATGTGATAAACATATTTTTTCATTAACCACTTCTATTGAATAAAGATATAGAAATCCCTTTCTTTAACAATTAAAAAATAATTACTTAGAATTTAAAGCATTTTTACATTTCTACCGCCACCACCTCTGTCCAATAAAGGAGATGCCGACTTTACTCCGAGTTTTCGTTTTTATGTTGTCCCAACTGAGATTATTTATACTATACTACTGCGGTACAGGTAAAATATTTCTATCACTGATTTGAAACGGTAGCAGCATTGATCAATTATTGTGTGTGTGGACGCTGTGGCTCTACCGGCAACGTCAACTATATCTTAAGAATGCTAAGTTGACCAGTCATTCTACATTTTTTCGGCTGTTTACCGATATACAGTAAACCAAAATATGTAAAAAATCGGAAATTTTCCGTAGAATTCAATGCTGTATTTTTAAAACAACTGACAGTCATGGGTCTTACCGAAAATTGCGGCCAAAGTTGGTCAAAAACAGTTTTTTGCCTTTAAAAAATAAAATATGCTTTGGATTAAAAAAAGTTTCATACAAAAGTTGTAGAATTAATTATTACCGATCGATCTAGCCCAGTCCGATGTTAAAAAATTCGAAAATGAAGTGGCAATTTAAAAAAAACCGTTAAAAATCGCTGTTTTTTAAAATGCTTGTATCACTTAAAAAAAAAAAATTTGAAGCCATACTTGGTGAAAGTGTAGCCCTTGGCAAGCCAAACAAAAGCGTGTTTGAAAATTTGAAAAACAATGAAAGGTTTTTGCAAAAACCGATTTTTTCGAAAAAAAAAAATTTTTTTAAAATGCCAATAAATCATAAACCCGTGAGTTTTTATAAACGTTTCGGGGCTTAAAATTGTCTTTAATAGTTGCCGTAATATGTGAAATTACTGCGCGCCTTTTTAATTGATCGGTAATGTGCAAAAAATCGGTCGAAAAATCGGTATTTTTTTTCCATAAAAAAAAAATTAAATATCTTCAAAAATTACAATTCCATACAATCGTCGTTATTCTTATCTAATAGCTAGTATTTTTCTGTATATTAAAAAAAAAAATCAACTCTCCGACCTTCTGAAGCCGAGATATTTTTTTATTTTTTTTTTATTCCTGTGGCGTCATTTTTTAATATTAAGGGCTCAAATTTACATGAGTTGAAGTTAAATTAAATAAAAAATTTCTAAATTCAAATCAGTCATCACTGAGCACTGGAACGTTAATGACATGAGCTGATCAGGACCGTGGCATGAGTACATTAGCACTATCGGTGGAGTGGATGAGAACAAACTCCCACTGACTTTCTCTTAATTATAATGCTTGTGTTTTCATTAGTTATTTGTGAATATTTAAGCGGCAAAGTAATTGATTATAGTGCTTGGGTTATTTATAATTTCAAAGGAATTAACAATTTTTTTTTTTTTTTAATTCGTGTATTTATCTGAAAAAACGTTAAACAATGCGTGATACAATATTAATATTTTTGTTTCTTTACAGGTGATTTATATTCGCTTTCGCTGCTACTACTATTGTCACTATTATATACAGTGAGTTCTGATGTGTCACCATCACTGTCAACAATGTCGTCATTTACATTTTCATTAACATATTCTTCGCTGGCTATAGCTGCTTCTGTAATATTCAGCTCGTTTAATTCATCGTCGAAAATATCTTCGATAATAGGAGTTTCAATATTTGTGCAAGTTTCGTTGTCACACTTTAAACATATACTTGAACATTTTAATCCATGCTTTCTACAGCTGCAAGTTTTGGTTCTGCATCCAGTCCCACATCGGCAGGCTATTGTTTTTAAAATGTCTTCTGGGATCATTTGATCAGAGCTACATATGGGGAGCAGATTCGTGCCATCGATTTTCCAACCCCATCGTTCTGGATCAAGTGAATTTCCAAGCCATGCTTGCAGTTGTAAAAAAGTGCGATAAGAATGTTGAGCTGCAGCACCCTCAGTAGGTGGGAGATTTGCCAAGTTAAATGATGATCTAGATGTAGAATTTTTAAACTGAGCAAACCTTAAGTCACTCAGAGTACCCGTGAATTTTTTTGTAGAGTATAAAGTAGAAATTATTTTGCATCCGACTTGAGCAATAACCGTGTGCGGAGTACTTTTATCGTAAAAAACTTCGAAATTTTGGAGCTGTAGCTGTCGCTTGTCAAAAACTTTACAAATTTTATTTTTGCCTTGTTTAAAAAAACAGGAGGTTGTGTCGCAGCCTGATATTATATATAAAAGTCCAATGTAGTTTTTTAAATGTGGGTATTTAAAACTATTACAGTCATACACTTTTTCAATATCCTTTCCTTTGCCCGGTTTAGAAAAAAAATATATTGATATTTGATGCCGCTAACTGTATCAATAAAACTAGTAGGTCAGTGTCTTCGCCATGTATTTTTACAATTTTTCCTTCTTTTTGTAACTCAATGGCAGTAGTTATAATAAGTCTATCGGCATCTTCAGCAGCTATTTTTGTTGAAAAGTTAAGTTTCTGTAATTCTGTACAAGCCAAGCTATGCGTGTTACTGACTTTTCAGTGCTCAGTGATGACTGATTTGAATTTGGAAATTTTTTATTTAATCTGATAGTATTAAACTTTAACTCATGTAAATTTGAGCCCTTAACATTAAAAAATGACGCCACAGGAATAAAAAAAAATAAAAAAATTTCTCGGCTTCAGAAGGTCGGAGAGTTGATTTTTTTTTTTTTTAATTTACAGAAAAATACTAGCTATTAGATAAGAATAACGACGATTGTATGGAATTGTAATTTTTGAAGATATTTAATTTTGTTTTTATGGAAAAAAATACCGATTTTTCGACCGATTTTTTGCACATTACCGATCAATTAAAAAGGCGCGCAGTAATTTCACATATTTCGGCAACTATTAAAGAAAATTTTAAGCCCTGAAACGTTTATAAAAACTGACGGGTTTATGATTTATTGGCATTTTAAAATAATGTTTTTTTTTCGAAAAAATCGGTTTTTGCAAAAATTTTTCATTGTTTTTCAAATTTTCAAAAACGCTTTTGTTTGGCTTACCAAGGGCTACACTTTCACCAAGTGTGGCTTCAATTTTTTTTTTTTTAAGAGATACAAGCGTTTTAAAAAACTGCGATTTTTAACGATTTTTTTAAAATTGCCACTTCATTTTCGAATTTTTTAACATCGGACCGGGCTAGATCGATCGGTAATAATTAATTCTACAACTTTTGTATGAAACTTTTTTTAATCCAAAGCATATTTTATTTTTTAAACGCAAAAAACTGTTTTTGACCAACTTTGGCAGCAATTTTCGGTAAGACCCATGACTGTCAGTTGTTTTAAAAATACAGCATTGAATTCTACGGAAAATTTCCGATTTTTTACATATTTTGGTTTACTGTATATCGGTTACGAAAAATTAACATTACGTTAAAAATAGAATGACTGGTCTAAAGTTTCTTAACTCTCGGTTCAAAACAAAAGGAAATACATTCCTCTGTAGTTAAATATATTAATAATCTTACCTGTCAGGTAGGGCAGTTCGGAATACCACATAGTCGGGAAGAGAATGTTTCTCAAGCCGAGTTTTCGGGTCAGGTTCAATGCAGGTTCACCAAACATAATATCGAAACACGTGAAAATTCCAAAAGAGTCGTTTTTCGTTTTGATTGTTACTAGTTCCGCTTCCGCAGGGGGGCTTTTGCCTTCCTCTCCGAATAAGTTCCATTTCCGATACCTGAAAAATACGAGTATCTATTAGTACGCAGCAAAATTAATACAATGATGTCTAAGACAATGATTTCATCACCAAATTAGATGTAAACATTATGCTTTTCGTCAAATTACTGAATTTTTTATATAATTATTGTCTATAGCACATTTTTCGCCGTTTGTGGACTATAAATTACTGCTATACTTGTAATTTTAATCATCTTGCACTCATTGCCGAAACGCTTGTCAATATGCTATGCAATATATTGAGTTGACCTTGAGCAGTCATCTGCGCGGCGCATCCCTACCGCTCGCTATTTTACAGTATGTTACCAAATAGCGCTTACCATCTCGCTCGTCTCATCGCTATTCTATAATTGTGGTCGGTCAAACACGCCGACATTTGATTCATACCAAATCATGGCCAACACGTTTGAAACACTGCTTGTAGACTGATGGAATAGGAATGAAATGATCATTATATGTTCGAAAATTAGTATTAAAAGCATACAAAGTGTTTTTACCTTCCCGACACGCCTCCGCTCTCGTTAAAGGCCACATCGGAATTGTGGTAAATAATTCCTGTGCTGGGACAATATCCAGTAGCATTATTTAAAGTACAGTTAACCTTTTCTATGAGGTTAACTATTATAGTTGTTTCGTGTTCTATAGCAGCGCATGAGAAACGTTTTAGGTAATCCTTATATTTGGTGTCAGATGAATTGCAAATTATTTCACTGAATGGTGATGGTACTTCAGTACCTTCTGTAGTACCACCTCCTAAAGTAGCTTCCGGAAAGAGGACGAGATCCAAATCCTGAAAAATATAATATTTTAGTCAGTTGTTTATAGCAAAATGAATAAATCAAATTTAGATTTTCTTACGTGAATCGGTATTTCCAGAGTTTATATTGGACCAACTCGAAAAAATACTAAGTAAAGAATTTTAGAACACAAACAAATTTTCGCTGTATTTTAGGTATACGCTGGTACGTCAATATTTAATATATTCATATTTCTTAAACCCGACTACAGGAGATCTAACATTTCGAATCGCTAACATAATGTTTCTTATATCTAACATAAACTAGGAACTGCAACAAAAACTCTAGCCGACTCTAGGTCGTGCCGACCATCTAGTTTATTACATTATTTCTCACAGAGTATCTGGGCGGCATTTAGAACTTTTGTTATATGTTATTTTTCATGGTACGAAAAGTGTTGCTCACTTTTTCTTCTCATATTTCAATTGTGTCTAAGGCGTACCATAAATATCCTTCATTTTTTATATGACTTCATGAATAAAACCAAGGGCACTTAGAACCGAGAACCTCGCTGGTTACAAAATGCCATTATCATTATTACTGATTATCTTCAGCTGAAACTATCTCCGCGCGCCGGCCTAATAATGAAATAAATGCTATTTCCATGTATTATTTTGCATAATAGATAAAACTTTGTGTATGTGCCTTGCTACTAGACCTAGCATACCATAATGTAATAAAGGTTTTATAATAACACTTGAAAATTAGTTCATAGTTCATAACAATTGGCGATCAATAGTGCGCAATCAAAAGTTATTACATTAGTGGATTTGTTTTACTACAACACTCAAGCCTCAAGGCCCATTGTGCTCGTAGGGATCTACAGTTTTGCGTGGACTCCAAACCACGGTCATCGGCTATCGACTTTGACGCACCCCCGGCCATCTCACCGCCTTTCTGGCGGGCCAATAGCCCTTGGGGTCTTCTTTGCAGCGAAGACAGTTGCCCTGTGCCATCGGCGCCGCCTTATTAAGCGACTTAACAGCCCGGAACTGTCTCAGTCGATAGCCTACCGACTAATAGACGGATACACTGCTGCGCCCATCCAAATGCCGGACTCGGCCAGCGTGCCTTAACATCGCTGATCGAGTGTCGGAAATTAAACCCCGGTGACCGTACCTCGTCCAATCAAAAGTTATTAAAAATGATATGGATATTAAAAGAAACTCATTACGAAAATTTTTTGTGGAAATTCCTCTTTTTCCGAAAAAATCGTGATTCAAAAGCTAGACCGATCGTACTAATACTAATCATTATAAAGACCTTCTTTCTCTAGTATTTGAATTCTATTTTGCAAAGATGTATATAAATTTGACATTCTAATGTACTTGTAAAACGTAAAACGTCTCGTCTCGCTGTTGTACTCTAGTTCTTCAAACGTCTTCCGCCTCATCAAGAACAATGGTGATCATGAGTTTATTAATAATTAACAAAGTATTATTATTATTATTACAATTTTCAACTATTTGATTCTGGGTTAAGCCCATTCATTCGCAATTAAGTTTTTTTTGCAAGCTAACCTAACACAAGACCAAGAAAATAGCCAGTTAGTTGAAAAAGTAACGGAAAATAGTAAGGGGAGCACACTTCACGCCATGGTGCTTCAAGATGACTCCTTTAAACAACACTAGATCGGTTATTCGTGAATGCCTACATATAGTATCTAAACTATCTAAAAAAATACATGGTATATTATTGTATGCGTATGTTATTCCATGGCTTATTAACATATGGCCTAATCAACTGGGGTACCTCTAATCATGTCCAGCAAGTCTTTACTATTCAAAACAGAGCCATTAGAACCTTATCTAAAGTCAGATAGACAGCTGGAAACAGTGGTTTATAGAATACTAAATCATGACTCTACCATCTTATATACTTTGTTATAATCCAATATACATCAAAGATCACCTTGATAAATACTCTAGAAATTATAACAATCACAGTTACCTCACCCGCAATAGAGATGATATACGGAGATCATAGCAAATATTAAGTGAGAGAGAGAGAATTTTTATTAGCATTTAGCATCAATCAAATCTTACAGACTAAAACTATTTAAATACAATACATACTTATGTACTAAACAAACCCATAATAAACAGAACCTTTACAAACAAGACTTAACATAATTTGCGATATTTGTCTTAAATATGTTAACATTGTTAATCTCTTTAAGATGAGCAGGAAGAGAATTATATAAAATTAGAACAATGAGTTTTGTGTCCTAGTCCTCTTTGGTGTTAAAACGTAAATATTACTGGCATTTCTTGTATTAAAATTGTGAATCTCCCTCACAAAAGTAACTTTATCACACATATATGTAGGTAACAGCTTATGGACCATTTTAAAATAAATAATTGATTCCGGTATATTATCCTCTGGTTTATACTCATAAATTGTAAACAGTCTAACATATCACTAATTCTTGTATAACAGTTGACTTTTAGAATAGTACGCATAGCTTTGTTCTGAAGTTCTGTAAAGCATTCTTTTCGTTTCGTTTAAATAATACATAATAGTAGGACAGTATTCGAAATGAGGAGCAATGACGGTTTTATAAACAGTCACTCTTGAATACGTAGATAAATTATTACTTATTCGTTTGTTAAATTTAAGATCATTATCAATTACTAGTCCTAAATATTTACACTCATTTACATTTTGTAAATGTTCACCAAATAACTGTAGTTTATTAATGTCTTGAGTATCACTTTTATTAAACAATATAACTTTAGTTTTTTGCGTATTTACAATTAAACTGTTAGATAATAACCATTTTTCTAATTTTTCTATCTCCTCTTGCATTTTAACCAGCACCTCTTCTATTTTATCACCGTACACTGTAATAGCTGTATCGTCAGCAAATTAATTTATTTAATTTTGATCTAAACATGACACGATATCATTTACATAAAGTATAAACAGTAACGGTCCTAAAACAGTTCCCTGAGGCACTCCTAATTTAACTACTCTCTTACTAGAAATAATGTCTCCTATTTTGGTTTATTGGTAACGCTCTGTTAGATAACTCATCAGCCATTTATTAGCATTATCGATTATTCCATACTTCCTTAGTTTTAATATCAAAATATCCCTGTTTATGGTCTCAAAAGCCCTTTTGAAGTCGATGAAAGCAGTTATAACAGTCTTACCATGATCCAACAATTATTTCCACTTTGATACGACTAACTGAATGTATCATATGTTTATCGCGAAATCCTGATTGATTTTCAATTAAAACATTATTTCAATTTACATGATCTAATATTTGATTCTCACTGATTGGTAACATGTTGATTGGATGATGTTCTTCACCCTTTTTACTAACTACTACTTTTGTAAAATAAAATTTAAAAAAAAAAATAACAAAAGCATGTGTTTAAAAGTTGTTAACTGGGAGCTGGGCTGGTTGATTCCTATTTGATGATCTTCACTATCAGTAACATTTTCATTATTATTATTATTATTTATTTTATATAGGTACTCGACTTTTAGAGCCGGATAGTTAAATCAACTGAGGAAGAATTCACTTCATTCAGTAGATTTTATAGTGATACAAATTTACGGACTAGATGGCATATCTGTAAAATAGATGCATGATCGAGAAAAGACCTTGGCGTATTCCTATCAAATTGAGGTTGGGTTTAAGATGTTTTGTAAAAACTCCATCTACAGATATTATGAGCGGTACGATGTTCACTTCGTTTAATTTCCATAGACGTTTGACTTCCATTGCCAGATTTTGGTATTTTCTGCGCTTTTCACGTTCAGTCTTTTCAAGGTTATTAGTAAAAACGCCGATGTCAATTATACATGCTTTTCTATTATTTTCTCTACCAGAAGGATATCAGCGCGGTTAAAGTCCACAGTTTTATCGATGATAATTGCCGACCCCAGTAAAGTAGTGTTTGATTTGACTCAAACACAGCAGGTGGCGAGTATTTATAATAAGGTTGTTATTATTAATATTATTATTAATGTCAACTATTTCTTCAACACTAGCTACAAAGTACTCGTTAAATCTTTCAGCTATCTCCTTCCTATCCGTGACTAGTACACCTCCAAAATATATCCTGTTAATTGTATTACCTTTGTTTAGCTTTCCTGTAACTTCTTTTATAGCTTTCCACATTAATTTACTATCATTTTTATTCTCATCAATTAAATTTTCATAGTACGCTTTCTTTTTCTTGCGTATTAGATTAGTTACTGAATTTCTCAATTCTTTGCATATTGCCCAATTAATGTCAGTGTCTTGTAAACAGGCCTTTTCATATGCAAAATTTCTTCTCTTTATTAATGAATTAAGTTCATAATCAATCCATTTGTTCACTGAATATTTAGTTTGTCTTATCTTGTCCGAATGGGAGCTATTTCGTTAATAACTTCTATAATATTATTATAATACACGTCTAACATAACATAACATAACATAACGTATACAAAAAGAAACAATGTCAGAATTACACTCTTTAACTTTCTTCCAACATCACTAAAAGATGCACCACTGACATCATTTAAGCAAAAATTGAAAATCCATTTTATAGCCAAGTCTTATTATTCCATCAATGAATTTAATTATACAGATTTGTAATAATTAAGTATACCAAATTACCTACGCTTAGTTAAACTTTTAATGATATTTGTTATCTATGTTTAGCCTTTGTCATATACACCTATCTGTAAGATTGTATATTTTTACAAATTTGTCTTTTGTTGCATTTATTGTAATGATTGACGTGTCAAGGCACTACAGTGCATTTTATGACCAATAAAACATATACATTTATCTATATCTAAACTAAATACTATTATTATTAATTGTTATTCAGAATTTATCAAATTAATCATAGAAATCCGACCAAACAAACATGATTTTAGTGACTTTTCGATATGACGCAGCGTTGACGTTGACAAAGAAACGAAAAGTGTGATAGGCCAGTAGAATTAGAAAAACCGCTGGATGAAATTCCTTACAGGTAACCACATAGTATATTCGATGTATTCATTGATAAGCAACATACCTGTGAATTTCCTCCCATTTTACAGTGGGGGAACATTTTTTAATTAACGTTTTTTTGGGCAAAAATCACGAAAAATCGGGTTTTCTAAGCGTAGCTCTAAGCCAATTGACAATAGCCATATTTGATGTTATACGTTTCGTAGGTGATATAAAGACAGCTCATTTGCCATCCGAATAATTTAAATCGGTTAATAATTTTTTTAAATAATCGAAAAGAACTGCCGAGAAAATCGAAAATTTCATTAATTTTTAATTCCGTGAAAAATTTTCCTATATCCTTAGAACTTGGCAAAAACATGTCTTATGTAACTCTGGAGCATTCATAAAATATTCATCAAAAAAATATGTATGGCTTTTCGAGAAAATGCATTTGTTTATAAAAAAGGTCTCAAATGTTTAATTCAATCTGACCCAGTTCCCGTCATCAAAGATGACTCATCCCGAGCTCATTTTTTTCGTTGTGATGTCTAGTTTACGAATACATTGTTGGCATAATGATTTTTTAATATTTTCATCAACAAAATGGCATTTGAAAAAGTACGACTTTTTCGGACAGCGTTTTTTGCGAATATCTTAATAACCAATTAATGTACTGGCATAAAAATTTCATATTCTGATAGCTGGTATTTTTACACGAATTTGAAAAAAAAAATTATTGTTGTAAGATGTTTAGAAGCCGAGATAATTTTTTTATTTGTTAATTACGCCATTTGTTTATTTATTAACATAAACATTTGAAATTTACATAGTAACTAGATGAAGACTTGATTTTTGTAATTCAGTGAACTGTCACGTATCATGTTATGTATTAAGGCACGTAATGTCAATTTTTGACGTTTCTGTTTTGGTGAAAATTTTTGCAAGTATTGATACTGTTCGTACTGTTTATTACTGTTTTAACTAGTAGATGAAAGTAGCAACGTGGTAACTGTGTGAAAATGTACTAACTGTCTTTTCCGACTTGATCAGTTAAACTTCAATTTTCAAATATACTGATTAACAAAGTGGTGTGCTCGAATTAAGGCTTGTTAAATTCTCGCGATTTTATTCAAATAGCTATGGGCTCAAGAATTTCCAGAGGGGAAGGGAACATAGATGATATTTCGAGGGAAATTGTGACAGTAGATACCGTTTACCAGATTTTAACTCAGACAGTCTAGTCATTTTACTGAGTTAAAAGAATTCCTGTTTAAACCCGGTTTATCCCTAAAGGAGGCAGAGACTTAAAACATATCGTCCATTTTGTTTATAATATTTCATGCTGCCTCGAGTCAAAACCACATGCACAACTTTCATATATTTATTTGCTTATATAAATGTATAATAGTCCAGGGATTGAGCATAAAATCTAGGTGAAATAAAATTAATTAATTATCCGTACATTTTGATACTTTCCGCATCAACTCCGACAAGATACCACGTGGCCGAGCTAAATTTTCACACAAATGCACCGAAATTAAATTTTGCCAACTCTTCACACATATGCTGACGGCTCCTATAAGCATGATTTTACTGTAAATAATTACTTGCTATTGCTTGGTATTTGCACACCGTTTTCTTTGCTTACTACTTACTACTGTTTTTACCGATTTATTTATTTCTTTGCTTCTTACTTTTGCTATCAATTAAACTGTGGAAACCAATGACACCGCCTGCCTGCATACCGCCATTAACTTGCCAATAGTCTCAGAAAATAGTAAAAAAATTGGCTACTCACGGCCTGATTCGTATTTTCTATGCACTAATTAATTTTTTTCTAAAAATAATTTTGAAGTACCTGACACGTTTAAGCTCTGGTTATTCCATTATTTATTTATTTGGTTTTCTCTTTCATTGTATTATTGAATTTTATATGTTAATAAACTTTGTTATCTACCAACACGTGTTCTTTACTGCTGAATGTGAGTGAAAGTCTAATTTGCCATCCAGGACCCCTGGGCATAACGGTTTCTCCACTGCAGCTATCTCAGCCCTACTGCAACAGGTGCTCGAGATAACCGAAATCACGCTCAGCGTCAAAAGTAACGCTTCAGCTTGTTTATGCGCTAGACAAAGGGAAGAAAGGACGCCACAATATATTATTTAATAATTTCCTTACTTTTTATTGGGTATTTTGCCACTGAAAAATATTTAAAAATTTTTATGAAAAAACCTCTGCGCCAAACGGATCAGACAGAGGTTGGTTCTTGAATACTTGACTATAGATTTCATTTTCAATTTTTATTTTATTACATTGTTCTAGTTTATATATTATCAAAATGTATGGATAATTAATTAATTTTATTTCACCTAGATTTTATGCTCAATCCCTGGACTATTATACATTTATATAAGCAAATAAATATATGAAAGTTGTGCATGTGGTTTTGACTCGAGGCAGCATGAAATATTATAAACAAAATGGACGATATGTTTTAAGTCTCTGCCTGCTTTAGGGATAAACCGGGTTTAAACAGGAATTCTTTTAACTCAGTAAAATGAATAGACTGTCTGAGTTAAAATCTGGTAGTAGTAGTATCTGTCACAATTTCCTTCGAAATATCATCTATGTTCCCTTCCCCTCTGGAAATTCTTGAGGTCATAGCTATTTGAATAAAATCGCGAGAATGTAACAAGCCCTAATTCGAGCACACCAGTTTGTTAATCAGTATATTTGAAAATTGAAATTTAACTGATCAAATCGGAAAAGACAGTTAGTACATTTTCACACAGATACCACGTTGCTACTTTCATCTACTAGTTAAAACAGTAATAAACAGTACGAACAGTATCAATACTTGCAAAAATTTTCACCAAAACAGAAACGTCAAAAATTGACATTACGTGCCTTATTACATAACATGATACGTGACAGTTCACTGAACTACAAAAATCAAGTCTTCATCTAGTTACTATGTAAATTTCAAATGTTTATGTTAATAAATAAACAAATGGCGTAATTAACAACTATAAAAATTATCTCGGCTTCTAAACATCTTACAACAATAATTTTTTTTTTTCAAATTCGTGTAAAAATACCAGCTATCAGAATATGAAAGTTTTATGCCAGTACATTAATTGGTTATTAAGATATTCGCAAAAAATGCTGTCCGAAAAATTCGTACTTTTTCAAACGCCATTTTGTTGATGAAAATATTAAAAAATCATTATGCCAACAATGTATTCGTAAACTAGACGTCACAACGAAAAAAATGAGCTCCGGATGAGTCATCTTTGATGACTGGAACTGGGTCAGATTGAATTAAACATTTGAGACCTTTTTTATAAACAAATGCATTTTCTCGAAAAGCCATACATATTTTTTGATGAAAATTTTATGATAGTTCCAGGGTTACATAAAACATGTTTTTACCAAGTTCTAAGGATATAAGAAAAATTTTCACGGAATTAAAAATTATTGAAATTTTCGATTTTTTCGACAGTTCTTTTCGATTATTTAAAAAAATTATTAACCGATTTAAATTATTCGGATGGCAAATGAACTGTCTTTATATCACCTACGAAACGTATAACATCAAATATGGCTATTGTCAATTGGCTTAGAGCTACGCTTAGAAAACACGATTTTTCGTGATTTTTGCGCAAAAACGTGTGAATTAAAAAATGTTCCCCCACTGTAAAATGGGAGGAAATTCACAGGTATGTTCCTTATCAATGAATACATCGAATATACCATGTGGTTAGCTGTAAGGAATTTCATCCAAGATTAGCCTTCCCATGAGCTAATTCTACTGGCCTATGAATATATGCCTAATTTACAAGGGTCGGAATGTTTCAGCGATAACAGGGTCACACTCAGGAGCATTAAACAAGGTACAATGAATTATATTAAAAATACACTAAAAAATAATATCACATAAAACATAAAGTAATTTTCGGTTGATAATAGTGTAAATCGAAAATATTTTTTAACCAAATTACGAAATCAATAAATCCACAAAACTTGTAGATGTGCAGTGAAATTAGATGTCGCGTCGCATTATTTACGTACCTACTAGCTAATAAAATGAAACTAACTAAATCAAATACTATTACAACCCGTATTTATATTTGTAAAATACAGGGCCGCATTAACCCCGAGGCAGTGAGGCATTGCCTCGAGGCTCCCACCAAAATGGGGCCCCCACCACATTGTCTTGAATTTTTTTTTTGAGAATTATGAAATGCAAAATGTAAAAAATCTACCTACGTTATCCTGCGATTACAGAAACATAAAACCGTTTCAAATTTATTGATAAATATAAATGTGTTACATTATAACAAAAGATTTCGATTATTTGCATCCCCACAGGCCAGCCGAGAGGGGGGCGGGGGTGTTTCCCTATCATCAGGCAAAATGAGAGAGGTATATTTTTAAATAATTAGTGTGATGCAGATAACGATGGGTTCCGAATGGCTTATTGTTTAGAATGAGATAAATAGGAAATTGCTCCCCCCACTCTTTAGAATTTGGACCGAGATAAATACTGAATTTTAAGGAATATCACCACTAGCTCTTCAAAATTTTGATTGAGGAAAATATTCAGTTGTAAGGAGTATCTTCAAAAATTGCGATCGAGGTAAATATTCAGTAGTTGTAAGGAGTATCACCCTTCTGCTCTTCAAAATTTCGATCGAGGTAAATATTCAATTTTAGGGAATATCACCTCTCCGCTGTTCGAAGTTTTTATTGAGATAAATAGCTGCCACCCCCAGCTCTTCGAAATTTATATTGAAGTGAAGATTGCTAGTAGTTGTCTGTTACTACTCCCCGGGCCCCGATTTTCTCTCGTCGGCCCTGGCATCCCAGTTTTAAAAAATCCAGTATTATATAGAAATAATGAACATTTTTACTAAATAGCATATATATTTAAAAAAGTTCATTGAAAACCCTCTATTTGCCTTGAATTTCCGATACCGTTCGCTTTAAGCAGGCCTCCACCATAACTCTGCCTCTGTCTACAGGCCCCCACCGTAACTTTGCCTACAGGCCCCCATTCAGTTTAATCCGGCCCTGGTAAAATAAACTACTAACTATTAAATGACAAAATCATGGTTAATATAGAAAACAGACGATTAAAAAACATGAAGCAAAATACCATTTATGCTGTGGCCGTGTGTTTACTGCTCGGTGTTAGTTTCAAAGGCGCCATCGACCTGCTCGTAAAGTTATACTAGTCAACTGGTATTGTCTATGCCAAAAGTTACAAGACATAATGACATGTTAGCTTGTGGAAGAATAGGAAACTACCCCGAATTGCATTTTGATGGTGTCAACTTACACTTCCACATGAATCATATCTTCGGAAATGCTAACTTAAATAAGAATGGGACAAGAGGCTGGAGAAAATTCGAAAATCTTCAATATATATATACGTCAGAGTACTGACAGGCAACAGGCCGACCAATAAAAATTAATACCCTTTTATGGCGTTTAGATAAAGGTTCTCCTTTATCAAAACCCCATAACAGGGTATTAATTATTTGGCTGTGAAACCACTTTTAGTGTCATGCAAATTTGTGAAAGAAGCTGATCACGTCACGATTGTTACCTCAGTAATAGACACGCTTAAGTGGTTTTGGCGGGAATCGGAGCAATGTAACTATTAGGCACTGATGGCGTAAGATATATGCTTAAGGCAGGGGAGGTCTTGTAAGAGAAATGTCCCGATTTAGATCATTTTCCATGTGTAGCACACAAGGTGGGGCATTTGGCTGTAGGCGGCATTTTATTATGCGAGAAATTTCGAAAATATTAAAGACAGAACATGGATATACAAACACTAATTTTAATGTTATAGTAAATGTCAGAATATCTACAATGCCCTGAGCTGTCAATTCATCAATCTCTGCAAAAAATTAGTTCGGTGTTCGACAAACTCGAGAAAGCAGAAAGAATAAAAGGTCTCAAAATATATCACAAATTGAATGAAAGGTTCTCGAGAAACCCCGGATTTGACGAAATTGCAACAATTAGTAGACTTTTGGAGGTATACAATACATTTTCTCAACTCTAACTGATTGTTATTTGTTATTAAAAATTTCTCTATATTGTTACGTTATAATATTTCTTGAAAAATTAAATATCAAGTCAAGTCCAACTCTGTTAACGCCGAAAAATTCCGACCCTTCTTAATTTAACATGACACTGGAGATACACACCAAGGCGATGACGTATCGTATAGCGACAAACCACCTTGATTCGTTGAATATTAAATGCATATCTATGTATATTTACCGTTGTTTCAATGTCCTTAAGTCGATTGATATATTCCACAGCGTTCATGTTTAATCTGTCTTCGACCGATACGGAATAATTTGTTATAGGAAGGTATTCCACAACCGCAGCACCGTATGTGTATCTTCTTTCATCATCCTTGAACAATAAACATCTTTATAATGAAACGGTAATTTTAAAAATTCTACTCACTGACACATCACAAGACCCACGGTTCATTAATGCTGCGAAAATTAATACAATCAGCTTCATTTCGTAGCTTATCTATGTATTCTGGGTAACTTCAGTTGTAGGTGGTAATCACTGAAAAACAATCGTAGAAGATTTATTGAACAATTCGACTAACGTTAGGTTAAATAACTGTAACGTAAACAATAGTGCAGTAAAAAAAGGCCAAAAAAATGGGGAGATAGGTATAGTCTGGATACAGCAAGATTATGATTTTATCCTGTTTGGGGTATCACTGGGAGTATATTACTAAGTTTCGAAAACCTTGTGCTACTTTTTTTATAAACAATTATATTTTTTTACTGCGTTTTTCGAGCTTTAAATGTGAATAACTCCGGCTCTATAAGTCGGATCGGGGCAAATAAAAAATCAGTCTCTTTGTAATAAAATTGCCAATAAATTTCCGTTAGTTTCAATTCTCTGAAATACGTACATAACCTACAAAACTGAAAAAACGAGAAAAAAACAGTATTTTTTTCATTTTGGTGCCCAAGACCGTCAACTAGACCAATTTGCATCAAACTTTCAGAAAATATACTTTTTGATGTAATAAAAAGACTCTGAAAAATTGTTGTCAAAATATTGAACCCATTGGCCAAAATTGCATTTGCTATCTAAAATTTGAAATGCCCGCCATTTTATGCCATTAAGTTCAAAATGAAAATTTTTTTACAGAATGTAAATCTCGACGCCAGCTTTCTAACGCAATTAAAAACAATTTTTTTTAATGTAATTTTGGTTACTTATTTTACATTTGTTTATAACTTAAATAACAACAATTGCATTTTTTCGGCCATTTTGAAAAACAAATTAACGTTTTTTATCAGATCTGGTAGAAAATTTTGGGCCCTTTAATTTATAAAAAAGAAAGTTCATTTTTGTTATCGTGAACTCGAGATATTTAACTTTTTGTATTTTGGTCAATTGTTAATTAACAAATGCATATTTTGAGCTAAAATTTGGACTATATCATTTCGAAACCTATTCATTTCATATTATAAATTCAAAAAAATTTTAAGTTTTATAGAAACTTATTTCCAAGCATTATAATGCAAGTATTGTTAATTGAGCTAAAAAGTGATTTTTTAAATTTTTTCATAAAGCTCAGTTGCAAAATGCAATAACTTCCTTGTTTCTTAAAATTCGGAGGACTTTTTTTTTAAATACGTTATTTTTTCCCTCGCAGTGCGATCATCAACTTAGCTTTTTGTTAATAATAACAATAATAAATATTTTATATTTTTAAATTTATATACAACCAACGTTTGCTAATGTACAAACCTATTTACCTGCGGAGCGAATAGTTGCTTATAAATGAGGAGAAATGTTTACATTTTCTTTCTTATTCCCCACCAGTTCCATTCCTTACAGCTTAGATCGGTTGCCGTGCAGTAGTGTCTGTTTAAATTTTTATATTTGAGAAGCTGTAAATTAATTTATTACATGTGTGATACCAGGGGGGCACGTTTAGGGTTAGACCGCTTGGACATGTTAACAAGTACGACACTGATATTTCACTTAATACAAAATTTAATAACAAAGTCTAATGGTCCACACGAATGATGCAAGTAAATAATACAGTCTTAATATCACCGAATAAATTTGGTAAAATAAAAGAACTAACGATCTGCTACCCGCTAGCCCTCAATAATCAAATCTTAACTCTATCACAGGTAATCATAGAATGCCTTTTTGCCCCAGGCTAGCTGATTTCGTTTCGTTCGCCCTAAGCGTGTTCCTATGCCCATATAAGGAAATACATAGAATCTTAAACTGTTATTGGTTGGGATAAGTCAACCTGAATGTTTACATTAACAAAAATAATAAACAGTCATAAGTACTAATGAAGGGTTCCTAAGAATCACAGGCGTGGAGAAATTATTTCGGTGCCGTCGACATACAAATTAAAAATGTCTTCGAGTGAAAGTGAGATTATTAGGTGTTTAAAATATCATAAAAGTTTTGTATGGGTGTAATCTAATAAAACCTATGGATTTAGGTGATTTAAGATTTCATTGTTTACAAAAACTTACATTGAAAACCGGTTGTAATTTGAAAAACCTTCCTCCGATAGAAGAAGCTACAAATGAACATTTATTGAGAGTGTATCTTCAAATACACAAATGGCTGGAATATGAAGAAAGTTGAAGAAGACTATATAGATGAAGCAGACATAGATTCAAGCTGTACCGATATATCAGAATCGGAACCCCAAAACGACTGCGAACGCTTGCAAGTTAATGTACCCGATCTTCGTGTTCAAATTCGTGATGAAGTAGAAAATGGTGAAAAAATTTTATTTGAAACAGATTCAGAGAGTGAAACTGAACTGTACACATTAGAAATCAAGAGATTAAAATACATTAATTACGATTTTGTAAATTTATAAGAATAAAAATGTTTATTTTTAAATAAAATGTATTTACCATATTATTAATCCTCGCCTTTAAAACTTTTTCTAACAAGTATTTATATTACAATATTTACTATTTCCTTTTGTAAATAAAACTTAAAACATTATATTTAGAAGACAATATAAATTTAATCTAAGTATTCATATTTATATAGAAAGATTTAAAAAAATATATACAGGTTTATACATTAGCAATCGTTGGTACATGTGTACATATGAATTTGGAAATAAAAAATACTCATTTGCATTATTAACAAAAAGCTAAGTTGATGATCGCATTGCGAGGGAAAATATAACGTATTTAAAAAAATAAAGTCAGCCGAATTTTAAGAAACAAGGAAGTTATTGCATTTTGCAACTGAGCTTTATGAAAAAATCAAAAAAATCACTTTTTAACTCAATTAACAATACTTACATTATAATGTTTGTAAATAAGTTTATATAAAACTTAAGTTTTTTTTGAATTTATCATATGAAATGAATACGTTTCAGAATGATACAGTCCTAATTTTAGCTCAAAATATGCATTTGGTAATTAACAATTGGCCAAAATGCAAAAAGTTAAATATCTCGAGTTCACGTTAACAAAAATGAACTTTCTTTTTTTTTTAATTAAAGGATACAAAATTCTCTACCAGATCTGATAAAAAACTATAATTTGTTTTTCAAAATGGCCGAAAAAATGTAATTGTTGTTATTTGAGTTATAAACAAATGTAAAAAAATTAGCCAAAATTACATTAAAACAAATTATTTTTAATTGCATTCGAAAGCTGACGTCGTGATCTACATTTTGAAATAAAAAAATTCATTTTGGACTTAATGGCATAAAATGGCGGGCATTTCAAATTTTAGATAACAAATGCAATTTTGGCCAATGGGTTCAATATTTTGACACCAACTTTACAGTGTCTTTTTATTACATCAAATAGTATATTTTCTGAAAGTTTGATGCAAATTGGCCTAGTTGCCGGTCTTGGGTACTAAAATGAAAAAAATACTGTTCTTTTCCCGTTTTTTCAGTTTTGTAGGTTATGTACGTATTTCAGAGAATTGAAACCAACGACAATTTATTGGAAATTTTATTACGAAGAGATTGGTTTTTAGTTTGCCCCGATCCGACTTATAGAACCGGAGTTATTCATATTTTAAGCTCGAAAAACGCAGTAAAAAAAATTCAATTGTTTATAAAAAAAGTAGCACAAGATTTTCGAGGTCCAAAACTTAGGAATATACTCCCAGTGATACCCCAAACAGGATAAAATCATAATCTTGCTGTATCCAGACTGTGCAAATTAAAATGCTTTTTTTACTGCACTACAATGCAAACTTTATAAAAATAAAAGATATTTTTGTAGAATATTCGAGGATTATTTGGAACCACATTAATTATAATATTTAACGAGGTAGCTATTGTTGGTATTATAATTACTTCCACATTCACGTAGTGGAGTTCTTTATTTTTGAATGTTAATAAATGTTAATGAAGTGTACACCTATTAATTTACCTAATCTACTATGTCTTACCTATATTAAAATTTATTGAATGGATAATAATATTAATATTAATAACAATTGAATTGGGCCGTTTTGCTAAAATTGTCCGGGCCGGTTGGACTGACACGATCCACCCCTGGCTGTGCTATAAGTATTACACTAGACGTTGGTTTCAATTCCAATTAACTTAAGTGTTCGGAATTGGGATAATTCTTTAAATCAGCGAATATTCTTATAATGCAGGTAGGTATAGTATTTCCAAAGTCAGTTGGCAAACTATAAAAACGTCCGGTAAACGAATTTAGTCTCGATAATTGATAATAACGTCTACGCCATTTAAAAAAAAAAATCTTTAATCGTCTTATTTATATTAACGTCCTGGTGGAGTTTAGCTAATGCTATTCCACCACTCAACCAGGACACGTACACACAAACATCAACACAACAACCATTCCCTGCGATATTGCCATCTATCGCAGCTAAGACTCGAACTCATGAGAGATAACAGCGACTAAACATGTTGTGCCACCCAACAGCGATCTAGCCCACTGTTGCCATCTGGGTAACACATTAAAAACGCCATTAGCCATCCATACCCTGGCCAGGATTCGAACCCGGGACTCCGTGGTCGCAAGCCAAACAATTCAATTAATTCAATTCAAATTTCTTTTATTCAATTTAGTAATAACATATTATATGCACGTACTCAGAGCCAGCCAGACATGCGCGGCGCAAAGTGCCGTGGCAATTGAATGGTTGGATGAGTGAGTGAATATAAAACTTAAAATAATTAACAATGAAACTAACTCCTATCTCTAAAATAAAAGATTTGCAAAAGCTGATGGCAAAATTGAACATATAAAAGTGTATATTTAAAATAATTTGTAAAACATGTATATAAATATGGTTAAAAAGACAAGCTCAGTCGTTGGTGGTAGACATATACAGGTGAGTGCTAAGGCGTCTCACCTGCTCCATGCAATTCGTTCAAGACTTACATTGCTAACAGTCGACGATGCCGCAGAGTTTTTGGTTTAAAATAATTTATGTTTGGATACATTTTTGAATTAATAAAGTTCTGGTTAAAATAGGATTTTGAGAAATAAATGAATTTAAAACAAAAATGTACAAAAAGAAAAGAAGGGAAAGATAGAAGTATACAATTTTGTAATGCAAGAATGTCCAGATATTGTGGCTAAAGTGGCTGCCGAAATATGGGCAGCGTCTGGTATGGTAATTTGTGTTTTATTCTAAAAGGTTCATTATGCTGTCTTATTCGCGTTATGTTGTTTGTTAGCGGACTATCGTTTAGTTTGAAAGCATAAAACTTTTGTGAAATTTCAGAAACGTAGTTCGCTATTGGAGTAGTGTCGTGACATAAGGCATATAGATCCCTGAGGGGAATATATCGCGTTGTGTTAGTAATGAGGCGCATGAACTTATGTTCAAGGACTTTTAATTTATTCATTGTCGTGCTCGGTATGCTGCACCATGCCGGAGCCGCGTACGTTATAGCTGGCCTCACTACAACGGTGTATATGAGTTTCTTATTATGTCTGTTAACTTTGCTATTCCTGGCCAGGAGCGGATACAGACTCCTGGACATAGAATAGACTGTCCGTACTCGTTCGTTAATGTGTTTCATAAACGTTAGTCTTTTGTCCAAGTGTACCCCTAGGTACATCACACTTTCATCCCTGGTCGGAATTTGGGTGCCCTTGATCAAAATTGGCGTAATAATTTTGTTTTTAGAATAATTACGTGTGAAGACCATTGCCTCTGCAAGCCAAACACCTTAGCACTGCGCCACTAAGCCGAATTTGAATCGACAAATAGTTTTAAAATCGGTTATTAATTTTCTGGATAAATAAAATGCCTCCAAAGTAATAGTTAAGCTAATAGTTAGCTATTAGAGCAATTATTACATCCTAAGAAAATTTAAATTGTTATTATCGTAACTTACTTTATCAATTATTACTGCACTAAACGTACCACACTGCTTTGCTTAACTCAAATATGTAGGTCAATATAAACATTAGTTAATATCGCTATATGCTCCTTTAACACGTTTGGTCGATTGTAGTATTTATACGGGCGCCATTCGTCATATCCGGGCACTACTCTCGTGAGAGATACTCCGGTAAAAACGTTTATGTTTGTGTTTGTTCCAACTGACATTAGAAGTAGTATACGTGCTAACTCTAAAAAAATAGAGTTTACCATTTTATTTCTGAAACATGTTAAGATTTTCTTTTATTTAAAAAACATACATTTTTAAAAAATTCTTATATTTAGACCTTTCAACCGAAATCCAAGCTGATTTTTAAGAAAACTTTAAAATAATCCCTGGTATGATTAAAACCAGTATAGGAAAAACGCTTGGATGGAAATTGTTATATTTTTCTCTTTTCAATAGTTTCGCTATTACAAGCTTTCAAATGTTTTAGTATAAGTATAATTATCACATGTTTTTGTTAACATGCGAATACAATAGTTATTACCCACGTTCAGACACCACCTTCTATATTACAATGTTATGATCCTATTAAACAATTCACTAGTCTAAATTCACCGATAAGATCGAGAGACGATGATTGATGAGATTGTACTTAATATTTGACAATTTTTCAAATCTTTTGTTTCTTTCATAGTTATAATTGTAAGTAGAAGTTGTACTTGTAACCATTGTATGTGCAAGAAGATATTCAATTTTCTGTAGATTTAATTGTGAGCTTTGTTTGGTAGGTGTTATTATTTTGTTCAACACAAAAAGATATATAATACAGTATAATACAAATAAAGGAACTGTTCTGTACGTAGCATTAAATATATTAATTCTTTGTATTTTACATGCTTCTTAATTTAGTTCAATTTATGACCGTTGATAGGGTGACATAAGTTTCCCCCGGGCCTAGGGTTTAACTTGCCTGTCTCTGGTTTAACCTGAATTACAAAAAGGCCCCACAAAGTCTTGTTGCCCCTGTCTAATTGTATTGAAAACTTTTGACTTGATTGGCATACTTATTATTTTTTCCGGAAGAATTTCAGAATTCGCCAGATTTGCCTTAAACAATTTAGTGCTCTTTCAAAATATTGAGTGGGCAGTTGCCTACCCTTGCCCCCCCCCCCCCCCCCCGAATTACGCCTATGTAAACGGCAGTCATAATCCAGCATTCAGTTAACGTACATGTCGCTACACTTGTAAAAATATAATGGTATGCATCTACAGTAAGCTACATTTTATTATTAAATAAAATATTATTTAAAATTTCGACTTTCATTAAAAGAAAACAACAATGAGTAAATAAAGGTCAATACCCAACAATAACAGAATATAAAATACGTCTACTCACCGTAATTATCACCTGATAAACATACGATGAGTTTTGCAAAACAACTGAGCCTTATATATGAATTAATTATAATTAGCTGATAGTGATAAAGATAATTCTCAGTAAATATGAACGACTTAATGAACTAAAACCAAAATACCCTTTTATCAACAAATCCCTCAAGCGACGCCAGATTTACGGTTAATTGCAGCGGCGGATTAAGGTTTCACTATTAGACAAGAGCCAGGTGATATTCAAGTCCATGAAACCCCACCATCTTGATGAAAAATCACGGAAGGAGGTGGTACACAATGAACACTTTTAGGGGGGTCCGACAGTCAGCAACAGAGCGCGTGGGCCCTTTAAAAAAAAATGTACAATTCGTATCCTTGGATTGAAACATACTTTTCCTTTATAGAAAAATTTTCCAAAAGACGAGGTATGTAAATAAATTCATTTTAGGCCTTTGTTCTCATTTTCACTGAATCTTCATAGCCGTAGGGGGTTATGTGGGTACTGGCTTACTCTGCATAGCCACTGTGTGGAAACTAGTGTTAGAATGAGAATTGTCCAACAAGAAAGACAAATTCATTTTAGGATTTTAATTGCTAGCATAACAGAGTTCAGGTTATCGAAATGATGCAAAAATTGTAAATTAATAATTTTACAAATAGTTTTAATTTTAATTATCATGGATAGTTTATCTGCTGTTTGCAAAATCATATAAAGAATATGTTTCATTACAAGTATAAGCAAACAAAAATAATTCACTTTTGAATTAGTATCCTTGGATGTTAAAAAGTACCAAAGAGTAGGAAAAGCTTGGTGCTAGAGGATTTTCCAAGGCGGCCACTGACGCTGGTAACAGTTTGATTTGATTGATTTTAAGGTGAGCATTGCTGCTCATTCCGGGCATTCAGTCTGGAGGTTCGTTCAAACACGCAGCCTGGTCGTCGGCCGAACGGCCAGATGCAGCCGCCCAGTCGCCCACAATTATGTACATTCTTCACTCGCTGTGACATATTCATGCCACGACTAGGCGGCCCCACCCGACCGACCAGCGGACGACCAAACCGTCCACTAAGTTTTCTGTTTCTTTCTTTTCTAGATCTAGCAGTGTACACTGCTTCCTGCCCGTTTGCGTCTATGGGTATATGATTCCATTTTTCCCAGATATCTGCGTTTTAGTTCGACGCAATGAGCTTTTATTTATATTAACCGTTCCACAGGTAAATATCTATTTATGGTGAAAGTGCAGGGAAAAAGAGCTTTTTTCAGCGGGTTATGAGAAAGAGGCCCGAGAGAATATTTTGTACACCCTGTATATTGGTTTATTTTTGAAGTAATCAGTTTTAGATTTAGTTTACGTTTGCCAATTCCGGATATTTTTCTATTTCATTACCTATGTTTAATACCTTTTCAATTTTAATTTTTAATTTTTTTCAATTTAAATAAAGAAATAAACATTAATAAACTAAACTACCAGTTAAACAAAACTTATCTGTTTCAGCTGTCTATACTGCCTTATTAACACATGTAGCTTACTGTATCATTCACTTGAAAAAAGGACGCAGATATAGATTTTAAGACTAGGCACTGCACCTTCTCGGGTTTTATACATACGCTTTTGTGATGCTACATTCAAGTAATATAATTTAGGGCCGGTTTTTCAATGTCCAGTTAAAAGTGCCAGATAGGTAGCTGCTAGTTACGCTTAGCTGGCAGTTATATCTATGGTAGTGTTTATCAACAGTAATTTAACTGCCAGCTACGTATTCATGAGTTGAATTATTTCTTAGCTATGTTGGCACTACTGATACTACCTGAACTTTCTTTCAATTGGTTTAATTTAAATTACTCGCGTGGTTTAGTGACAGTTTATCTAATTTAACCTCAAAGTTCATTGCGTTGTCTAGCTTGTTGATTGATGTTCTGTTCTTAATTTTGTGTGCTTGGGTATCAGCAATAATTGTAATAGAGAACGCAAAAATGAAAAAAATATTAACTACACTTTAAGTGATTGGAGAAACAGAATTATTCCTGCAAGTTCCTCTATCATCTCAACGATATGTAAAACAGTTTCTTTACGCAGTCGAAATCTTATTAAAAAATATTTATTATCATAATTCTCAAAATGATTTTCTCGTTCCTTTATGGTATAGGGTCTCCTTTCATACTTTATAAATTGTATAATATCATCATCATCGCTCATATCCAGAACATTATTATTATTATTCATTATTGGCAATAATATATTTAAGATAAATCACAAATTAAAAACGAACATATCAATCAATCACATTGGTTTTTAGGTTAGAATGTTTTAGAATTGTCAGAAATTGAAAAAATGCGCATGTGCAAATCCAGTAACAGTGCTTAACTAGCACTTTTAACTCTCTGCTAAATTTATTTTCAGATAGTGAGTTTAACCCTCCGGTAAATTTTACCTGCACATTGAAAAACAGTTTATCTGCCAGATAAATCTTATCTGACAGTTAAGCTATTTAACTGGACATTGAAAAACCGTCCCTTAATCAAATATCAGCTCTATGAAATAACTAGACTCGTACTAATTTATATCAATCAATGTAGAATTGTTCACGCTTTAATTCAACACAATCTCGTACGATTTGTTACCATTTTAACCGACTCTATTTCAAAATTTTGTAGGAGCTACCAAATACGGATCTGTCACCGAACTCGACCCACATTGAACCCCTTCGTAGCAGTTTGATTTTGATTTAGTAAAAAATTCCCCTAATTTTGGGGCGATAAAGGACAATTCAAATATTTAATTGTCTAATGTATTTTTAAACAAAAATAAGTAATTGAGGTGCCCATGGAAAAACTCTGAGGGCCTCAAAATGTTCGCTGAAAACTAAAAATTTTGAACATAAATCAGTGCAAATTAAAAACAAGTAAAATTAAATTAAATAACGCAAAATCTGTGACAATTTATTCCTTGGACTTCAAGTAAGTTATACTTTGAGTCCAAGGATTTCACGATGCTCCAAACCGTTTTTAATATAGAGCAGTCGAAAACATTACAAATCTGTCGTATAATTATCCTCGATTCAGTTAAAAATTAGGGGCCCGTAGAAGGGGTTAACTACCAAAAAAAAAAAAAATAGAATAGCGTACAATCAGTGGTAGAGAAGGAAAAGCCGGTCCCCCCATTCATTTATAGTTACAAGTGCAGCTGCTTCAAAAAAGTACCACGACAAACTAACGTTGCTTTCGACCGATCGCCATGTAAACTGCTCGAAACACGTTCATATACAGTAATCAATTATCACAGGTTTACAAAAAGAACAAAATATTCGACTAATGCGATCCCATTACCGTACCCCGAAGATTTTTGACGTGCTGAGTACGATGCCGTTTGGTGCCTTCGCGTCAGGATTTCGAGAAAACTAAGGGCTAAAAGTACCTATCGGTGACTTTGAGCGGCTGTATCTTCGAAACGTAGGAACGCACGTATTTCTGGTTTATGCTATTCAATTTCTCGTTCGATTTTCTATGACCTACGACAAAAATGCCGTCGAGCCTGTAAGAGATTTTATTTGGTAGAAATGGCTCTCGAAGCTTGGCCGTGTCGCTCGAGGAGCGAAATTCTCGGACCTCTCACTTTGACGGCCGGTATCTCGCTTAAAAATCACCGGAAAGGATCGTGTTCCACTTCATCGGATTTGAAATTTAATTTGCAATTAATCTAGTACAAAAAAGAAGGGTCATTTTGTCTAGAAAAAGTTAGAACTTTAAATGTGAAAAGGTGTCAAAATCACCCATATTTTTTAGATACCTTCGAAATTTTGTATCTCTTCTCTGTCTTCTTAAAATAGAGGATTTCAAATATCTTTAAACCATATTGTAACTCGTAAGAATCGACACAATTCTGTATAAACAATTTTTTGCACTATTAGTATTCGAGATATCCTCGAGAGACTTAATAAAATGTACAGCCTGTATATAAAAATGTTCCCGGCTGTCCTTCGCTAAATAAGAAATTTCTTCTGTTATTTGGGGACCAGAACAAGTATTTTATACCATCATCAATTCACTTTTATCCGGACGGGCGGGCAATATAGCCGCTTTTAACATCGTTCTTTGCTGCGTCTTTCTGTGTCAAGAGAGAGATAAATAATCAGTGGCGGATTGACAATGGTGGCGTGGTGCCCGTGGTGGCGATCGCCACAACACCCCCCTTTCATATTGAGAATATCCGTGGACATGTGACATGTGCTCTCGCCGCCGTCCCTCGGTACATATCGCCGCTACAACAGTGTTGTCTACTGACGGAAGTTTCTTAACGAGGACATTTTTCGGACCGTCTCCCCCCCGTTTTTAAAAATTTTGAGCGAGAGGGAAAAAATGGAGAAATCCCCCCGCTCTTCAAAATTTGCAAGAAAACACCTTCAACGAAATCTACCTGCCTTAATATCTACCGAAATCGCCGGAAAGGCTGCGGCAACACTGAATCGGACATTCTCGGACATTTTCATGTCAGTTGGCGGATAATTACGGTTAATATATTATTGGCAACACTGCGCCACAACCACCAACAAGTGTCAGTCCGCCACTGTAAATAATTATACGACAGTAGGGGGTTTCGAGTGTTTCAGAACATACTAGATTGGCAACAAGAAAATAGTGCCAACAGACATCTAAAGAAAATTAATCACTTCAAAACTGTTTTATTTTATTTTATTGCGAAAAATTTACAACATTCGCCACCAAGAAAACATCTAACACATCATGAAACAAATTCACATATGCATATTTCCATCCCCTACCCCGAAATTATCAAACAACTTTAAAAACCACCCAACCGTACACTCCTTATCCACATGTTAATAATACCTACTTGCTTGCTATCATCTACAAAGTCATTTTTATATATTTTCAATTTTTCTCGTTTTTGAAAAACATAATATTGACTTGCCACCCCAACTTAACACAACGCCGGTAGTCTTATAATAATACTTAAAATGTAGGGGTCCAACATTTTCCTCCCCCATTTCTACCCCCGTAGCCTTCGGATCACTTTTATGCGACGCAGAAAGGTGCAACCTACACATTGACACAAAAACACTCCGATCGGACTACCCCTGCGGCCGGCGGTCATGACCGAACATTTACTAAGCATTTATTCCCTCCTATACACAGGACTCATATAACATATACCGTGTACGATTCCCTTATTAGATTCTAGATATTTTCCTAACATCTAGCGTTACACTAATAGGTAGAGAGCTGGCTGTACAGATTTCCTATGAATAAGATACATGAAAATCTCTTTATAAATGAGTTAAGGAGCCACTTTTCATGTAAGCAAATTTTGCCCGCGTCATGGAATTTTACCGGAAGTGACGTCAAAATGGGAGGCTGCGGGCAAATAAGAAGAGGCACCCTATTTCTTTTAATAACTAGAAGGCTTGTACTTTAACTTTAAAAAAATTATTCATGTATTCGATGACTTAAGAGAACATAAAAAAATTACTTTAATCGAGGGTGTCTCAGGGTTGCGGGCAAATTAAGCCTGAGTTTTATTCATGTATTCAATGACACAAGAAATCGTGACCGGAAGTGACGTCAAAATTCCATGACGCGGGCAAAATTTGCTTATATGAAAAGTGGCTCCCTCTATGTCTGTGACAGTACTTACTCGATCACACAAAATTTTTCATGTATTTTATTCATAGAAAATCTGTACAGTCGGCTCTTCAACTATAAGTACCGATTTCTTAAATATTTCTAATGTTAGTAGTAACAGTAAGGAATTGCGTATGCAACACGTTGCAAAATTTTTTTCACTTGTAACATTTACAAGTTTTGAAGAAACCACCTACTTTTTGCCACTTATTGAATAAACAACTATTTACGTATTTACGCATTTTATTACTTACCGCTACTATTAATAGGCCATGTAAGTCAAATTTCTCGCATAACAATTATAAAGATTACTGATCCAATAATATTCTTGAGTAGATAACCGTACAACCTCTAATTTACTTTAAAATTTGCTTGAAAAAATGATAACTAATTTGCAATTCGTTCATATTTAAACCTGTTGCTGTCGGCACGCCAATGTCAACACTTAAAATTATTCAGATTACAAATTAATTTATAAATTAAAACACACAGATATAAATAGTACAATAAGTATACGTAAAAATCTGGCGACTAAATTCAAAGATTAGATCTATAAAAGGAAAATAATATTTTGTTCCGTATCAGGATCTGAGGGGGCAAAGTCTCGCATGATTTTGTAACACATTGTCTACGAAAGAGACCTGTTGAAAAACCGTGGCTTGGTAGACGGTCACGTAAAAGATTATAATATAAATGACAAATTTCGTGTCGACGTCGGACTACGTCAAAGTCATATCTCAGAAATTCTATCAATTTAATGTAGGCGAACCTATTTACAAACAACGTCACTCAAACTAGAGAGCATAAAGCACCATTTAGCATAATACATAAACTACCCTTCCAAACGTAGCCCATTTGTCGGCAACAACTGTAGCTAAAAGTTTCTCTCTGTCTCTCTCTTCAACTTTAATCATTATCTAACAAAATTTTCAACCTTTATACTCTGTTCTGCTCTTTATTTACTTATTTTTTTGTCTTTTGCTTTTCCAAATTCATTCACTTCAAAATTTCAAACGGTTTAGTATTGCCTCTTTCGCTGAATTATTTAAAATGAATTTCTTGGCTGATGATTTTCTCACAGGACCATAGTTTTAGCATCCAACTGATTATACTTATTTTTTTATATATACAAATTGCTTTAAATCAGAGCTGTGTCGAGCATTGATAAAAAGGGCTTCAAACAGTAAATACAAAGTACTGAAAAAAAGTGCTTGTAATTATCGAGCACTAAGCACTTTAAATAACGACGTGATTGCGATGACTATAAGCACTTTTAGATAGTAATTTGATGGAGGTAAAAGTGGATGGAACACAACCGAAGTTAGAAGGACTGCCACTTGGAGTTCCTCAGGGTTCCGTTTTGGAACCATTACTGTTCATGCTGTATGTCAATAACTTGTCCAATAACATAAGCAATAGACATTTAACTATATTTGCGTGCAGATGACTTTACAGTAACTTTGACGGCCAACACTGAGGAATTTTGAGAGGGAGTGGTTGTAACTCTTGAAGAATTTAGTACTTGGTTACGAATGCACAAATCTATATTAAATGCTAAGAAAAAGATAATTACAAATTTTTATATTCAGAAACACCTCCCGCACAACATAACATTGTACGATGAGAAAAAATATATCCAATTAATTGCACCCTTGTTTGTATACGTGATTCAGACCAAAGTTCAGTTGAACTTAGTTTAAAATCTAAAAATTATTATTTTTACAACAATGGGGTCGTTGCACGTATTTTTTTTATTGCATGTTCTGAAAATATAATGAAAAATATTAGATCCGTGTTTTTTGTTTTTTTTTTGTTGCATGCGTTTCAAGGGTGTAAATTAGCGTCAAAGTTCGATCTGTGGCTCTTTAAACCCTTTAAATGATGACGTAGAGCGGGCAACGCAGAATTCCTTCGAAAATAGTCGGAACTTACCGATCTATCCGTGCCCGTCCCTGTCAATCAAAAACCTGCCGGCCGAACGTGGACCATGACCTAGACATACGTGTCGATCAATAATCCGGCGCTAGTGCATCAGCGTTTTCAATTTATGACGTAGCAGCCCTAGTAGCACCAATGTTGCACCAATATATAATCGATATAAGACCAATATATGAATATAGGACGAATATTCATATCTTGGTCCTACATGGATTATATATTGGTCCAATATGTTGTGCTACTAGGGAGGGGCAAAGGAATTCTGCTGACGGCGCGCTTTATTTTAAAGTGGTGTAGTTTGAATTTTGGACAATAATTTGGTCAATTCATGTAACACAGGGCACTAGCAAACCCACAGTTGTATTTTCTATACAAAATCAATCTCAATTTAGATATAGTGCAACGACCCCATTGTAATCTTAGATTCTGATTCTTGATCAAGCTGGTTATCATTTAAACTTGGTCGAGACAGGATACAGTCTGCCATAAAAGTTGTCCATGGCACTATAGTCTGTTTTTAAACCAGGAGGAGCGACTTAATTTGAACACGCTAAATCATACATTTGTGATTGGATATGCCCTCGCCAGTTTTACACAAGGCAATAGTCGCAAAATTTGACATAATGTAAAAATTTTAATTTCATGTCATAAATTATTTGGTTATAATTTCTATTTTATCGTTTGCACATTATATATCAGTTTTTAATTCATTTAGTATAAATCTGAAAGTAAAAATGGCTAATTACTTGGTGCCTTTATATTGCGTAAATGGTATGGATGCTGTATAAAATACCCAAAGGTCAAATAGAGGTCGATGTATTATATAATGTAATAAAATACACATAAAAACACTGTAGTCGTGAATTATTGGTTGCTTAAAACGCCAAAAAGGTTTTAGTGTATTTTCTAGTTACTTTTATGGTGTGAATGGAACTTTCCATATTTATTCCTCCTGATTTAAAAACAGACTATGGTGCAGAACTTATTTTAATGAATGAATACAAAATTCTAAATACGCCATATGACGTTTACCAACGTTTTAAATAACACATCGGTTGAAGCCCTGCATTTTCATTTCTATGGGCTACTTACTTAGGGCCGGTTTATCAACGCGAGGATAAAGTTATCCTATGGTTAAATCGCAATTCAATAATAACAGTAAGGTCACTTCCCCTACTGAGTGCAGTCCACGCATCGATAGCAGGAGTAAGGCAATCGACGCGTGGACTACACTCATAGTAGGGGAAGTGGCCCTTCTGTATTATTAAACTGTGATTTAACCATAGAATGTCTTTTAACTTTGGATTGATAAACCAGTTCTTAATGTAGTTAGTTTTACAATAAGGGCGGACTGTATCGACTCGGTTTAAACCAAAGTTAGCTTAATCAAAGATCAAAATTCACGATTACGATGCTTGCAACAATCGCAACTCTGGTTTTTGATCTTTAATCAGACAGACTTTGGCTTACCTTCGTTGATACAATCGTCGGAAGAGAAATGGGTGTCTCAAATTTTCGTCTAAATTACGATTTTAAATTTTTCCGTTGAACGGTCCTGAACATTAATCAGTACGACCCTGCTCTCTTACATGCTCGTTATTTACAGTTTGATATCTTGGGCTTGTTACAGCCATATGTGACATGGTATTCACAGAACCTGTTTATACAGTTGCATACATTGCTTTGTTTATGTTAGTTTTCAATTAATTTTTTGAGGTTAGATATAATCCACTATGGACAATAACACAAGTGATTTTCTTAACATTTATATCCAATCTGGATTACACGGTTTCAATAATGGTACGTAATAAGGTATTTTAATCCGTAATATTCAACTTCTTTTCTACTTTGTAGTTATAGACCCACAGTTGGATGTTTACATCCCATGGGCTCCTATATAGAGTGTAAAAATGAAGTGGTGGATCAGCAAGAAAACACTAAACCACTAGAGGAAAGCGATGGCTCTCCATTTTACTATTTAAATCTGTTTTTAGATACGGAACTTATCCAGTGGCTTTTAACAGAAATGAATGAAAACGGTAGGCTTAGAAACAACAGCTGCGTACCAGAAGATGAGTTCAGGTGTTTTATTGCTATAATCTACCTTTCAGGTTATTTGGCGATACCTCGTAGAAGATTAATGTGGGAATAATCACCCGATTGCCATAACAGCTTAGTCTCCAGTGCGATATGAAGGGATAGATTCGAATATATTTCAAGCAATTTCTTTTCCTTCGACAAAAATGACAATATTAAAATTACCGAACTCAATATCAGGGTTAACCGCAAGTTAACCGCAAGTTATATCAGTATTGTCCCGTTGATGTCCAATTTAACATAGAAGTCTAGGATCTGCGAGTCCAGATTTAATGCCGTCAGGCATTATGTGATTCCACAGAAAAATCAGACTCGGTGTGGGAAGTGCAAGATGAAAACCACCACCAGGTGTCAAAAATGCAACATTGGTGTGCATGTTAAGTGTTTTGTGGATTTCCACACAAGACCGAAAAAGATTGATAATGTTGGCAACAAAAAGTAAAACCATTCTGTTTGGACCAAAAACTGAGTATTTAAACAGAATATTTGTCAATCACCTTTGTGAATCCTTCAACACAAATCAACAGCTATTCTCTGGACTATATGTGTCTCACCAAGCGCTGGATTATGAATTGCAAACCTGGTACGTTAAGTGTAAAAATTGCATTTTACCACAAAATGTTTGGTTTCAATTGCATAAACACCAGCCGAAATATTTATTCCCAATTAAAGGAACTCTTGTGCCAGCCGTCCCGGATCACTTACAGACTGTGGTTTCGAGTTGTTGGCACGTAGGTCTGTAAAGACTGGCTTGAGACTTCCTCACCCTATTGAGTATTTCGAAGTCATAAGACTACGAAATGGAAGGAAGCTTATAATGGCATGAAAGTTTTTAAAAGCTAACTAACGAAGCATTACAGATGTTCAATTAAATTCCCATTTCCATTAAGGCATTTTTTAAAGCACCCCACAAAAAAATAATCACACGGGGTTAAGTCAGATGACCTCACAGGCCACTTCATTAAATTTTGATTGTCAATCCATAGGTTGGGAAATTGTTGGTCCAGTTACATCTTGTTACGCTTCGTTAGTTAGCTTTTAAAAATGTTGAAGCCGTTATAAAAAATCAATAAATAATGTCAAGTAAATCAACAACAAGTAATGTAGAGCATTTTAAAGTGCTCTGAGAAGTTCAATAATAATCGAAGTACGTCGATAAATTAAAATCCATAATTTGGATAGAGGTACTTTGGATTTATTTATGCCATATTATCGAGTACTGTGACATTAAATTCATCCGGCAAGTGGTGAAGCGTCACTTTGACACCCGAGCTTCGGCAATCGGTTGACAGTAAGGACGGGCGCCAGTTCCTTTTTTTGTGGAACAGCCAGTTACCCTCAAAGCCGGTTTAGCGGGGCTTGAGTACCTACAGTGAAGAAACGGTAATGTCCAGCAGGTCTAGGGATAGTTAGACTTCACATACACCACAGTAAAAAGCACGATTCAGATTATATAAAATTCATTATCGTATAACCTACTATTTACAATACTACAACTACTATTACTGAACCAAGGAGACAACCAAGAGCTTAAACTAAAGTTAGGCTACGGTAAACGGAAGTAAAGCTAATGTGATAACGGTGATGATACAATGATAATAATGGTCAGGCAGTTAATGAGACACTTACTGGTGGCTGGCTTCTGGCGAATGCCTCTTGTTACTGCAAGAGATGGAATCGCTAGAGTGGGGAACGGCGCAGTATGGGTGCACTCCGATTTTTGAACTCGCCAACTTTACTTACATTGTCACACGTCGGTACTCGTGTCTGGCTGAACACCAACTAAGTTCTCCACTAAACTGTGCACTGCTTGACGGGAGTGGCAGACTGGTTCTGCGCAGGTGCACGTTTGCAGACGGTGGTAAAAGAATGAACTGCTCGCGATGAGTTTCCGGTACAGATTAAATTACTAATTGAAATAAATGGTAGTATGTGGTACCTGGCAAACTACATTGCGCAGGTCTTTATACTTGAAATATTTTCATCTAGTGCCTAGCCTTTACAATTCAATACAATAAAATATAAATATTTGACAATACTCAATATTAAAACAGACGGTGGTTTGGGGTGCAATGTCCATAATGAAAAATGCTTCGTTACAGTACTACATTACAAAATTGCCCCCATTTAACTGACTCTATATCTTTTAAAGATCCCGCTGGTAAGCATCCAATTTGCATCAGCCTTTATAGTCCGGAGAATAGCTGTTAAGTTGCAGTCTGGATATTATTATGAAAATAGGAAGCACAGAGATTGACAGAAATGTTTCGTTTAAATATTCTGTCCTCGAGAAGCATTCTGTTGAACATAGTATTTATTTGATTATTTCTATGATGTTGGAAATAAATTTGTATTAGAGAAGAGTTTATTTCCCTTAATAATGCATGATAGAGTATAGAGTAAGATCCCAGAGCCACTAGACCTACGTCATTTTAGCAAAGCTAATATTTAGACAATAAATAGTGTGATGTGTGGTTAAGAACGTATGCATGGTTGCCAGCTTCTTCTATTCTTCTTGAATGAATTCTTTGTGAAGATCAAATGCATTTAAATCTGAATTATTTTCGATAGAAGGTATCGCCTCTCCGCATCAGCACGGCACGGCCCTGATCCCACAGAGCCTTACTTAAAATTTTAGTGCACAATAACAATAGAAATACAGAAGTACCGTCTTTGGTAAATAAATAGTTATTTGGTACGGTGATAAATTAAAAAATTTTACTCTGTTTTGCTTGTGTCAAGATAGGAAATATATCTATTTGTGGAACATTGACGAATTCGATATTCCATGGCACACTGACAATATTAAGTTCGACCTGCTCCCATCTATACATAAGCGGTAAAGCTTTGAGATTTTTTATATGCATTAAATATATGTAGTCAACTTTGGAGTATAAAATTCTCTAAAATAATGGTTATAACAAAAATAAATGATAGTTAAGAGTGGGTATGCCGTCTAAAAATCAGAAATGAATTGGTCTAAAACGCCGCACCGTCCGCGACAAATTATAATTAGACCATTGCAATTATGAAATTTGTACAAGCGAAAAATAGAAGAAAACATATCAATCTAGGTTTGTATCGTTTTAATATTTTGAAAAAAAGTGGTATTAATTAATAAGATTTGTTTTAATTAGCAGTAAATTGCGAGATTTGATGATTTTTTTTTAATATTTAGAATCAAAATATGAGAAAAAGGACTCGATACAAACCTTCATTCATGTTTTCTGTGTATTGTACTATTTTTTTTCCAAAAAACATAATACTTTTTGCAAAAACATGTATAGCACGGAACCGTGCA
Organism: Stenurella melanura; assembly: GCA_963583905.1. Taxonomy (NCBI): domain Eukaryota; kingdom Metazoa; phylum Arthropoda; class Insecta; order Coleoptera; family Cerambycidae; genus Stenurella; species Stenurella melanura. Next base: position 27,955,982 of record OY757315.1, read on the forward strand.
AAGGCACATTTTGCAACAAATGTTACACTGATACGAGCTCCCTCTGAATTTATTATAGTTTAAGCTCCGCCCTTCACCCAGAATTATTTTATGAATGAGAAAATATAACGAGGGAACGAAATAAGAAATTAAACCAAACCATTTCTAATAACACGGGACGCCCAATAAAATACCAAATTCCATTAATTTGCTATTATATTTAACAGGTACTCTACTCTTTGATTATACTACAAGTACCGAATTATAACAATATAGTAATTAGTTATATGTAGCCACCCATGCACTAACAATAATGTGTAATTGTATTTCAATTCTTCTTTTTAAAATGGTGGTATGCTGGTATATTTGAAACATTTATTGGACAATACAATTGATATTAAATTTTAAAGATGTGTTCTTGTCGTAAACACATGAATATAGAATTATAAGGGGCAATGCGATTTGCAATGAAAGGAGTTAGAAACACAAAAGTAAAGCGCACATTTTCCCATTTTCTCATCAAGTCACACGCATCAGTTTGTTGCATTAGACTAAGCAGCAGGATTTTTTTCATAATAACTTTTATTTCTGGGAAAAATAGAAATGTTTGGGCTAAAAACTGTGGGCAGTAAAGTTATCTATCGATCTGTCAAAATAATGAAATCTAGGCTCAAAATGTAAAAAGAAACAGAGAAACCAACTTGCTCCTTTAAACCCGAAAATATTTTCGAGAAAAAAGCAACTTTCGTGAAAATTTAACAAATCAGAGCTAAAAGTATTGTCCAGAAGTTGATGTGGACCGATGTTGAAAATATTTTCTTGTTGAGATCGCGCACCAATGTGGACGTTCTAAGACTCAAGTTGCAGGTTTTTATCTCTGCTTTCAAAATTTGTGGCGAAAACATTTTTGAATGCAAACTTTAGCCATCTTTTTACTTTGAAAATTTAGCAAATTTTTAGAATCGCTCTGACATTCGTATTTTAAAAAAATGCAAAAAGTAAAACCAGAGAGTAACAATATAACAATAGACATTATTTATGCCATGCTACGCTGATGAGGAGCAATGACTCTGAAACGTGTGTCCGTACAATATTGCATACCACTAATTTTTGTTTATAATTTTTATCGGACCTCATCAACTCTTTCATTCTTTTTATTTAAAAGTATTGTTATTTCCTTATTGACGATTATTATTAATTAATGCAGATTACTAATTATTGAATATCTTTTCCATATACAATCATGAACTAATTACGAGCTTATACGTAAGTTGAATCACGGTCATTCATTTCTATTTACTACTTAGTGTACATAGTACTATAAATACATAAAATAATATTTTATCGTTTTTAAAGGACCGCCCACTGGAGTTTCCCTTTCACCTCCCCTGTTGCAAATTTTAGCAGCTTGTCGAGGCATACCTACTCTTAAGTTTGTGCAGGCCGCCAAAGTCTCAAAAATGAAGTTCTGAAGCACATGTATTTTGTCATTATGACTTTCTTGGTCGTTTAAAATGCAATTAAGAACCTGAAAAAAATCACATCATCTCTAAAAAACGGTTTTCATGGCCGATTTCTTTTTTACCTGTTTTGTTGATATTGTTGCTATACAGGCTGATTCACGTAGGCCATTCATTAGAAGTTTTTCAACTTGCAGTTGGATTAGAAACTTGAAATTTGGTATGCAGCCATAATCGATCATGCCAGTTCTATCTAAAATATTTTCAATCCTCCAACTATACAGGGTGTGCCAAAAATTGGTACCAACTTTCTTATTTTAAATGGAAACCTATATTTTTCTTTACATAGTTCGATTGGTCTTCTAATTCTGAGTTTAGAGAACCTAAGTTATGTTAACTTATCTATTACAATTTTTGACTTATGTCCAATTTTTTGAAAAAAATTGCCGCTGTAGTAGTTTACGAACAAATTTGTATCTCGCAAACCTTTCACAATTATGAAACCAAATTTGTGAAGCAGTTAGCTGGAAGTCCCGGCTAACTTTTGATGTCCCATCGGTGGTCCCATTTTGTACCATATGGGCTCAGTCTATTTTCAAATGTTGCAATCAAAAATTGTCAAAAAGTCAATTTTTTCAAATGGCACCTACTATATTTTTTCACACCATTCGAAAGAAAATTTAATTTTAGGGCGAGTTACTTAAGCATTCCCTATACCTATCTTCACCCCATATCGAGTTATTCAATAAAAATCAAGAAATACCTTATCTTGCCAAGAGATTCCTTACTTCATCAAGTATGCCATGGAAACAAAAGACAGTTGTAATAATTTTTAAAGAAAAATATGGATTCTTATTTAATTACACACAACACCAACAAATTATTATTAACGAACAAGAACAATGTTGACGAAATTCTGTCAGTGAAAACGGTGCACACATTGAGCATTTGTATTAAAATAATTATTTTGTTAATCTGTTTATTTGTTGTTATTTTATTGTTATTATTTATTATTGCAATACGATTTTTTAATAAAAATTAAAATGAAATGATTGTTTCCAAAGCCTACGACCCTGGAAAAAAAAACAATATTTTTTTCAAAAAATGCCAATAACTCAAAAACGACTGTAGATAGACATACACAATGTTAATAAAAGTGGCCCTAAAATTCAATTTTGCATTGATTTCTGGCGTCAGAAATGGTAGGCGCAAAGATGTGCTACGCAATCTGTTGAAAGTAGAATATAGAATATTTGAACAAAAATATGGTGGTCACATTGAACATTTACGTCAGAATTTCGTCAACATTGTTCTTGTTCGTTAATAATAATTTGTTGGTGTTGTGTGTAATTAAATAAGAATCCATTTTTTACTTTAAAAATTATTACAACTGTCTTTTGTTTCCATGGCATACTTGATGAAGTAAGGAATCTCTCGGCAAGATAAGGTATTTCTTGATTTTCATTGAATAACTCGATATGGGGTGAAGATAGGTATAGGGAATGCTTAAGTAACTCACCCTAAAATTCAATTTTCTTTCGAATGCTGTGAAAAAAATATAGTAGGTGCCATTTGAAAAAATTGACTTTTTGACAATTTTTGATTGCGACATTTGAAAATCGACTGCGCCCATATGGTACAAAATGGGACCACCGATGGGACATCAAAAGTTAGCCTGGACTTCCAGCTAACTGCTTCACAAATTTGGTTTCATAATTTTGAAAGGTTTGCGAGATACAAATTTGTTCGTAAACTACTACAGCGGCAATTTTTTTCAAAAAATTGGACATATGTTAAAAAATGTAATAGATAAGTTAACATAACATAGGTTCTCTAAACTCAGAATTAGAAGACCAATCGAACTATGTAAAGAAAAATATAGGTTTCTATTTAAAATAAGAAAGTTGGTACCAATTTTCGGCACACCCTGTATAGTTGGAGGACTGAAAATATTTTAGATAGAACGGGCATGATCGATTATGGCTGCATACCAAATTTCAAGTTTCTAATCCAACTGCAAGTTGAAAAACTTCTAATGAATGGCCTACGTGAATCACCCTGTATAAATAAAAACAATTTCTTTTCTTTTGTATTGTCATAGTTCTTTGCGATTTTCAGGTATTAGATATTATCTGAGACAATTTTGTTGATATGGATTTTATCAATCAATCAATTAATCAAATATACTTAATTGTCCAAAAGAAGAACATTTCTTGTTGATAAAGTGATGTATAAACAGATATAGAAACTAGAGAAATATAAATAAACTTGTAACTAAAATAGATTAAAGTGAAAGAGTAAAGACAATAAAAACAATTAAAAAAAAACAATACAAAAAGTAACAATTTACAGACCAAAATTAATGTGTACTTTTGAATACATTAGTGTGTCTTCAAAACATTATTTTAAATGATAATAAGGCTTATTTGTCACAGAGTTTTTAACGTAATGCGTATTCATTTTTTTGTAGAATGAAGGACGATTTTTTTTATTCGAGTGCAAAGTCATATTAGCAATTTATGTGTTTTTTCAGATTGTCATCCACAAAATAGGGAAATCCGATATGCTTTGTATAAAATAACAGATCAAAATATTTGATAGAGTTAATCATAACATGTTAATAACGAAATTACCGGGTTTCTCTATTGAGGAAAACTTATTATCATATCTCACTAATCTACCACATTTTCCCAAATTTAATGACTGTTACTCACATACATTTATGCCAACATCTGGAGTACCACAAGGCTTAATATTAGGGCCCTGGCTTTTTGTAACGTCTGTGAATGATACCTCCGCTTATATTAAGCACTCAAGATTTTTATCGTATGCAGATGACTTACAACTGTTTCTCCAATTTAACACTATAAAAGATACTGCAAGGTTATAAATAACCATTTATGACCTATACGAGAAATAAGAAAGACCTCATCATCATATGGGCATATAGCATCAACAAGATTTGGATTGAAAGACTAAACAAAATCTTCTTCGGTGATAATTTTTTACTCATTCTTAGTATTTGATTACGTCCTTCCAATATTCTTCTCAGGACTTTACGAGAACTCCCCATCATAAACAAACTAAGTAAATGGAAACGTTTTATTTTACTAATAATTCTATATACAAATGTCTTTGCAAGATTATAAACAAAATTATTTTAGCTTACAAATAAATACAGACCTTTACGAAAGGTAATTTATAATACAAATGGTAAAGTAAATTAAAAAAAAAGAACAACTAGAATCTGATTGACAGTAACCATATTTATTAGCGCTAAGTGCTTATATTTATTTTAATGCAAAGCAAAGTAGGTACTAACAGTGGTACAAAGTTCCCTTCTTCTAATGATTTTGCATTGTTTTGCCGCAATTGGAAAAGTTATGCCTTGGAATTTTTTTATATATCCACGCACATAGTGGATTTACAAAAAAATTGGAATGTAATAATGCTAAACATATCACAGAACATTTTTTTATATATGCAATTTTATAATGGAATATTACTAATACTGAGCTCTGTCCTCTTTTTGCAATTAATCTCATGTCAAACAGTTTTATACAAACATCTGGGGAAGTTATTGTAAGAAGTGATGATTTCTACGATGACGTTCTTTTCGTTATAAATAACACAAAAATTAAACTGGATCTCTCTTGAAAATTAGGACAATTTTAAAAATTACGCCCTCAAATTTGGATCGATTTAGTGCAATCTGGATCACCGATAGCAAATTTCATAGGCTTGAACATTAATCCATCAAATTTGTGTGGATTGCGCAGTGTTAAATGAATGTATGGCATTAACAAAGTACTTTGGAAAAGTACCATTCGACTCATACACATTTTTTATTTTTATTTTAATGCTTTCTTCAGGTAACTTACTATATTTTACCCATACGGTTTGCCCCTTATGCTTTTCTTTTAAAGGTGGTAAGTTTTTTTAACTGGGGACGTGAATTTCTGCTGTTATGGTTCAACTGTGTCCTCAGAGGTGGCACCAGAGAACAAATAGTTTCTTGTAATTAAATTAGGGTTTCTAGAAAATTCTGGATCGAGACTTTGCTAGATTGTTCTAGATAAGGTTATGGACCTTGCTGGAATTTTCCAAATATATTTTGTGGTGTATATAAGGCTACCGATTTACGATGGGAAAGTAATTGAATTAAGTTCCCAGGGGATGGCAAGCTGTGACAATATCATAACCTTTCCTTTGAGAAGAATCTTTTACATTTTTGATATATTCTAAAAAAATGGATAATATTGGCAGATAACATCGTTTTCAGAGTGAAGGTATCCGAGGAAGCTGAAAAACTACTAAATATATGATAAATCTGTGGTATTTATCATTTTAAATCATTTTGAGATTAAAGCAACCGATAAACGTTAAAAAAAACACAAGTTAATTTGTCATGTATAAATTTCCAGTCACTAAACTTTTTTGATGGCAAATATTTAATTTGATTTTGTATCTATTTCAAAATAATTGTAACACATTTGTTTCACAAAAAAGCATCAGAGTAATAGTACGGCAGCCTGTTACCAAGAAATCACTATCAAAAGAGGTTTATCGCAGGGAAACTCTATAGATTATGGAATTCTAAGACAATTTTTCATACGACAAAAGTACTGTAATTACTGTATGGCCGGAGCCTTGAATTTCAATTCTAATTCCATTTAAACAAATTTTCTGAGAGCCTGTGCTTACAAACAACCTTAATTTGCTTTTTTTTTTCCTTTTTCTTTGTCGCGACGGAAATCATTTTTTTCAACTGTGAATTAACTAGGAAAATTTCGGTTCATATTTTTTTCGCCTTAATGATATTTGGAATAGCCAGAAGTGGACAACTGCCTCGCCGTGATGACTTAATCAGCCCTCAAAATTAAGCAACATGTAATTATAATCACTCGTAACTAAACTAGCAAAAAGTTCCGTTTGAACTTTCTTGTGGTCAAGAGACATCAAAACTACTCGATAATGAGCAGAACTGCCTTGCCACGGTGACCAGAATTTTGACCGATGACTATTTGTCATTATTTCAGTCTTTGTAACTCAGCATATCAGTCAAAAGGGCAGTTCTAAATTTTTTCTCAAAATATTTACTTCCCTTGACAAGAAGACAAAAGAAACCTCTCTGCGAAGACCGAGATGACCGGTTTTTCTGCACAACTGATGAGGAAGCCCGGAATTATCTTCGCTAAAGCAACTCGAAAATCTTGATAGTGGGCTGCCGTACCATAAGTAGTTTTGCCTAAACTTTAACAGCTTGTAAAATATGAAGGTTCAAGTGGAAAGAAAATATCCCTTTAGAATTTATGAGGCCATAGCAACCTATTCAAAATTCACACAATGTTACCAGAAGCGATTATCACGTAAAGAAATCACACAACAATAAAAAAACTATACCAACTCAAAAAATGCGGCTACCAACTAATCTCATTCAGTTCTTACGAAAATAAGAAAGAATTCCGGTAATTCTTTTGTTTAGGTGCAATTTCTCAAAAATTGTATAAGTCAACCAAAATAAAATAAAAATCATTTGGAAGAAAGAATTCCAGTAATTCTTTTGTTTAGGTGCAATTTCTCAAAAAGTGTCTACTTAAAACACCTTGTATAAGTCAACCAAAGTAAAATAAAAATCATCTGGAAGCTTTCACAGACACAATGGTTATAATTTGCAAACAATTCTACCAACAGAAAAGTATGACATGTTTAATATAGCAAGAAACCTACAATGAATTACAAAAAAAAACACCTTTAAAAAAGAACACGAACCAATAATTCACAATAAAGCTTACTACTTGAAAATATGTACCAGAAGTGGTAATTTCCAGAGTGTTCTACTGCCCTGTATATTAAATTCTTCGCAAACGACAAATTTCAATAAAACGACCTTAAGGCCAATGAAAATTGCTATTCATGCACAGTACACTGAAATCGATTCATATTTGTAAGGGTTAATGTTCAAAATCGGTCTAATTTTATAAGAGGCCCATTTTGGTTTTTGAATGATTCATACACCATAGGTCATTCTACAGTCTACATTTACTCCTGTTATATTGTCAATGACTGATTTCGATGCAAAATGCTTTGCACGATTAAAAAAAAACAATTACAATCTATTCACAACTTTGTAAATTCCTCAGTCTTTTCTTCAAGTATCGTCGCTTCCTTTAAGACTCCCACGTCCATTTCCGGCACATTGTCATATTTGCTAACTCTATCTTTGTCTTTTTGGTAGTTTTTCAGGTCATTTATCAGCCCGTTGGCTATGCCCTTAGGCGTTAAGGTAATATCAGGCTTCGTCTCATCGAACACTTCCAGCAAGATCCTCAAATAATTTGAGAACTTCTCGTTTGAGTCTGTTATCCTTCTCTGGTAATTCAGTACGTTTGTCCATATGGCTATCATGTCAGCCTTTGTAACGTTATGATACTTTTCATACTCCATCACTTTAATGATATGTCTTATGAGATATATTAACATATCCTTCTTTGGGAGATCCTCTGTCAGTTGAATGATTTTTTGTCTGTTGTTTTGTTCTAAACAAGGAGCATTATCTGAAAAGAAATAACATTAATAATCCTATTTTATAATACCTGTTGGATTTAATTAAATATTGTATTGTAACTAGACAAATCATATTAATAACCACCGTTGGAAAAAAAATCAAATACGAAAATCGGTGTGTATGTAAACATGTACGTATGAGTGTATAGAGGAGTCAAATTATTATTCAGTTCGGAAAAATTCCCCGATCGATGATTTTTGTTGGCCGCCCCTGAGGGATTCCCGAAGAGTAGTGGATTTAACAGACTTATAACCATTACATCTCCTCAACTGTTATGATATATGCCTAGATAGACAATCAAGATTCAAATATAAATATATAAAAAAATACTGGCTGTTCCATTTAAAATACTTACCACTGGCTTACCACTGTGAAACACTCTGTAAATTTAAAAATAAGTTTAAAATATTCTTGATTTTCTACAATTTCTGTATCAGAGATTTTTTCACATTTCAAACAGTTGAGGAGACATTGATTACTGACACCCTGTATATCAAGCTACCCATTTCTACTCACCACACAATTTAAGGATTTGTTCCATAGATTCTTTTGTTACTAGTGGCTCTGGAAAATCTCTCAGATACTTCTTCAACGAGTCTGTTAATTCATTTGTGTCAAATTTATACTTTTCCAACTCAGATACCTTCTTTTTTGTCATTTTTTTCATTATCTTGCCAATTTTCTCCGTAGAACCGGATTTCTTGTATAAACCTTCACTTTTGGCGTTCAGCTCTATCAGCTCAACAGATTTTTTTAAGACCTCATCAATATTGAGACTCGAGTTGCTTGCACCTACAGAAAAAACAATCAATAATTAAGCATCAGATGTTTTGCAAAAGAATCAGAGCATACTTTTTTTTTGTGCTTTCGAATTGTTACTGTCAGAGCTCTGGATGCTGTCCTTGGAATCCTGACGTTGAATCGGATTCTTATTGCTGTCGAGATATTCCTAAAACCATGATCAACGATTACAAAATTACTAAATTCGTACTAAAGTGCAAAACGATCCATTTATCTCAAGAAAGTGGCCGCCTATGTGTATACATCAACTCTTTTTAAATCGACGAGAGTATCCTGTTAGAATGACTGAGCATATCATGTATACTATGTGAAGAAATAAACATGATGGTCCTTCGGGACCGGATCTACTTAAAATTTTTAAGTAAAATATAATTTTAAATAGTGATCACCTATTCATGTATCTACTTTGTGAAAAAAGTCTAAAACTTTTTTGCCACTAACCTGTCTCCTCCTACTAAAGTCTAGCTCCTCAGGATTCTCAATATAAAAAGTCAGCAAGGCATCAAACAGCCGCGTCGCATCTGCAGATTGAGTCACAAGATCTTTACCATTAGCATTTTCTGTGTTATCAGTTATAAAAATGATCGTGGGACCCCAACAAACTGACAAATTATACGTGTCCATTTTGTTCTCGTCCTTATATTTAACTACCTCAATTAGGTGCTTTATTAAAACGTATAGAGTCTCAGAATTCGCTTCCGGTAGCTTATTTATTATAGATCTTATTTTATCTCGGTCCTTTTTCGAATATTTCTTGTCAGCTCCTACGAAAAACAAATTGTTAAAGTTGTAAGATTAATTTTAAATTAAAATTATAATATAATACAATCTTGTACTCACTTGTGATGTTCAAAAGGCTGTCGCAAATTTCAAAAGGTATTAGAGGTTCCTTCAACTCTCTAAAGAACAGCTTCAAGCACCCCGTTAGCACGTCCACGTCCTTACCAAACTCGTTTAAGATATTCAACCGGCCTTTGTCCACCTCGAATCGAATTTTTTGTATGGTGGCCAGATTACCAGAAGTTCTATACAGTCCCAAACTGGTGATATTCTCTGGACTCTCAATCAGCTCAATAGTCCTCAGAATAAAATCTGGCACATTCTTTTCCAAGCCGTAGATGTTTCTTAGGGTGTTCCCGAAAATTGGCTCATTCTGGTATATGCCTTTTTTCTCCAGGACTTCTCTACTGGACCGCTTTCCCAACAACCTCAAGAGGGTTTTCGTTATGGTGGACTTGCTGTCGTTGTCTACGTAGCAACTGACTTTTTCGCTCTCAATGAATACTTTCGCGTCCTTGGAATTGTCGAAGAATATGGTGTAGGTTAAGTTGTGTGAGTCTTTCAGCTCTACATCTCTCTTGTTCAGCAGTCGGGCAGCTTTCAAAGTAACATTGGATCGTAATACCTACAAAAGAGGACCATTACACTAAAATAGTGTTGTCTTTTTTTTCAAATCATAAAGATATATAACACTAGTGTACATCAAGTGAAGAATATATATCTTAGTGTTGAAAGATATTTTATAAGTTTTAAAATTGTGTGTAATATGTATTACTTACTTTCCTGGAGTTTTCGTCCATTCTGTAGAAATGCCCATTTTGGTATTTTATTATTTCATTCTTCTTCAGCTTAATAGGCGAACTCTCGTTAGGTATCTGTATTTTTGTACATCCTCTTATTTCAAAGTCTCTATTAGTACTGAAAAAGAAAACACATAAATTAATTATCAAAAAGGATTTATATTTTTTGTCTGGTGTACATGAACAATTATTGATCTAATAATCCGGTTCGGCGGACCAAATTTCAACGGTTACATTTACGTGAAAGTTTCAAAACTCTGAATTTGCATATTGACAATTAACTTGCATTTTACTCACACAATATTAAACTAACGTTTTGACATTAACATTTTCACACACATTGCCTAAATTACATTACTTTCTATTTAAAAAAATCTTTGAACGCGTTTCATTCGACGGCTATTTATAATTGTGACATGCATCTATTAAGTTCTTGGTGAGAATTAAATTCTCTACAAATTATGTCCATTTTTAGGGTTCTGTAAGAACTCTTATAATTTGGGTATGACCGTCCATCCGTCCTTCTGTCTGTATGTCACAGTCCTTCTCATTTTTATACTGATTGAGATGAAAGTCTACAGATGTAAATTGACGACCCAAAAATAGAAATCTTTGCAAAAAAAAAATGTTGAACCTCCCTCCCATACTATGAAAAGTGACCCAAAAAAAAAATTTATACACCTCATCGACTGAGGTGCCATTGGATAGTTCTCCTAAATTGCAACAGAAAATGTTCTGGAAAATTTTCGAATGTAACTTTTAGTTGGTATTTTCAATGAAAATTATAATGGTTGCTATACCAACAGTACTTTCTAAAATGTTTTTAAATTGCTATTTTTGGAGAACGAGCAAATTTGTCAAGATAAAATAGCTCTTAATATGTAGATATATTGCATAAAGTTGAAGATAATTTTACAATATTGAGTATATGGCTACACTGTAAGTCCCTTTTAAACATATATGATTGATTTTGTAGTCGAACACAATAAGCTCTCTCCTTCGAGGAATGTTATTATGAAACACTTTTTAATATTAAATTGTAGCTTCAACAATCGCAGCTCCATTTGAATACCATTGAATACTATTTGAATACTATCAATGTCTTTCTGGAGTTCCACACAATCTCCATCTGTTTCAATTTTTTTGTAAATTTTTAAATCATCTGCAAAAAGTAAGCATTTAGAGAAGTTAGCTGAAGGCAGATCGTTAATAAATAATAGAATCGGGTACAATTCAAACTGACGTGTGTCATGGCCGCTAAAAGCTAAAACATCTGAAGTAAGATTTTATTTAAAGCATAAGAAATACCAGTAGTTCTCAAACAGTTCTCAGCAATGATATCGCTAAATAATTTTAAAAATATATAAAAGATGCTATCATAAAATGTTAAGATTATTAATTTAGTAACTTCATAATTTTAGTGGAATTCTGATTATACAGTGTCCATAAAGTTGGCTACATATGGGAAAAAATTGTATTTTTTACATTTCTAAAAAACTCTATTGGGGGTTTGTTTATGCATGACACATGACACATGTCATACGATCACCGGTTTGGCAGGACTGTAAAAAATAGTTGACGGTGGTACCGAAAAATGGGTCAAATTGTTAAGATATCGAAAAATTTTATGAAGAAAAAGTGCATATAGAATACAACAAGGACTCCATATAGTCGCGTCATTTTAGCATGAAAAATCTGAAAACCTCAAAAAAAGGTACAGGGTCAATTGACTTAATTCTTGTTGCAAACAGTTCAGAAAGGCATTTAAAAAAACAGTACCTTTTATTATTAAATTGTTATCATACACAATATGCCATATAATTAAACGAAAATGGTTACTCGGGGGTTTCTGGGGTCGCTGATCACCAATCTGATGTCCAATTTGGGAAATTAAAAATGGCGGACCGGAAATCGGGCCATCTTTCAGAAGAAGAATGGGAATGGATATCTTGGCCTTGAAAATCTGTACTCGGGAGTTTTCGGGGTCTCTGATTACGAATGCGAGGCCTGATTTGGTAAATTCAAAATGGCGGACCGGAAGTAGAGTCAATTTATCAGGAAAAATTCATATTTTTCGTTCTTGGGCTGAAAATGAGTACTCAGAGGTTTTTAAGGTCGCTGATTACGGATCAGAGGTCCAATTTACGAAATTCAAAATGGCGGACACGGGAGGAACAGTCAATCTCTTTGGAAAACCTCGTATTATTTACTTTTTCGGGCTGAAAGTATGAAAAATAAAAAAGTATTTCCTGAAAAATATACTACTTCCGGTCCGCCATTTTGAATTCTTCCTAACTGGACATCAGATTCGTTATCTGAGATAACGAGAATCTCCGAGTCCCCCCCCCCCACGTTCAGCCCAAAAAAGAAAATAATACGAGTTTTCAGGAGAAATAGAGTGTTATTCCGGTCCGACATTTTGTATTTCGTGAATTAGGCCTTTGATTCGTTATCAGAGACCTCAGAAACCCCCGAGTACTCATTTTCAGTCCAAAAGCGAAAAAGATACGAGTTTTTCTTGATAAATGAACTCTACTTCCGGTCCGCCATTTTGAATTTAGCAAGTCAGACCTAAGATTCGTAATCGATCAGCAACCTCGAAAACCTCCTAGCACAGATTTTCAAGCCCAAGATATCCATTGTCATTTCTTATGGAAAATGGCCCGATTTCCGGTCCGCCATTTTGAATTCCCTAAATCGGACTTCAGATTGATGATCAGCGACTTCAAAAACCCCAGAGTAACCATTTTCGTCTAATTCTATGGCATATTGTGTATGATAACAAATTTTTCAATTAATTAAATTAAATTGGCCATTAATATTGTCCAATTATTGGTCCAAAATGTAAACCAAACATTTCCGCTAAAAAATAAAATCTATTTTGAAGCAGATATGAGGAAAATAAAAAGTGCAAATTTTACCCCTACCATTAATTACTATATGAAAAATCATAAACTCTTGTGTCTATTTCACAAATATTTGACTAGTTTCGACAAAAACTGTATGTATTTTAGTTGAATAAAGGTATTTGCATGTAAAAAAAGAAACGAACCCCCAATATAGTATTTTTTAGAAATCTCAATAATACAAATTTTTCCGATATGTAGCCAACTTTACGACGGACACTGTAGGTATATAGGTTCGGGCACAAATTAAACTGATAACAAAAAATGAATTGCCCAATTCAGTCAATAAGAATGAGTAATCAGAAAAAGAAATCAAAAACTAATATTGCTACAGTCCAGCAAGAAACACGGAAAGGTTTGGGCATTTCTTGAAAGGAAAGGATAGGATCGTATTATTAGTAGGGGAAACGATGTCAAATATTTGTGAAATAGACACAAGAGTTTATGATTTTTCATATAGTAATTAATGGTAGGGGTAAAATTTGCACTTTTTATTTTCCTCATATCTGCTTCAAAATAGATTTTATTTTTTAGCGTAAAAATAAAATATTTCATATAACAAAACAAAATCTGAAATCTCTATGAGAATAAGGAAAATAAATTATTTTCCTTTCATCAGTAACAAATAAAAATTCTAGTTGACAAAATAAAAAAAGACACATTTTTGGGGAAAATACAGTTTTAACAAAACTCGAGGCACAGTTTAATAAAATAAAAATTATAGAACGAAAATTATTAACTTTTAATAGAGCTTAAATAAAAAAAAAAAAAGTAGAAGAGTGTTGGGATCGATCCCGCACTAACCCCATTTATATTTATTGCCTCGAGCATCTTACCGATTGGGCTAGGCTAGCTACTTTGTTATGCTTTAAGACGTGTACTATGTACGTAATAGAAAATTGTAAGACTTAATGGTTTGATATTGTTTGTTTAACTGATGAATATCCACTATTTACCACTAAAAATAACTTAAATATTTCATATAAAGACGTTTTTCATATTTAGAGTGGTGTTAGTTCACGGAAATAAATAATATTCGTCACAGTTTGAGAATCGCTGAGCTTATGACTATGTTTCTCACTCCTCAGTGTGCATTTCATATTTCCGTCTCAAAAGAAGTGGGAAAGAATCTTGGTAGACATACATTGACAATGTCTTTAGGCTATGGCTTTAAGTTTGTGTGCAAGAGATAGTGAAAACGTATGTGCAATATTAATTCATACAACGGTCTTTTTAAACTTGACCCAACTCTACAAATAATACTGAACCAAGATTTGATCCTTGTGGACTCCAGAATTAGCATAATATTTACATAATATAAGTGTTTCCATCAGGGTTGGCAGTTTTAAAACAAAATGTTTTAAACAAATGTTTTTTAAGTGTTTAAAACACACTAACCTGTTTTAAACACATTTGTTTTAAACACGTTTAAAACAATTGTTTCAAACATGATTTTTTTCAATGCGTTTTTTCAGTGTGTTTGATGGATAATTTTTGGAATATCGTTGTATTTGATAACGTAAAAAAATATAATAAAATAAAAAAATATGAACTTTTATGTAATGCAATAAAACTAGTTATAATAATACAGTAGTATAAGTACAACGAACGAAACATGTTACTGTTATATAGAAGATATACCTGTTATTATTTATTTCCTTAAGTGTTAATTTTAAAGCGATTAATAGCACAGGTACACACAAAAAAAAGTCAAGTACGAGAAGGTAGACCTATGTATTCCCATGCATTTTGACCTGCTGAACACGAATCTGATGTCATCTTTGCCCGATTGGCTCTTGTATTTTTCCTAACCTCAAAAAAAAAACGCCGTAAGAATGTCCGAGAAAATGAAAGTGTAGCTAAAAATCTGAAAAAATTCAGAGGTACGTAGAATGGCGAGAGAAATCGAATGGCGCAAACTAGAATTCTATAGCTGTTTTGGTTTCCGATATAGAGCCTCGAGGAGTGCGAAAAAAACAAATTTTTTCCTTCCGGTGACTTTGAGCTGCTCTATCTCGAAAACGAAGGACCGCAGGGATGTCTGGTTTGCGCCATTCGATTTCTATCGCCATCCTATATACCCCTGAATTTTTTCAGATTTTTAGCTACATTTTCATTTTTTCGGGCATTCTTACGGTGTTTTTTGAAGTTAGGAAGAATGCAAGAGCCAATCGGGCAAAACGGACATCGGATTCATGTTCAGCTGGTCAGAATTCATGAGAATACTTAGGTCTGCCTTCTCCCACTCGACTTTTTTTTTATGTGCCTGTGTAGTCAATACCCATTCTCCAAACAATTATTACACTGTTGCACAACTTGACGTATTTATTACACCGAATTGGCCGAGCCGTTGTCAAGTATCGTCCTCGTCTTGTTATGATGCAATATGGGCATGGCTTATAGAATAAACAATGTATTGGGTCGACGCGCCCGTATAAATTTAAGTTTAAAAACATGTTTTTTATTGTTTAAAACATGTTTTTTATTGTTTAAAACATGTTTTTTTCCAGCAATTAAAAATCCATGTTTAAAACACGTTGAATTGTTTTAAATTAAAAAAAACGTGTTTTTTGATTAAAATAAAAAAAACACAATTTTTGCCAACCCTGGTTTCCATTGTATTTTACAACAAAACATTCATGCTGTAAATAACTTTCTAAAAAGTTTGGGCGACGACCCTGTATATTTTTCCATTAGAGTTGTTTCTTAATGATTGTTAAGGGTTTTAAGGTGTATTTTTCACTAAAACTATAGCAAATTTCTTTCAACGGAAGGTTGCAACAAATTCCCTGGACAGCCCCATTGCACTAAGAAATGTCACTAAAAGTGACTCTCCAGCATCGCATTCTCTGGAATCTTCTCATTTTTTGGCCACATCGACCAGAAAGAGAACAGAACAGTTGATAGTTAAGTCAAACAAGATGACCCTCCAAAAGATTTGGCTATCGGAGCAAATGGGAAAAAGCTTTAGTTAAAACCTTACGCCTAACAGGTAACCGCGGAAAATGGCGCGATGTTTCAGACGTGCTTTGCAGTAAACGAAGCTTAACTAGAATGAAAACTCCTGGTAAGATGTTATGAATAAGAAGATAAATCTACCACTGTTTGTCGTGTTACTTACCTAGATATTTTCCTACCAAAATCAAAATCGGTAGTTTTAGAATATCGATATTGGTTAATGTTTTGGTGTCGTCTGATTTGTACCTCATCCTCGACTTCGTCGCTCTCGGAGATGGGAAACTTCGGATCGTTCAAATGTTCTAATTTTTCATTTTTAATTTGGTTGAAGGATTTGAGCAGCTCCTGAAAAAATGAGGTCGTGTTAGATATTTATTAATTTTCTTGCTTTAAAAAGTAACGAACATTTCGTAAGAGCTGTCTACGTATGCCACACAGTGGTCAATTTTATGAATCTAGGACATAATTCAAATTTCCAACCCATTCCAATACAAAAATTATTAGCATATCTTAGTAATAAATACCCTAAACTAAATAGTTCTGAGAATATTACCTTACTTATTCCTTCTCTCATATTTTTATGATGACCGTTTTATAAGGGATTGCGGACTGGTGCAGGTCAAATAAAATTTAGTTTAGACATTGCTTAGTAAAGGTGCTTTAATTGTGGTATTGTGTTGAAGTTATTCTGTGTCATTTATTTATTTTATTTATTTATTTATTTTATTTATTGCATACACTGTTCAACAGGTAAGATACCCAATTACAGAACAGGAAT
Source organism: Stenurella melanura (assembly GCA_963583905.1). NCBI lineage: Eukaryota > Metazoa > Arthropoda > Insecta > Coleoptera > Cerambycidae > Stenurella > Stenurella melanura. Next base: position 27,973,012 of record OY757315.1, read on the forward strand.
AAAGGCATACAAAGCATTAATTACATAATATACAACATGGAAAGAAAGTAAAATTAAGAAAAAATTTACTTAAATGTACGAACTATGAATAACCAATGATACGAAGAAAGAGAAAAAAATAACATGGGAAATGTTTACATATAAAAACTATATATACATATATACACATATGTGATTCAAAGCAAATTAAGAAAAACAAAGACTCTCACTGGTTATTTAATTTAGAACAATTTGTTTTATGTCACTAAGGCTGCAATTAAAAATATCGAAGTCGCTACATAATTTGTTAGAAGTACTGCAAATCGTATATAAAGGTGAATTATTTAGTACGTTGGTACGCGGCGTAGGTAAATAGAAAACTTGGTGATTACGAGAGGTTAATCTGGAAACGTGAAAATTAAGCTTGCTAATTATTTCGGGTGCGTCAAAATCATTGTGTAGTAATTTAAACAAAAATACTTGAGAAAAGTACGTACGCCTATCCTCAAGAGTAGTCATAGAATATCTTTCAAGCAAGTTACTTTGCGGAAAACCAATCACTGGATAGGTACCGTCGGATTTGAACCACAGTAATTTAAGAAATCTACGTTGAACTGCCTCCAAGTTGTTCTTGTGAACATCATAACTGGAACTCCAAATTAGCGATGCGTACTCAAGTTTCGATCTGACGAAGGATTGATAAAGAATTTTCAGAGTATCAGTATTAGTGAACTCTCGACTAGTACGAACGATAAATCCAAGGGCTTTGGAGCCTTCAGACGCAATGGTATCGATATGATCAGTGAAGGATAATTTACTATCAAAAGTTACGCCGAGGTTGCGAAATGTTATAGGTCTTTGAAGTACGACATTATCTAACCTGTAATCAAAAATAATAGGTGATGTTTTTAAAGAAAAGGACATTACGTTACATTTACTAGGATTCATGAATAATTTAGTTACTATACACCAGGTGTTTATTTTGTCAAGAGAAGTCTGAAGTTGAAAACAGTCATCGATTTCATCAATTACTGTGAAAATTTTTAGATCGTCGGCATATAAAAGGTGAGGCAAATTAATTTCGTTCACTATGTCGTTAATAAATATGTTAAAAAACAAGGGCCCCAGAATAGATCCCTGGGGAACTCCAGATGTGGCAGCAAATTCGATCGATTTGAACCCATTTAATGCAACGTACTGACTCCTATTCATTAAATAAGATTTAAACAAAAGGAGCAAAGAATATGAGAAGCCGATTTTTTCTAATTTTTTAAGTAACAACTGGTGATCAAGTCTATCAAACGCTTTGGAGAAATCGGTATATATGACATCTACCTGCCCACGTTCATCTAAGGATTCAGAAATATATTGAGTTACACAGAATAAATTTGTTGTTGTTGAACGCCCTTTCATAAATCCATGTTGATTAATAGAGATTTTGGTGTTAATTGAATGATATATTCTATCATGAAGTAATATTTCTAAGACTTTACAGAAGTTACAAATTACAGAGATTGGTCTAAAGTTCTCAATATCTAGTTTGTTTCCCTTTTTGAAGATGGGACATACTTTGGAATATTTCCATAGGTCAGGAAATAGGCAGTTTTTTAAGATTAGGTTAAAAATTAGAGTGAGAGGATATGCAAAGATGATAGCGCAATCCTTTAATAAAAAAGCTGGAATGGAATCAGGACCGGTCGTCATTTTGGGTTTAATTCGTTTTAGAGCCCGAATAACCTCAACTTCACTGAAAGAGTTTATGCTAACATGGAGAATATACAACAAGGTATGTTGTTTTTTATTCTTAAACAAAATCAACATTTAACTTTTAGTACTTTTTATACTTTTAACCAAACGAGAATTGTAATTTTCTGAAGATCTACGAATTCTTACAGCTGTATAGTTTTATTCATGTTGATTCATGTTTTGTCGTTTTAAGAACTATAATTACCTACTACTACTTTATCATTTCAAGGGGAAAAAAAGCTGCTACCATCTGCTCCTTTAATCATGATTTTACTTTTTAGTTACTTATGCTATACCACAGAGAAGTTTCTTTTAGGAATGGTCAATGGAATCTGACAAAAAGGAAAAAAATAATAGGATGTACTTGCATGTCCTTAATCGTTTTGGCGTACAACATTGAAGAGGAACTTTAGAACAGGCAATAATGGAAAACATTTAAAAAAATTCGAATCGAATTTGTAAAAGATGGCAAAAAAGTTGTAGGATTAAGGTTAAGTTTTTAAAAACTAATGATTCCTGGTTGGATGGAGAAATTAATTTTAGTGAACTGGAAGAGTTGATAGAGGACACCCCTAATGGTAATCAACCACCAACTTCCGAAACACCTGGCCTGCCAAGAAAATTGTTTGTGATGACAGTGATGGCGATTAATTTTTTTGTTTGCTCACTTTCATTTTTATTACCACTGATATATCTGAATATTCTTTTAAGAACAACCTAAAATTATAAAGTTAATCATTTTGCACCAAAGACAGAAAAAAGATTTTTTTTAAATCACTTATTTAACGTCGGCCTATTTCCGCTACTACGGCCAATCACCGACGCCAGGAGACGAACTACCCTTAACCTGGAAATTTTTCCGAACTTCTTCTCTATCGAAGAGTAGGGATCTTTTACTTGCCTAACATTTAATATACAAGGGACCGACTCTGCTTTACGTCCCCTCCGAAGGATGGTATATCTGCTATGTAACCCTCGCCTAAAATTACATACCTTCTACGCATGCGCTGATATACAAACCGATAGAAGATGGTGCGAGAACGCTGTGTTTCCCTGGAGAGGCTTACCCCATCCAAGTACTAACCGTGCCCGACGTTGCTGCATTTGCGTATCGAAAATACGAGTATATGCAGACGTCTCTACGCTCGCTCCTCAGAAAAAAGATAATTGAAATAATTTCGTCCTCCTAGAAATATAATACTGTCCGCAGCACCCCTTCAAAAACTACCCCTTAAGAGCTTACATTTATTTCACTATATTTACTTTACATTTTTTTCTCCTCCCCCTTGGTTCTTAGAATTTTCTAAATATCTTTGTTGTATTCACGGGTACAATATTGTTATGCATTATGTCCCATATGATACGCCCATGACTAATAGTGACTGTTCTGGAAACCTGTAGAAAGAGAATTTTCTAGAGTGTGGTGGGAGAAGATTCTCGATTGTGTTCTGGATGACTCTGGAGGCAATTTCAGAGTATATAAGGCGTGATTCCCGGCGGAAGAGGGAGAAGTTGAAAAGTGAAAAATTGAGGTTAGATATCAAGTAAACAAAGTGTAAAGGTTATTTTGGTTAATTAAGAAGTATTTTGTGTAATCAGTAAATTATTAAATAAAGTCTTAATGGTTAGCTACCCCTTGTTAAAATTGTTTAGAACCCACAGACCCTGAAGGGTGGCTTCAGGGGTGAAAATACGCAACTTACAAAGTTTCAGAATTTTAGAACAAAATACATTTTTTACACCTCCTCAAAAACCACCACTTTAGTGTCTGAAATTGTTTCGATATTTTTACACTTTTCTAACGAATATTTTCTGTTCATTTGCAAATTTGCAGAATTTGTCCTAAAACTTGAAAATTGACCACTGTGCGCCACTGGAATCAACAGATGCGAAGTATGATTATTATGATATGAGGAAATTAGACTAGAGAAGACGTAATACACAATACGTAACGTCGGTTCTCACTCAAACGTATCTATTGAATATTTATTTGCAAAATACATATTATTTAGCTAATCTTATATACAATAAGGTTTCGTATTTCCTGTGAAAGTTCATTAAATTTTCAACGGTATATAATCTCGTTTGTTAATTTTTATCATCATATTTCAGTAATAATTTTTTTACACTTTCCCCTACTCGTCCTTGGCACGGCTGCAATTAGTGATAAAATTTATTACACTGACTGACTTAAAGTAGTTATAAAAATGACTAACTGCAGATACATTTTTATGCGACTGTCTACATTTCCTCTTTACAACTAGTCTATAGTCCCTTCAAATTAGTCAAAAAATCGCTGTTCTGTGGAAAAAATTCCACAGCTATGAAACCTGTAAGAAGTGAAGCATGTGGATTGTCTAAATATAATTTTCACCCCCCGTAGCTCTAAAAAAGGGTGGTTTTTGAGAAATGTATATATGAATTTTAGCTCTTTTTCGCCCTTTTTTCTATTTTGAGGAAAAACTATGCATTTTGGTGAAAAATGTCAGGAGAGCAAAGTTGTAGAGCATAAAATTTCCCGTAAATATTATCTCTACGTTTTTGTCCGAGTTCCGCACAGTTTGGCCGCTAGAGGGTACGAAAAAAATATATCTGTAGACCAGGTCCAACGAGAGTGGGGGGTCGAGGGTGTTTCCCCCCGGACCCGGCGGTTATTACTTGTAAATGATTAATGCGATGTAAATAATAACGAGTGATAAATATTTAGTCCAAGGGAATATCACCCCCCGCTTTTTAAAATTTCCGTCGTGGTAAGTATCGAAATGTAGGGAATAGCACCCCCTGCTCTTCAAAATGTCGACCGAGACAGATTATTCAATCTTGAGGAATTATCACCCCGCCGCTTTTCAAAATGCCGACCGAGATAAATATTCAATTCTAAGGAATGTTACCCCCCTCCCCCCGTTCGTCAAAATTTTTAGAGAGAAATAGTTTATTATTATGAATATCACCCCCCCCCTCCCGCTCTTCGAAATTTATATTGAAGATTGGTGGGAGTCGTATGTACAATCCCCCGGGCCCCGATTTTGTTGAGCATAAAATTTCCTACAAATTTTGTCTCTACGTTTTTGTCCGAATCCTGCATAGTCCATATATTTTTTTTTACACGCCCTCTAGACGAAACTATGCGAAATTCGAAAAAAAAAACGTAAAGAAAGTAGGTAGAGACAAAATTTGTAGGAGATTTTATGCTGTACAACTTTGCTTTCCTGATATTTTTCACCAAAATGCATAATTTTGGCTGAAAATCTAAAAGGGGCGCAGAAGTCTATATATACAAATATTTTTTTCGCGCCCTCTAGTGGCGAAACTATGCAGACTTCGGACAAAAACGTAGCGACAAAATTTGTTGGAAATTTTACGCTCTACAACTTTGCTCTCTTGATATTTTTCACCAAAATGCATAGTTCTTCCTCAAAATAGAGAAAAAGGTGAAAAAGCGCTAAAATTCATATATATGTATACAGGGTGAGTCATTAATAATAGGCCATGGTGCAGGGGTAGATTCTTTGGGCCAAAATATGAGAATATAACCAAATATGCTTTATTAAAATGTTGCTGTGAAAAAGATACAGGATTTTTTATGAATAGCATTAGTTTTAGACATTTTACTTCCCTCGCATACCGAGAACAAAATCACCCTCCGAGATTTTTTCGGATTCTGACGTTTCAGATCACGTAGATTACGAAAATATAGGATTTTCAATTCCGTCAGTCTGTCTGTCTGTCTGTTGGTGCATTAACTAAAAAACTACTTGACGGAGAGCAGTCAAATTTGGCAGGTAGATGACCCTACTGTCAGCGAAGAAATGGTTAAACTTTCACTGGAAAATATACAGGGTGGACCGTCTAAACGGAATAAATAGTGAAAAAAAAATTGTTTTGCTCAAATTTAAAATTTCCACGTTTCATGACACGCTAAACCTATTTCCGGAAAAAAAAAATTGAAAATATTTTTCAAACATTTTTGAAAACATTTTTACCTGAAATGGAAAATTTTTTTCTTTGTTCAAATTTAAAATTTCCACGTTCCATGGCATTCTAAAAGTATTTGAAAAAAAAATTTTTTTACAAACATTTTTTAAACATTTTTTACCACCAAAAAAGATGGAAATTTTTTCACTCTTTCTTCAAATTTAAAATTTACACGTTTCATAGCGTTCTAAACCTACTAAGAAAAAATAAATTGAATTTTTTTTTACCTTTTTTGAAAAAAATTTACCACTAAAACAGATGGAAATTTTTTTCTTTGTTCAGATTTAAAATTTCTACGCTTCCATGGAATTCTAAAACTAGTCAAACAAATTTAAAAATGCTTTTGAAAAATAAAAAAAAAATTGAAAACATTTTTAATTCATTTATCACTACTATAGAATAGACGAAAAATTTGTTTTTGCTCAAGTTTAAAATGTCCACGTTTCACGACATTCCAAAGCTATTTCGGAAAAAAAATATGCAACATTTTTTTACCATTTTGGAAAAAAAAATAGCATTAGAACAGATGAAGAAAATTTTTTTTGCTCACTTTTAAAATTTTCACGTTTCATGACATTCTAAACCTATTTCAGAAGAAAAAAATTGAAAATTTTTTACCACTAAAATAGATGGAAAATTTTTATATTTGCTCAAATTTAAAATTTTCACGTCCCATAGCATTCTAAACTTATTTCAGAAGAAAAGAATTTTGAAAATGTTTTTACCAACGTTTTAAAAAAAAATTGAATAAAAATGAAATTTATTAACCACCACTATACTTCCACTCCACTACGTGAATGTGGGATTGAAAATGTGACAGATGGCAATAATATCTGGTATATGCACCTATTATACTTTTATTGAAAAATGTACAGGGTGGTCATCCCAAGAAATAATTCAGTCATGGTGGACATTTGTAAAGGTATTTGCGCAAGCCTGCCATGTGTGGCACCTGTTATTTAATATTGAGCTTTTGCTGTTGGATGAGCAATCTGTATATTTTTATGACTAAAAATTATCAGGTTTTTTTTGTAATAATACCAATAACTATATTCCGATTATTATTCTCAATGTCATTTCGTAATCAATAATTTTTTAGAGTGACCGCCAAGCACAAATAACGAGGGAAGTTCTGTGTAAATACCTTTACCGATTTTTTGTTTAATTACAAGACCCAATTTTTTTTTTTTATTTAAATAATGGCATTCTGATCGTTGTATAACGATTTTTTTTATTTAAATATATCTGTATAATAAAGATAGCAGCTACAAACAAAGTAAAATACAAAATGTTTACATCTGTCGTAAAGCTACAATAACTTTTATTGATTTTGTTTAAAAACCAATAGAGTTCTTCTAGTCCGTAAATAATTCTTTATTAGCAACAGCAATAAATACATAGGTGGATACGTAACAAATGAATGAATAGACCAACAAAAAAAGAAATAAATAAATCAACACTAGGGGCATATATAATGCATACAACTCTCATTAAAATTTCTTAATTAAAATTTAATATTATATGGGTATATCTGTTAACTTTATAAGAATGATTCTCATTGCACTATTTTTCAATCTTTGTAATGCTTCTTTTTCACTTTCATTACAATAATACAAGATAGTGGGACAATATTCAAAGTGGGATGCTATTATTGTTTTGTAAACTGTCTAATCCTAGAGTACATTGATCAATTAACACTAATTCTTTAGTTACTTTACCTATTATATATTCTGCATGTTTGCTAAATTTTAACTGATCAATTGATCATCTATTATTATACCCACATATTTACATTCTGTTATATACTCTAGACTCTGATCCAATAACTTAATATTTTCATATTGTCTTTTATCCTTATTCCCAAAAATTATAACTTTAGTTTTTTGCGTATTTACAAACAGACAACAGGTTAATTACGTCTAAAGACTCACATATTCACCACCAAAATGTCAAAATATTCGGATATCAGATGAGCGAGATATGAGGGTAGCTCCATGAAAACGCACTATATATAAATCTATGCATATTTAAACAGCTAATACATGACCTGATCTCAGTCCTATAGATTATCTATGTTATGTTTGCGTAAAAGACGTTACGCAAAAATTTTATATCATATCAATATTGATATATCTTCTGGTTATTTTTAGGAACACGTCTCGATATTGATCTATAGCACTTTTTCAATGGGCTAAAGCAAACACATTTTTTTAACATACAAAAGTTATCGTATTTATCTAATTCTAAAATTTATCAGACTGTAAACATAACAAACTTATCATATTTTTATAAAAAGTGTACCTTTGAATAGCAGATAATTGTACTGTAATAATAATAATTATGGATCTTATTTAAATGGACTAGAGAATTTTATCAGTTTATAACAAATAGTTATGCCACAGCCTATTTACACGTAAAAAAGAAAATTGAAATTTTGCAACATAATATGGCTATTAAAACGTAAAACTGGAGACGCTAGTCTGCCCTTTATTCTGTTTTGATTTAAATATATCTGTATAATAAAGATAGCAGCTACAAACAAAGTAAAATACCAAACGTTTATATCTGTCGTAAAAAAATTAGTTAATTACCTACGGCGTCATATTTACATAAGCAAGATTTTTGAGTAAGAATCCCCCATAGAATAAGCGTGAGAATCCGGCCTAATGATTGAAGAACAGCCAATGTTCATACCACTACATAAGAAAAAAAAATATGTGTGATTCAAAATTGCTGGCATTATATTACATACCTAAGATTACGTCAACTCGACTTATTTTAACTTTAATGGGGACCTACACATTTACACAAGCAAAAAAATGGAACATCAAATCTATAAACACACAATGGTTATATAAGAGAAGTTAGAACGTCCATAAAGCAAAATGTTATAAAATAATTTGTTAATCGTATACGATATCGTAATGAAAGATATTCTTTATAAAGCAGAAACTCACAGAAAAAACTATCTATGAAAACTAAAATAAAAACTATTTGTAAAATTATTGATCATTGCATTCTTTCGATAACCTGAATTCTGGTTATGCTGGCAATTAAAATCCTAAAATGAATGTGTCTTCCTTATTGGACAATTCTCATTCTAACACTAGTTTCTACACAGTCCCCTACGGCTATGCAGAGTAAACCGGCGAAAAACGTTTCAAAGGCTAAGCATTTCCAAAAAACGGAATGTAGTACAGTAAATGAAGGCTTTTGCTTCCGAAATCTTTCAACCGTCATCGATTTGCGTGAAAATTTGGGAAAAGTTAGTGTATGCCTCAGATATCAAAAGTGACATGGTGCCAACTTGCGCTTTTACCCTGGGGGTGGATGCCACCCCTTCTCGGGGGCTGAAATTTTTATGGCCAAAATAACCCCGGGAGTCGATAGAGAACCTAATTCTAAGCAAAAAATGTTCTATGAAGTTTTTTCGAAAACTCCATACTTTTTAAGTTATTCGTGATTGAAAACTCGCCATTTTCATTAAAAAATTACACTTTTTTCGACGGTTTTTTACGAATAACTCGAAAATTATGCGTCTAATGAAAAAAAGTGTAAGGGACATAATTGTAGCTTATAAAAAAACAAAGAGACACGTTTTTTTAGAAATATTCTAGGTGCAATATAAAGGGAGATATGGTTAACGAAAGGAAACTTTTTTTTTGTGAGTGCTCGAATCGGTGCATTCAACTTGAAATAACGGAAAAATAATCGACTTTAGGGGTACAATGCTAATAACAATTTTTGTAGTGCTTAAAAAGACCTTTAAAAGTCGATTGCATTTAAATTAAGCGAGATACAATGCCAAAAAGATTGACTACTCAGCTTTTTTAAGAAAAAATGAACAGTAAAATTAACCTCACGACCACCAGAATTGAAATGCATCATTTTCCTCCTACAATATGTTTTATTTTAGTGTTATTCATATGCTCAAAAAGTTTAACCGATTTAAAATGCATGCGTTTTTAAAAACGTTAATTTTAGTTTTAACGTGTTTTTTAAATTTTTCTAAAAAAATTTCTTTTTTAAAAATAACTTCGAAAGGGTGATAGATACGTAAAATTTAGTACAAAACAAAAATATAGATTTTTTTTCAGTAAAAATTTTGTTTTTTTTTTAAATTTTTATACGATGAAAAATAATGAAGATATAAGCGATTGAAGTTGATACCGACGTGTTAGTAACAGCTGTTCTGAGCCCTTTAACCCTCTAGCTTTAAAAATCTAAGGGCGCCGAACCTCCGAAAAGTCCTTAGTCTTGTAGTCCATCAAATTACCTTTAAAATGGTTTTTAGATGGGCTCAATAGCGTATCGAGAACTTGTCAGTATATCTGGAACAGATGCGTTATGAATCCTTTATCAAGGCAACCACTAAAAATAGTGCAGTGAAATTATCATATCTTGTGCCAACTGTTGGTGCACTAGATGAACATATTAAAAGGGTTTATTTGCAAACCCAGCTATGGCTTGGCAATAAAAATATCCGTCCAGTTGACTGGGGATGGATTATTGTTGAAGGTTCATTACAGCCAATCAAAACTGCAAATCCGCCTGCACCTGAAGAACTACTCATATTTTGCAAATGCAAAAAAGGTTGCGGCGCCTCTTGCAGTTGCCGAAAAGTTGGTCTATTTTGCAGTAGTACATGTGGAACATGCAGTGGTGAAAGTTGTCAGAATTGTCCTTCATTTGACCACGAAGAAGAAATCGAACGTGATAATAGCTCTGATGAAGAGTAGTTTGAAAAACAGGATGTTATAATTTTTATAAATTAATATTTGACAAAAAATAAAAAAACTTTGAAATGTTATATATTGCAATGCTTATTTTAATCTAAATCTAAACTAATAAATTGAACTATTATTAGCCACGGATGCACTAGTAAAATGTTTTAAAATCTTAAAAAATGATTTTTCACCAATTTATACATAAAGGGTAATTTTGGGGGTTGAAAATCAGAAATAAATAAATAAAATAAAATATATCATGAGCAGTGAAAACGATTCTGGAAAACTGAAGCTAATAAAGCTGCTAAGAAATTGTTTTTAATTGATTCTAAAGTTAGGGGTGGTTTCTAGGGGTTGAAACTAAACAATAAATTGATAAATAAATAAATTGATAAACTTGTAAATATTCAGTAGAATCCATTTTTATTTATCTTTTATTGGAAACCCAAAATTGAAACAGTTGAATCTACTAAAAAATATTTTTTTCTTTAATTTTAGGAGAAGAGGTAGTTTTTAAGGGTTGAAAATTTACAATTCATAAATAAATTATCGAGGGGGAAACCGCCAGGGTAATTTTGGTGTACAGACCCGGGGCATTAGGTGGACATTAGGGGACATTAGGGGGCATTACGGGGACATTAGTAGACATTAGCTGGCATTAGCGGGGAATTACTGACCATTAGATGGACATTAGAGGGCATTATTCAGACATTACAGGGACATTAGTTGAGAAGTTGAAGAGTTTTTTATGAGATCATTGTGCACGAACGTTACATACGCATGCGCGCAGATGAGTATACGTCATGTTAACGGATGCTTCGCTTCCATTACTCCACTGTGTACATAGTACATACAGGTAACAACATGTTGTTTTAGAATCGGAGTTGAAGTAATAATAATAATAATACGATCTCTGTTTAGTTCATTCATCACGCAATACATAAGTAATTAATAATAATTAATAAAACAGTTCGTAAGGTGCAGCGTTAGTTTTTCACTCATACCTTTACATCGAATTAAATACACATGCGTTATAATTAAACTTATCCTGCAGCCTAAAAATGGTGATCTTATCCCAGAAAGTTTAACATACTTCATTTCAGCAGCCAGCCCTGCGAGGCTTTATTTCGGACCGCTCGTTCAATGACGCCGACTCACTCCATCATCATCAACTTTAGTATTAAGGCATTTCTTCACAGAATTACCGGAATTAGAACTGTCACCGATATAATCAGTGACCTGCAGGGCGTATCTTCATTTCCACGGGAGAAACGCCGACTAAAAAGAAGAACCAAAATAGAGAAACCACCCAGTGTTAAGGAAATAACCGAGTTAGACATAAAAAAAGCAGTTGAGAAAGCTCAAACTGATATCACAGCTGATTTGAAAAAGCTAGGTATTACTGGCAAAAAAAATGACTATAACTTTGTGGATATTCCTCTAAAAGAATCAGAGAAATCCAAATGTCAGACCAACAAAAAAGTAAAAGTGGGATCAAATGAGAAAATTGAAGCTAGAGATGAAGACAACGAACACAGTGAAGTGGAAATCAACAAGAATCAGCCTTGGGGTCAACAAGATACGAATACAAACGAGAATGTTATTGACAGCGTCGCGGAAATAATTTTTGATATGGGTACGCCTCAAACTGAAAAACCGAGTTAATTTCACTTGGAGGATTATTCTGCAAAAATTCACAGCAACACTTTATCAGAAAAATCCCAGTTTCTAAAGATTGATCTCGTGGATAAGATCATTGTAATAAAAAAATCGTCTTATTGTTGGTTACTAGACGAGTCTAATGGCAGAGTTAGCACGGACAGGATGCGCAGATTCGTGACTACCGGCAAAAACACGAATACTAAAAAGACGCTGACTGGTACTAAAACATCAAGACAAGTAGCAAAGAGAAAAAATGATCAGAAAAGAAAGAGGTCAAGTAGTTCTGGTGAAGAAGAGATTCTCGAAGAGGCTACTACAGATGAATCTGAATCATTCTATGACCGATTCAGTGGATGAAACTCAAAATGAATTCCCGAGTGAAGTCCTTACTGAACTCGTTAGTTAAATAAATCTAGAAAACTACTATGCCATATTACGATGTAAATTGGTACTTAGGTCGTGTAATAGAGAGGTGTGAAGAAAACTCATACAGAGTAAAATTCTTAAAATCAGAACTTGACAAATTTATATGTCCAAAAAACGAGGATATACAGACAGTACAGGAAAAATTTATATTTTATGGCCCTGTCAAGTTGATCGGCACTGAACCATTAGAACTGATGCGAAATGACCTGCTTTACATCAGGCAAAAATATAAAACTTTTAAGCGAAAATAAGCACATCCAAGATTATTTTTGTACCTTGATTTTAATTTATTATTACAATATAACAGAAAATGTATTGTTTCATGATATTGGTTTTTTTTGTGCTCGTTTTGACATTTGTTTATTTTTTAATACTTATATCCATATAATTTATTGCCATATAATTGTTATAGTTTTTGTTAGTATTTTGTTAAATAACTAAAATCATTTTATTAAAACTCCAATATTTCCTATTCATAAACATCAAGATAAAAATGAATAAACTTTTATAAAAGAGTAAAGTATTTTTTCTTAAGTAGTCCTATAATTATTAATTTTACTCATTTTAATTATAATACACCGGTACAAAATTAAGGGAATAATGGGTTGAAGACGAAAAAATTATTGATGAATATTTTGGGGGCATTAGAGGGAATTTTGGGGGCATTAGTGGAATTTTTGGGCCATTAGTGGAATTTTTGGGGCATTAGTGGAAATTTTGGGGGCATTAGGGACAATTTAGGGACATTAGTGGTAATTTTGGGAGCATTAATGGGAAATTTACTGGACATTAGTGGGCATTACCAAGCAAATGAGGAATTAGTGTACACACATTTTGACGGCGGTTTACCCCTCGTAAATTATATATAATGAGCACTAAACAATCCTTTGTTTCGTTAATATGCGATTTCACATAACAGAGAGAGAAAAAAACGATTTTTTCCTGATTTACGACTTTACGGGGTAGTTTTTAAGGGTTGAAAACTTTATGGAAATCATAAATCATGCTTCAAAATGTTAAAGAATATTTATTCTACATAACTAAGTAAAATTCCATTGATAGAATGCTTAAATTAGCATTTTCTTAAATTTTTCACAAAAGGGGTTGATTTCACCCCTAAAACGCAAAAAGCGCAATTCCGCACAATGTCACTTTTGAAGATAAGGGTAAAACAAGCCTGCTCCCAAATTTTCAGAAAAATCGATGACGGTTGAAAGATTTCGGAAGTAATAGCTTATTTTTACCTTCATTGACTGTACTAATGATAGATTTCATGAAAATGCAATCCATTTGAAAGGGAAAAAAATCAAAAGACGAGGTATGGAAATAAATAAATTTTAAGACTTTGTTCTCATTTTAACTGAATCTTCATAACCGTAGGAGGTTATGTGAATACTGGTTTACTCTGCATAGCCGTAGGGGGCTGTGTAGAAACTAGTGTTAGAATGAGAATTGTCCAATAAGAAAGACAACTTGATTTTAGGATTTCAATTGTTATCATAACCAGAATTAAGGTTATCGAAAGAACGCAAAGATTGTAAATCAATAATTTTACAAACAGTTTTTATTTTAGTTCTCATAGATAGGTGAAACACGAATAGGATTATGTTATTTATGCAATTACAAAATTCGGCTAGCGCTTCATTTTGCAACAATAATTACAACTGTTTCCTTACCAGTTTTCATTTTGTTTTCCAATAAACCTGCCTGGAGTACAGATGAATTATGTGGCAACCTGTACATTACGATGGGATTCTTAAATATAAATAAAACCGTATAAAATCTTACATAATACACGCTTGTAACATACTTCATATATCATAATAAACTGTTCTCTTTTCCAGCTTATTACAAAATATAACTTGTTCAAATAAAAACGTGTTAATTGTACCCCAGCATGTGACAAGTCAGTAATAAAACATTAGAAATCTACTAAAACTAGTACACAAATTATACGGTCGCTTTACGTTATGGATAAATAGGTGCTCATAATTTTTTTATGGCTTAAGAACGGATGTAGGTAAATCGTTTTCCGACTTTTTCTTACGGTCTTAATTTCTACGTGTACGAAAAATTGATTTGTGGTTATTAAAATTTATAACTACAGTAATGAGAAAATTCATAATTAGCTTGGAGGTATGTTAGAAAGTAAGAATAATATTGAGATCATCAAAAAGGTACTATTTCTCAAATATCAAATATTTCAGAATGCATATTAGTACAGGCAATGAAGGCAAAATGTTGTAAAAACCTCGCAAAAATTAATAAAAGAATCATATCTGGGATTTAAGTAGTTAATAACCTGTATAATGGAATGAAAATTCAAAAAAATTTGGAAAAACTTTTTGATTTTCGGTTTTTTTGCTCCAACGGCTGAAATAATGAAAATAGAGAAAAAAGTTTTCAACAAAATTTGTAGCTCGTCTCTTTCTCTACAAAACAGGTCTTTACAAATGTTTGTCTTACTTAAGCCGTTTAGGAGATAAATCCAGTTTTCCATTTATAGTTTTGAGCCGCTAAAAAAATGAAAATAACGTAAAATGTAGAGAAAAGTATCAGCTTTAATGTGGAACTAATCCCAAAATTCATACAAATTTTTATCATAGAGAAAAAAGTGGTAGAAGGTGGCTTAGTAAACTTTATACAGTTGATTTATTCACATCTTTGAGTTTTATGCATCCTGTCTATTTCTCCCATAACAATGGGTGCTTTTTTACTGAATGTATTCGATTCCACGCACTTTAATCTATATTTCGTGAAAATTTCATTGAAGAATGTTAAGAAACAAATATGTTATAGCTGAACGCGTCTGAATAATGTAGACAAATTCAAAAAGTACTGCGTGCATTTAAAAAACTCTGAAGTCATTCGAAAGAATATGTTTTATTGTACTTATAATCCAAAAATTAAGACTGTGCTAGTATTATTACTTAAGATATAGCGAACCGAACTCCAAAATTTGGAGGTGATTGATTGATGAGAAATATGCCCTCTAATTTGATCGCATGGCATATTTTTCCAACAAAAGTAATTGCAGTAAAATGTTAATTGGATTAATATATCATCATCTAAGAATATATAAGCAAAATGAATTATCATTCTAACGACTCCCGGCAAAGATATGAATAAATCTGTGGATCAACTGTACAAAGTTCACTAAGCAATCTTCTGACACTTTCTCTCTTTGACAAAATTTTTTATAAATTTTGTGATTAGTTCCGCATTAAAGCTGAGACTTTTCTCTACATTTCATGTTCTTTTCATTTTTTTTTAGGGGCTCTGAATAGGAAGAATTATCGATCGATGAGCCAGGTCGTACGAAACTCCTGGAGAATTCTCATTTTTCGCGCATTTCCAAGCGGCTTAAAACTATAAGTGGAAAACTGGATTTATCTTCTAAACGGCTTATGGAAGACAAAAATTTGTAAAGACCTTTTTTGTAGAGAAAAAGACGAGTTACAACATTTGTTGGGAACTTTTTTCTCTATTTTCATTATTTTGGCAGTTGGAGCAAAAAAAAAACGAAAATCGAAAAGTTTTTCCAATTTTTTAAAAATTTTCCCGGAACTTGGAAGTGCAAAGAATGCATCTTCTCATTCTCCAGGCTAGTACCTACTTAAATCCCAGAGATGATCCTTTTATTAATTTTTGTTACCCTAAATTGTTAATTTGCCTGTACTATATTGGATTAATGACTACCAGAGAAATACAGATCAAGACATAAAGTACTGGAAATGAATTTGTAATAACATGTTCATATACGGTTAGCAAAAACGTTGCAAACGTATATGTAACAAGTACATTATACTTTTGCTGATTTATTGAACTTTTTATATAACCGTTCCACATTCTATGGGATATTCTTCAGTTTCATCTCAAACAATAGGGCTCTTCCTCTAGCTAACACTAAGTTACTGTCCAAATTTCAATACAATCGGAGTTTTCTTTTATCGTGCTTATAAAAACAGACAGATAGGCGGACGGACATTTTGAAAGTTGTTCAGAATTCGATCACCAGCACAGCGACATGAATTTTTTTTCTCCATGTGTTTGCGAAGAAGCATAATAACGTAACAAGGTAAGTATACTCTAAGCAAAAAATAATTCTACTTGAATCACCTACCTGGGGGACGTATGAACTGAAAGAAATATAGTGAGTGTTCGCATACTCCTTAGTAAATATCTTTTTAAATATTAATTTTTGTAAAAAATGTAAGAAATGGTATTTTGTAGTAAATAAAATTAGCTATTTTTTTGGGGGTTTCTACGATAAAAATTGACCGAGAGATTTTTTTTATAAACGTAGATTTTGACTAAAGTTGATGTCATAATTTGGTCTAACTACCCTCAGTTTAGTTAAGGTATATGGCTTTAACATTTAATAACATATTTAAACATTTCTTTGCTGAAACAATGATTTTTACACAAATTGTTACTAAATTAACAGTTTTTCGTAAAAAAGGTGACAAAACATTTTTAAACGCAAGTAATTCGCTAATAAAGATAATTACAGATACAATTAAATTTGCTTTCTAAAAACCCAGTCACAGATTTTTAGATTCTGCAATCTATAAAAAATGTCCTTCTCTTTTACTTCCACATCCATGTAGTGGAGCGGAAGTATAGTAATCGTAACAAAATATTCGAACATTTTTCTTGTTGAAGTAGATTTAGAATGTCATGAAACGTCAAGATTTCCAATTTGCGCGAAAAAATTTCTGTCGATGTCGATCTGTTCCTCTGTAACTTTTTTCTCTCTCTGGTTTAAAACATTGACTTGAAATTTTATACACGTATGTATTATAACGAGATCTGGAACTGGATTGCCTTTTGAACTTGCCCGGCGAAGGGTTGGGGTAAATAGGGGAAAATAAGTAAAGCAAGCTGGTAAAATTACAAAAAATTGGGATTTGGTATATGTACTAGAAGCCGAGGCCTCAGATTTCTTATAGTATTTTTCAACTTCACTTCAATTGAAGTTTAATACGCGTATGTATTATAATGGCAGCTCGAACTAGATTATATTTTGAGATGATTCCGTTGACGAGTTGGGGATTAAATGGGAGAAAATAAGTAGAGCAGGCTAGCAGAGTACAGAAACTCGAAATTTGGTGTACATACTAGAAACCAAGGTTTCTGATTTCTTTATAATATTTTTCAATCCGCTGATAACAAAATAAATACAAAATTATTAGAGGGGTTGATAAAATAAAATTTGATTTTTGATGACAATAACCCTGCAAAAAAGATCCTCAAAGCAGAGCCCATAGGTACAAGAGGGCGAGGAAGGCCAAAGCTACGTTGGAACAATGGTGTGAGGACGCACGAAAGATGGATGTACTGAATTGGACGATGCAGACCAGAGATAAGAATGAATGGCGAAAGAAGCTGGAGAAGGTCGAGACCCTACTATAGGGCTGTATGACCAGTGATGATGATGATAAAATAAAATTGAGATATTCACTTGAAATTTCGTACATATATGTATTGTAGATTGTTGGGAATAATAAGAAGAGCAAGCTAATAACTAATAAGAGTCCAGAAACTTTATTTATTATTTCCACATACTAGAGGACAAATATAGTCAAGATGTTTTCCTTTAAAGACACTTGGAAGGAAAATCTGGATGTGTAAAAGTATAGTGATTCTTGAGGCAGCGGCTTTTCATTCGTTTTTCGGTTAGAATGACATAACTAGATGTCTCTTGCCATTAAATAGGCAGTTTTCATTTGTCTCAAATAAATGAATCTCGGTCAATATCTGTCGTAAAGAAACAAATAGAACCAAATTTTTAATATCTATAGAAGGCACTATTCAATTTTTTGTGAAAATGAATAGATACTTAGCAAGAAGCATTGCGAAACACCTACTACCAGTTGTTTTTTTGCACGCTTTTTAGTAAATATCTCTTTAAATATTAATTCTTACAAAAATTTAAATAGTGCTTCCTATATTAAAAATTTGATTCCTTTTGTTCCATACCTACAGTACCGCAAAATTTTAACCAGCCTTGTGTACACTGTAAAAAATGGGAGTAAATTTACCCTTGTTGTGTGTAATAATTACACATATTTTTAAGGTAACTTTACCAGCAAAAAGAGTGTAAAATTCTGTTTACCCAATATTTAGGGTAAACCTCCTCGGTAAATCAATTTAGAGGCAGTGTTCCACAAAATCACTGTACATTTACTTTGTGTGTTAGGAAAATTCCTATATTTTTAGTGTACAGTAACCTCTATGTATGGAGTTTTACACAGTGGCTTTGTATATTTACCACTTACGGTGCATTATTTCCTTGTATTTATGTAATATTCCCTTGCATTAATGTAATATTCCAGTTTTTGTGAACACTGTAAGAAATGGAGGTAAATTTACCGTTGTTGCGTGTAATAATTACAAATAACTTTAATGTAACTTTACCAGCAAAAAGAGTGAAACATTTTGTTTACCCAATATTTTGGGTAAAGCTCCCTGGTAAATCAATTTAGAGGTAATGTTTCACAGAATCATTGTACATTTACCTTGTGTGTTAGTAAAATTTCTACATTTCTGGAGTACAGTATCATCTACGTGTATGGAATTTTACACAGTGGCATTTTATATTTACCATCTATGATGCATAATTTCCTTGCATTATCTTCCGCGAGGGGGGGCATTATCAATACCTTACCTTTATTTTATGTACACAGTAAAACACCATCAATAGATTGTATTAGGTACACTTCAATACGCGATTAGTTAGTTTTTGGTGTGTTACCCGTATTTGGATCACGGTATAGTGCCAAATAGTCAAAATACACCCTAATTTTACAAATATCCCAGTACAATGTCATACCCTCAGTCATCAGTGTCAAACAAAGGTAAGTAATTAGCAGAGTATTAGTTTCACTTCACTTTATTGGCGACAATGAATTCACTGTGATATGTACCTATTAGAAAATCATAAATAACATCAGTGTTTGCATTAAAATTTTAATAAAAGCCTAAGTGAAAAAGTTTAAAGTTTGCATTTGAGAATGAAAATTATCTATCCGCTGTAGATCTTTTGAAAAGATTAAATACTACACAAGGATTAAAACAATTGACATCATATGTCACTCTGACTGGTAACTAATTGGCGGGAGTTCTAAATTTTTATTAAAAGTATTGCTTATTTCGTGTTATTTCTGGTTAGTTTTAATTCTCTATAGGTATACAGGTTTTTCCTTGGAACCCTCAAATAACATATTTTGCCATATTAATGTAAGGGATTTTCTACTTTTGTGTACACTGGACAAGTTCGATGTTTTATGCAAATAAAAATGAATTGTACAAATGTTTTTCCTGAACGACATACCTCAGAGTGGTTGAGAATCGTGTTTATCCCAAATTTTGTCCCCCTCATCAGTTGGTAGCCGATTTTTAAAAGTATTTTTTTAACTTTGCTACAATTGGTCTACTTAACGCTCATTAAATTTTAAAACCGAGTCATTGTTTAATGATAATTTAATAAAATATCTCAACTTTAGTTTCTTCACATACATTGTATAACATACTCATACAGTTGTATTAACAAATTTTCTAATATACTTATATATTTTTCCCTTAATGTGTTTAGTTATTATTTTGATATTAACATCTTTATTTCAGAAGAATATCTCAAGGATGCGATCAAGTGATAGTACCTTAAGTGTAAATATCTTTGGAATTATAGCAATTAATGTAAAGTAATTTTTCAATGCATCTAATTGTTTACGCTTAGCATTATGTCAATGGTTATTTATGCAACAAGTACCTATACAAGTACCTATACCTATAAAGTGACCCTTTTTATAAAATCTCGTGCAAAATACAAACTTTATATACAAATCGTATACATTATTGAAATAGACTTAGCATCTCATAAAACGTCGAAATTGTTTTTTCTAAAACCAGCATTAGAAGTCTATAATTTATGTGTGGTATTGAGTCTCAAAAGTTATTTATTTTTGAAAAACGTGCAAAAAAATCTTTCTAAATACCTATTTGTTTTTGTTTTCCTTGCCACGGTCGGTGTGCAAGAAAAATAACTTTTGACGCTCAGAACTAATGAAAAAGACGGTCGTTTTGATGTAAATAGGTAAGTATTAGAATTTTTTTTGTGAAGATTTAATATAATTTGAAATATTTTTGATGGGGTCCACAATGCGCCAATATTTTTAAATAGGAGGCAATTTTCTTGCCTTCAATTTTTGGGATCATTTGCAATTTTCATATAAGTATTTAAAATTCTGAGTAAAATTTTAATTACACAGGGTTTAATAAGTTAATCATTAGGAAAGCGACTTATTTCAAATAAGGAATGTTTAATTTTCACTATTTCAATTCCTTGAAACATATTCAATTTGTTAGAATAAAAACTTTATTAAATTTACGTAAATGTGTGCCTGTACTTAATTAATTATAGGTAGGTATATTTATACATAATAAATAGACATGCTTACCTTTACGTAGCGACATTTGACATAGTTTTAACTCACATGTTTTCGGCTATTATTACATCTACATGTAATTCTGCTCTGTAATTTTTCCAGTAAATTTTACATTTTCGTTTGAATTTTACCGGTTTAATGCAAATTTCAACAGTGTTTTTACCGACATCATGTAAAATTAATCGGTATTTTTACAGGTCATTATTACCTCTAACATGTAAGTTTGCTCTATAATTTTACCCGAACTCCGTAATTTTCCTGGTAAATTTTACATTTCCGTTTGAATTTTACTGGTTTAATGTAAATTTCATGGGTATTTTTACCAAATATTGTGTAAGATTCCTCGGTACTATTACAGGTCTGTGTGTAACTTTTCACTTGAAATTAACTCAGAAATTTAAATTTACCTTTGACATGTAACTTTACATATGAAAGTAATTTCACCCCAAAAATAGGAGGTAGAAAAGTTGCCTCCTATTTTTGGGGTAAATTTACACCAACATTTTTTGCAGTGTATTTATGTAATCGTGTCTCCTGTAATAAGAGAAGACGAAATTTATTTCGTGCATATCAATCAGCAGAAATAATCAAAAAATCTTACTTCGGAAAATAAGAGACGATGAGGTTTTCGACTTTGGTCCCTAGTAGCACAAAATATTGGACCAATATTGAACTAATATTCATATATAGGTCCTATATAAGACCAATATTCATATATTGGTCCTATATGAATTAATATTGGAGCAATATTTGTGCTACTAGGGAATATCAGTTTACTATGGCACTTTTCATTCTAGCATGACGTATGCTATTTTAAACTGGGGACACTCGGCTCACAGTTAAAAAATTTTTAGTCTGCAAAGAAAGAGTGTTAGAGTCCTAGCAGGTGTAAATTATAGAGACGATTGTCGTGAATATTTTAAAGATTTTAACATTCTTACTTTACCATCGACTTATATACTGGAATGTCTACTATACTTATCAACTTATCCTACGCGTTTTAAAAGTAATATAACACATAAATTTCTTCGACATACAAAATCTAGAGACGGCGCTGGCTACCATTGCATAATTTTTTAAAATAAATTATCAGACCGAATAAAAGTTCTAGAATTAAACAAATTCAAATAAAATTTAAGCAGTACCTCAAAAGGAGAGGTTTTTATAATTTTAATGAATCTTTTAACGAATCATTTTTGGACATCTAAGCCTACCCTTCTGTGTATAACATTTCTCACAATATTTTGAAAATTTTATCTATTTACATTTGTGTTGGTATATTGTTCGTAATTTTAATTCTTAATATTATTATGATTATGTATATTTACTTTATTTTTCTGTGTTTCGACTTGTGTAAACCTTTGTATGTATTGACATTAATAAAGGATATTATTATTAAAGTTTTCAAAAACATTAGCAGAAGACAATGTTGATATTTCGAAGTTTTCAAAGTTAGTCACCTTTCCAAAGCAACTTTTTTTTTGTTAACTATAGAAGGGTAAAATAGTAAAATTAAATCATTTGAAAAAGCTGGAACAATTAAAATAAAATATCAAATTATTTTTAGTGCAGTATTTATATACGTACTTTTTCAATAGTAGTTTGGAACTACTTTTTAATTAATGACAATGCTGACAAAAACATTTTATTAAAGTTGTTATCAAATGTTACATAACAGTGTGTGAATAATTTCTGTAAAATCTAGGCGGGGTGTCCTAGTTTTAAAATAGAACGGCCAATACAAAAGAACTGATAAAATAGTTATATTTACATAATATAGTTCTATTCTTAAGAAGTACCATAAATCTGTTTAGTCTCATTATAAAATTAGGCAAAATCTACAAATTGCTTGGTAACCTTTGAATGCAATTATTTGACTTGACTTGTTAGTTCGGTCGAATTTTGTAATCCAGTTTTGACCCACTTCCATATATTTATTATTTAAAAAATCTTAACGTAACATCTTCCTTATATCGGAATTACTAGTTCAAGTATCGATATTAAATGCAAACGTGCTTATAATATTCAAATTCATAAAATTTCTATCGTTGAATACATAATTTTTACAAACACCAAAACTCTTGAACACAACAATCGATGCGGGTTTCGCCAACCATATTAGCATTATTGGGAGATGAATAGCAGTTTTAATCTTCAATGGCCGCATCGGACCGAAGGTTCTAACCTCAATAGAAAATAATATATCTCTCAATATAAAAACCAACTCTTATACTTTAAAAATAACGAGTGCTACGCAATTTCTTAGCCATGGGAAAAGAAGTTCATTTTTTATTGGTGAAAGTACACTTTGGCATAAAAAATAAATAAATTGTTATAATATCCAAAACTGTGAGAGCATCAACCCAGGGATTCAATACAACCAAAAATATGAATGTTTGACTTTTTTAAGAGTGAGCTATACCTAATATTGGTGGGGAAGGGGGATAAAACGCCAAATGAAGAGCTGCCTAATAATCAAATTTTAGCCAAAAACATTCTTCAACAACCCTGTAGTATTTATTTACGTACAGCGTACATTTATTTTCGGTTAAATCACCCAATTTGCAATAAACAGCTTATTTATCATTAAAATTATGATTAACAATACTGTTTTTTGCAAACTGGGTTATGTTATTTAACTGAAAATAAGTGTAAGTTGTACATAAATAAATACAGGGTTGTTGAAGAATATTTCTGGTTAAAAGTTGATTATTATTATTACTCTTAATTTTCTAAATTCAAAAGACATTGATAGACTTGTGGCAGTAGGACTCTCGTTCCTATTCTACAAGACATAGATATATTCACCCGGGCCTCCCATTCAACTATTGGCATAGAAATTGTATTTACTGAAGAAAATATGGAACAACAATAAAACGCCTCAATTCTGGACTAGCCCGATTTCCAGCACATTTATATAAAATAATTGTTCTCCTTTCTGGTAATCGTGATGCCTGTAATATTAAAGGTGACCTGTATCATATTTTCTTCCAGTATTAAGGATATAAAATACTCTTTTGTGTTGCCATTTTTGATGGCTATTGATATTTATTGGTATATAAAAATAACATAATAGTTATCTCTTGATTTTTTTGTGCATCTAACTATTCACATCCCCATAAAAAATAACTGACTTTAATATAACTTATAAATGCCATTATCTTTTAGTTCAAGGTAGTACTTCAATGCAGAAAAAGTTAGGAATAAAAATATTCACATTTACAAATTTAGTAGCATTTTGAAGTTAGCCAAATTTTGGCCAATTTTTTATTGTTTCCTAAAAATTAAAAAAAGACCCAATCTACTTCAAAATTCAGTTCAATTTTTTTTTTGAGTTTATATATCAAACAACTATTATTTCTAATCATTTAATAGTTAAAAAAATGCGTAAAAAAAATATCATCAAAAAATTGAACATGCAGCCTTTTTTGGATTTTTATTTTGGCTAACTTCAACATGCTGGTAAATTTGTAAATGTGAATATTTTTATTTCTAACTTTTTCTGCATTGAAGTACTACCTTGAACTAAAATATGATGGATTTATAACTTATATTAAAGCCTGTTATTTTCTATAGGCCTGTGAACAGTTAGATGCACAAAAAATCAAGAGATAACTATATTATATTGTTATTTTTATATACTAATATATATCAATAGCCATCAAAAATGACAATACAAGAGAGTATTTTATATCCCCTTTAAAACCCATTTTGATTTTTCTTCCTAATTTGTTTGGGTTTCGAGCAATTCAATTTTTTCTATAGGACAATTTCAAATAAACGAAAATTCGCGCGCATTAAAAATACAAATTTTGGAATTTTGTCAATATCGATTTTCTCGAAAACCATGCAACAAACCACCTATACAAGAAAATTACTTAGGTTCATTCTTAATATTTTCTTTAGTGGATGTTATAAAATTTTTGCGAGCAATGAAAATGTCAGATTTCGGCTACTCATTATTACATATTCAAACAAGCTAACCGTTATACTCTTTGCCGATTTACTGCACTTTTTATATAATTGTTGCACATTCTATAGGATACTCTTCGCAGTTTTCTTGTAAATAATATTAGTTTTAGACATTTTTAGTTTAATTACAAAACACAAAAAAATGTATGTAAAAAAATTTCCTTTTATTTAAAAAATGTATAACTTCTTTATTTATATTTCGATTTTGTTCAAAGTCAATTGGGTTCGTCCTCTAGCTAACACTAACTTACTGTCCAAATTTTAATATAATCGGTCTTTTCGTTCTTAAGTTATTGTGCTTACAAGAAACGTGACGGACGGACAGACACAAACATACGAACGGACAGACAGACAGACGGACGGACGGACATTTTGAAAGTTGTTCAGAATTCGATCACCAACACAGTACAAGCAATATTACCGGTTTTAGAAATGTGCCGATCGAATACATCTCGCACTCTTCGTTTTGTATTTACGAAGAGTATAATAAAGATAGATTTACACTAGAAAAAAAACGTCCTATTATTTATTGTCCACGACGATATCATCGACATTTTTAAAGAAACTAAAATTTTGTTGTAAACTCGGGACCTAGGCAAGAAATGCGTGTTTTACTGAAAGAAATAGTTAATTGTAAGCGTAACAAGTGAAAAATAAAGTTGTTAAAAATGCATTAGAGATAAATTAAAAATGTACAAATGTAAATGCATTTCTTGCCTAGATCGCGACATAATATGTCGACTTAAATAAAATTACAGCGTTCGTTCTACAAAAAAATGAATGATTCTTTTGTCAAAAATATTCGTCACCAACAAAATCCATATTACTAAAATTATCTCAGATAATATCTAAGACCACCTTAACCTATTTTTTAAAAAGAGAACACAGTCGAGCATGGAGGAACGTGTAGAAATTCGCACGTAAGCAACCGTCACGTTTATCGGATATGTTTTCTAATAAACTATATTCTGACATGATTTCCATTAGTAATTGAATACGAAATCGAAACGGTAGTCGCAGTAAAAGCTGTCGATTTAAAATATCTTTGACACTATTTAAAGGTGAAAAGTCAATCACTACTTGGATCCCAGCCCATTATTAACTACCGATGATCAATTATATTAGAGTGGCGATTAAGGCCTAATTGACGCTGTGCGAAGAAATAGCACATTCGTAATAATTAGAAATAGTCATCTTTCAACGTCTATTTACTTTTGACGTTTATTTAACCAATCACTAAACAATACATTAGCAAAATAAAACCAATTCATACAATTTAGACAAATGCCCACACCTTATGGCTTAATATACACTATACAGGGTGCTCGTAACGACACATTATTTACAACATCGTGTGACAAAAGCCTTAATATAGTTAACAGAAGAATTGTTGGAAGATGCGCCATTATTACAACGTCGGAACATATGGTTTCAACTCGACGGTGCTCCACCACATTATGTATTGCACGTACAAGCAATTTCAACTAGAACGTATCCAACTAAGGGGATAGGTCATGGTGGCCCTATAAACTGGCCTGCCCGATCGCCCGATTTAAATCCATTGGACTATTTTTAGACAGATATGTTCAGCACGGTTGCTACAATTTACAGCGCCTATCTACAGACAACCCCGCTCACCATACATGGGATTTCTGCCTCTAGTCAAACCATCTTCTTGTTTCAAAAAGACAGTTTTTTCCATGTGACAAATATTTTTCCATTAAATACATGCTGTTTCCATGCGAGCAGAAGAAAGAAAGTCTACAATTTTCAACATATGGATGAACATTTAATTTTTTTTTTTGTATAATGAAAATGCTTGACTTCATCTTCCTGCGGCAAAAAGAAAGCTTCTTATAGTGAGAAGAAAACTTATTTCAGCAAAAAGAAACTCGATATTGTCTGTAATTGTTTATTTGTGGCATATTCAGATTTTCTTACTTTTTATTGGGTATTTTGCCACTGAAAAATATTTAAAAATTTTAATGAAAAAACCTCTGCGCCAAACGGATCAGACAGAGGTTGGTTCTTGAGTACTTGACTGTTTCAAAAAGTCTCACACCTAAAAATATATAAACTAGAACAATGTTATAAACTAAAAACTGAAAATCAAAGCTATAGGTAGTTAACGTTTCGGAAGAGAATCTACTTCCGTTCTCAAAACTTTTTTGGCCGTCAACCATGACAGTTCTTTGTAACGTAAGGCTTGGTGAACATAGAAATTACGCTAGAAGGGGAGAATTTGAAAAATCCAAAATTTGTGAACACGCGTGGGATAATAATCATAGAATTAAATGGGACTCGGCGAAGATTTTGGAAAAAGAAAGCAACGGAACTAAAAGAAAACTTAAAGAATCCGCGATTATTTTATTAAACGAGGATAGATGCGTTTCTAATTATTCAATAGATTTTTGTACTAGTTGGTTGCCCATCCTTAGAGACGAAGTAAGTAAAAACAAGATAAATATAATTTAATGTCTCACGTGACTATGGAAATACATAAACAAAGAACTGTCATGGTTGACGGCCAAAAAAGTTTTGAGAACGGAAGTAGATTCTCTTCCGAAACGTTAACTACCTATAGCTTTGATTTTCAATTTTTAGTTTATAACATTGTTCTAGTTTATATATTTTTAGGTGTGAGACTTTTTGAAACAGTCAAGTACTCAAGAACCAACCTCTGTCTGATCCGTTTGGCGCAGAGGTTCTTTCATTAAAATTTTTAAATATTTTTCAGTGGCAAAATACCCAATTAAAAAGTAAGAAAAATAGAAACTCCTTGCAGCAAGAAGTTGATTGTTTGATAAGTTATTTACATGATATATAATACATCGACGGTCAGGCGCGGATTCAGGGGGGGGGGGGCGAAGGGAGTGCCCCCCCTTCTTGGAGCAAAGTTTAGATAAGAAAACCTGATATAAAAATAAATTTATTTTGATGCATTTATTTTATTTTTACCCATTAAATAATTGTCGCTCTCCCCTCAATAAAATGCTGGATCCCGCCTGTCGACGGTTACATTTTGAGAAGTACAAACTCTAGCAAAAACACTGAAGAGAAAAGTTAATTGAACGCAGAAATTATATTTTGAAATAAATACTAACAAACACCTTTTTAAATTGAAAAAAAAAATTAAGTTGGCTTTGATTTTATGGAAATTCAAAACTGCATAAGTAATTCTTAAATAACACCATATTTCTTACTCGTGTTAATGATACCGTGGGTCTTCAAGGGCATCGCTGCAGATTTTTCAATTGAAGAATAAGGTTGTGATTGGGGGGTTCGTGTGTTAAGAGTCGTCGTGAATAGACGTGTTTTTAAGATGCTCTCTAAAAAGCGGTAAAAACCCCGTTAAATTCGAAAAAAGTTCAGCCACCGGTAGATTAAAAAATTCTGCGTGAAATGAAGCGCCTCAATAGAAAAACAGACTTCATATGGAATTAATAATTACAAGATTTTCTAAAAATATTAAATCAAATAAGGCGAACAAGCTTAATAGAAGTGCAGTGTCCCTACGTACACCCTAGAGGACCCAACACTTTTTAAGTGGTTCATGGGCGATAAATAATAGAGTGTGAGTGTCAAAATGAGGCACATACGTTTACAAAGCAATATAGCTGTGTTGTGACCTAAAGCAATTGTATACAGTGGAATGTTTTTAAATGGACAAAATCAACTCAACCCAAGAAAGAAAAGGAAAAGGAAATAAAATAAAGCAGCAATCACGCTGCAGAAAGACAGATAAGCTATAAATTAATTTATTTTATTTTATTTGTTTCATTGATATTATTTTATTCTATCTTTCTATCTGATCTTTACCACCTTAATTTTTATGAGTTCGATTTATTGATTCAAAACATAATATTTTATTATTAATTTGGAAGGCGGAAATTGAAACCGATTGTCTCAAAGAAACGACATACAGGGTGAGCAAACTATCCCTTCGGGCCTCTTCTCATAACGCGCAAAAAAATATTGTTACCGCGAGATAGAGCCCCTCACAGCAACTCCACTGTAAATTGATATTTACCTGTGGAACGGTTAATAAATAAAAACAAAACAAAAAAAATAAAAAAATGAAAGCTGCCAGATTCAGAAACAGAAAACTTAGAAGAAAAATAAGGAGATGACGATGGAAACATAAAAGAAGCATCTACACTTCCCATCCTATATTCCCACCCCATGCGTCATGCGGCTCTCGCTGCCGACAACAAGCATGTCCAATGTCCAATATGGCGTATGCAGTCGGTCCGGCGGTATATAAAACATCCGAGATTTGGTTCCGGCACGCGGTTTGGCCATCTGTTGGGCGTGTTCGACGGACGACCAGGCTGCGTGTTGGAACGAACCTCCGTGGATGCCCGGAATAGTCAGCAATGCCCACCTTACGCTGGCAAATCAATCGATCAAGAATAAGGTTGTGATACTTTTCTCTAAATAAAAAACTTCTCTTAAAATCGATCTTTAGGGGTCCATATCTCAATACGATGACCTTTTAGGACCTTGGCTGCATTTGAACATTTGTTCAGGGGGTTAAGAAGAACATGTGTACATTTGACTAAATTTGACGGGAGGCAGAAATCCCATGTATGGTGTGCGGGGTCCGTTAATAAATCGTTAGCCTCGTACAGGGACACTTTCTTTAAGAAACTTTAATAGTATCCCGCTAAAAAACGAATGGAGCTTCGACAGACTAGCATTAAGATTTTATCTCAGAATGTTCTAAAGAGTCTGTCATTACAACATTACAAGCCCCTCCGGTAATTTTGGGGCACCTTGGATATTATAGCTCAATATAATATTTAAGCACTAGTCCTTAAAAGTATGCTACTTTTATGCACTATTGCGTGAAATAACGTAATTTTAGAAATAAAATCACCATGAAAAAGTTCGTTTTTCCAAACGATTGTAAAAAGATGTGTTTACATTATAATGAGACTTCGCTATTGTATAAGATTTTGCTATTGTTAGAGGTATAGTTTATCTCAGATTTATTCTGGGTATAAAAAATGTCGGCGCCTTTATCGGCGCGGTAAAGAACACAGATCCCGACATTTTTTATACTGACAATACGTTTGGGATAAAGTATACAAGTACGTTTATAAATTATAACTTTTAGAATGAAAAACCGATGACCGGTGGTGACAGACCTGTAGCCAGAAATAAATTGCTGGGGGTACTCATCGGACTCCAGAGGAGGCTAATTCTGACCCCTATATTTCGAAAGTATTCAAAATGCTTGCTACAACTCAAGTGATGATGGAATTTCATCAGGGATTGTTTAAATGTTCCCAGGGTGCTTCGAGAACACAGATGGGGAGATTGTGGTTCAAAGTGGAACCTACGACAGATTTATAAGACAATGTGATATGATGTCAACGCCCTTTTGAGCACTGAAACCATTAAGAGAAGTTTGTCAGAAATAAATTTGATGCTAGGCTGAAAGATATATTCCAGATATTGCCCTAGCTTGCCTTCATGGTGGTTGATCAATTAGACAAGTATTTGTATAAAAGTTAATTAAACATTTGAAAAGGAAAAAATTATTTGAATTCACTGGTTCGAAATGCTGGCTATTTCTTTTTCTGTTTTATTTTTGGATCGTGGATGAACAGTGTTCAGTTAGGTAGGTAGATACGTTATTATACTCTTCGCAAATACAAAACGAAGAGTATATAGCTCGGTATTATAGCATTCGATTGGCATATTTCTAAAACCGGTAATATTGCTCGTAGAGAAAAAAAATCATATGACTGTGTTAGTGATCGAATTCTGAACAACTTTCCAAATGTCCGTCCGTCTGTCTATCAGTCCCTCACGTTTCTTGTAAGCACGATAACTTAAGAACAAAAAGTCCGATTGTATTGACATTTGGGCAGTACGTTATTGTTAGCTAGAGGAAGAATCCTATCATTTTTTAACAAAATCGACCAATAAATAAAAAAGTTATAAATTTTTTAAATGAAAAATTTTTATTTTGTTTTGTACCTAATTAAACAAAAAATGTTTGAAACTAATATCATTTACAAAAAAATCGGTAAAGGTATTTACACAGAACTTCCCTCTTTATTTGTGCATGGCGGTCACTCTAAAAAATTAATAATTACGAAATGACATTGAAATTAATAATCGGAATATAGTTATCACTATTATTACAAAGAAAACCTGATAAGTTTTAATAAAAAAAATATACAGTGTGCTCATCCAACAGCAAAAGTTCAATACTAAATGACAGGTGCCAAATATGGAAGGCTTGCGCAAATACCTTTCCAAATGTTCACCATGACTGAATTATTTCTTGGGATGACCACCTTGTACATTTTTCAATAAAAGTATAATAATAGGTCCATATGCCAAATATTATTGCCATCTGTCACATTTTCAATTCCATATTCACGTAGTGGAGTGGAAGTATAGTGGTCAAAAAATTTAATTTTTTTTGAAATTTTTCAAAAATGATAATTTTTTTTTCTGAAATAGGTTAGAATGTCATGGAACGTAGAAATCTTAAATTTGAGCAAAAAGAAAAGTTTCCTTCTATTCTATAGTAGTGGTAATTTAAAAAAAAAATAGGTTTAGAATGCCATGAAACGTGAAAATTTTAAATTTGAGCAAAGAAAAAAAATTACATCTATTTTAGAGGTAAAAAATCAAAAATGTTGGTGAAAAAAATTTTCAATTTTTTTTTTCTGAAATACCTAGGTTTAGAATGTCATGAAACGTGAAAACTTCAAATTTGAGCAAAACAATTTTTTTCATCTATTCTATAGTAAGTAGTGAAAAAAAATAATTAAATTTGTTTGAATAGGTTTAGAATGTCATGGAAACGGGAAAATTTTAAATTTGAACAAAGAAAAAAAAATTTGCATCTATTTTAGTGGTAAAATTTTTTAAAAAATGGTACAAAGGTTTTCTATTTTTTTTAATAGGTTTAGAACGCTATGAAACGTAGAAATTTTGAATTTGAGCAAAGAAAAAACTTTTTTCCATCTAACTTGGTGGTAAAAATTTTTTAAAAAATGTTGGTAAAAAAAATCAAATTTAAAATATCGACGTTTCATGACATTCTAAACCCATTTTAAGAATTTTTTTTGCGATTACTATACTTCCAATCCACTACGTGAATGTGGAAGTAATATGGCATGTGACATATCGTTAAAAAATGTAGAATAGGTATTGCATTTTTCCGGTGGACCATCGAAACCCGAAAAAAGCGTCGGATCGAAATGAAAATCATATATATCTAGTCGAGAGCGAATTTAGAAAATTCCGTCCGTGGGTCTGTCTGTCTGTTACGCCCAGCCCCCTCTAATCCGTTTTTGGATGAAACTTGCGTGGTTAATAGAAGACCTTTAGAAAACCTTAACGCCGGAAGCTCCGTTCGGAAACCGGAAGTACCCGATATAGACGTTTCGAGTTTTTCGGGAAAAATTGAATAACTCGGTAACGGGCAGTCGGATCGAGATATTTCAAAAAAGAAATGGTGCCGCTGGCAATGCTCTACAAATAAGTATACCAGAGACTATGTCGAAAAACAAATGAAAATTGAATTTTTTTGCGAAAAATTCGTTTTCTCGAAATCGGGTTAGGAAGCACGACAACCGTCCAGGGTATTGATCGATTTCGATGAGACTTGGGGGGATCAAAGGTACACGGCCACAAATGAAGTCTATTGCTGGCGGCCCGAATCCGTTGACCGCAAGTGTTTTTTCCAGGGCCGAGTATGATTTTCCAAAGAAATTAATAACTCGCGAACCGAAGGTCCGATATTAATTTTCAAAAATGGCGATTGTAGGGCTCGATTAGGTCTATTAGGTGACGTTTGTGAATAATTTAATAAAACAAAAGCGAATTTACAAATCCTTGAAAACTTGATTTTTTTGGTAAATTCTACAAATACCGAAGAGTTTGCTAATAAAAATCGAAAATTAAGTATTCCGTCCATCAATCTCTATAACCAGTACTTATAAGGCACGGACCTTTTTGGACAAAAAATCTGAAATAGAGTTTTTTCGAAAAATTAAAAACAAACGAATTATTTACGAAGATGCATTTCTTAGAATTATTTTAAAAAATACTACAAATTGATAAATTCTCCGTGCGATATAGGTGCAAAAAAAGAATGTATTGTTATATTTAAAATATCATCATTCTTTCCTTATTTGGTTAAGTAATGGTGTTAAATTTTTAGGGTGGCGCGAAGTACGCTTTAAGCTTCAAGCTAAAGTAACTTTATAAAGTAGAAAAAATGATTATGATAAATTTGTGTATTTTGTATAATTTTGATATTTTAAATAAGTTTAATCAGAAAAAAATAAATAATTCCTGTACCCATTGTAAAAGAAACATTCGAATGCAAAACAAAATAGATTTATTTTACTATGAAACATATTTTGATATCGTGCCTTCTCGAAAAGGTCTCTATTTTAGTTATACACGAAATTATCTGTAGGTGTCCAAACCAAGAAAAATTAAGATCATACCGGAGACAATTCTGTCTCTATAAATATTTGACCGATTTTCATTTACTAAATAAAAGTAGAACCAATGCCCGTTTCGTGTTTTACTTTAGTCAATGCAAAAAGAAAAAAAAAAAGAAAAATAAAGCATGTCAAAATGTACTGAGTCATCTTACGACCCTATGCTGAAAATGTACTAAGGGATAAAAAGCATATCAAAATAAAGTTTTTTCAGCTTGTTTAATCTAATAATTGGTTACATTCTGGACGCATCGCTATGTATCTTCTTCAGCTGTTTAGCGCGTCTAATTTCTGCCAACTTATCAATTTCACATGCTTTTATCTATTACGATGTATTCTAACAAAAACAATACTAAACTTCAGATACACAAACTATAATTATTTATAACAAAGCAGCTGAGGAATGTGGTAAATGGGAAACGCATTTAAAACAGCACTAATTGTTTTAAAATTGGCTGCTTAATTAACAAATAAAATAACAACAGCACTCTAGCCATTGCATCGTCGATAGCGATAATTTCTAAATAAACAATACCTCTAGTTCGATCCTGAGATTGTCCGGCAAGCGAGACTCGAATTCCAACATATCTGTAACATTTTTTTCAATAACACCATGCCGCCGAAAAGTCACTTGACACTTGTTTGCGTTCACATGCAGCGCTGTCCGACTTTTTTCACACACCGTACGCTTGTGATTGTTTATCATTTCCTTAATAATTTCTAGGCTTATTAAAGCAGAGCACAACATGCGCATTACGCGGCAATTTCATAAGTCGAGTGGAGTAGCGCGGGCGCTTCATCCAACACTTGGGTGTGAATCGGAGGGATCCGGAACGAACTCGAGGCGGAAGTATTTTTACGTTGTATTCCGGACAATTCAGCATTAGAAATGCGTGCAAATAGCCGAAATTTCCTTATAATACAGTCAAATAGCACAGGCACTCAAAAAGAAAAAAGCTGTCGATTTCACGATTCCAGACCAATCATTTTGGCGGATCGGATTCAGCAAGCCATGGTTTGGTCAATGGAATTGGCAATTTTTTCTTTTTTGTGTGGCTGTGTAGTCAATTTAATCAGTAGCTCAGTTGTCAGAGACAGAAATTGTAAAATCCGGTACTAAATGTTATATGGCTGAATTTTTCAGAGTCAGTATTTTTGTTGGTGTAGAATACGATAAAAAAAGCTTACAGTTGTAAAGTGCCGGTGACCCCTAAAAAAATCGAAACTATTGACCGAAATTTGGTTCTTGGGCTATAACTCGAAAAATAAAGAAAATATCAAAAAACCAATAACACTAGGCAATAGAGGAGGAAATTTCACATCAAAAACGTATATGAAGGTTCTTTCCACGATCAAGTATGTAGGCTCCAGATCTTTTTGTTTAACGCACGAAAATGGAACGCCCTACACTTTTGTTATAACTTTTCAACTAATTAATGAAATTGAGCTCAACAACGCTTAAATGAAAGAATAAACACGTGGCTTATATCGGATCATATTTTCAAATATAAAAATGAATGTATGTAGGATTTGTACATAAAAAGATATCCAAAGAAATCGGTAGAAGCTCGACCATTTCTATAATTTTTAAGATAAAAACCTAGAACTTTCAAATATTACTCTTGAAGTAATGTATAAAAAGATTCGATGGATATGTGTGCTAAATAATTTTTTTATTATAAAGGTTAAAAAAATTTTCTTTTATTTTCGTAAAATAAAGAGAGCTAATTTAATTTTTAAGTTAAATTCCCTTAAAGCATCTTAAAGTACCCATTTCAAGCTTTAAAATTACACCTACAGAAATCTAGTAACGCGATTTAAACCAGAATAATAGGTGGTTAAAGTTAGTTAAACATACCAAATTCACTTTCTTAAAATTTTGAAATTTTGGAAGTGTACATCTTCAAAAATAAATCTTTGAGAATTTTTTCACTCATTATATCCTTTTATACATTACTTCAACACTAACATGTGAAAGTTCCAGGTTTCTATCTTAAAAATTGTAGACATGGTAGAGCTTTTACCGAGTTCATCGGAAATCTCTTTATGTTCTGACTTCATATACATACTATTTCTACATACATTCATTTTTATATTTGACAATATAATAACCCAATAGTCACATCTTTCTTGTTTCATTTAAGCTTTGTTGAGCTCAATTTCATTAATTATTTCAAAAGTTATAACAAATTTAGTGTAGCGCGTCGGAGATCGCGCACGCTTCGCGCCATACTTATATGTGTCGCTGCGTTTCATTTTCGTGCGTTAATCAAAAATCTACATTTTTGATCATACAAAAAAACTTGATATATGTTTTTGATGTGAAATTTCCCGTACCCTCGATTGGCGTAAGCAGTCTTTTTCGAAAAAATAAAATTATAAAGCTATTCGCGAAAAACCGTAATATTACCCTATTTTGTTTAATTACGAAGGCGTAGAAGGGCCACACGAAAAAAAAAAAAATTTAAGTAAGAATACTGAAATGAACATTTTAATGACATATTTTTTTAGAAAATATTACAGAAATATGTTTTGTACGTGTAATTATGACTATTACACTTCATTTGTTACGAGATTTTGAGTTTTTAATACACATTTTTTAATTTTAGTGATTACTCATTGCCGTAAGATGGCTGCCAAAAAATATGGTCGATATTTTATTATCTACAGTTAATGTATTTTAAGAAATGTAATATAACTTTAAGTTTTGTTATAAATATTGATTACTAATATAACTGTTTGAAATATTACATATCTTTTAATTTTATTAGGCAACTCTTGGTAATTTTATAACACCATCAGTAGACAATTTTTTGAGATTAATTTGTGTAAATAATTGTGATTTGGCCTGCCATTGGCTGAAATGATTGTTGTTTAATTTTCAACCAATCACAGGCATTTGCAGCAATGTCCTGGGAGCCCTCGGTAAAACATTTGACAAACGTTTATTAAAAATGTTACATAGTGCTTTTAAAGCGTTTCGCTTTATATTAAACATATTTGCCCACATCCTTAATTCATCATGCATCTTTTCATTTTTCACATCGTCTGTTTCCAAATCATGCAACTGAGAAATCTCATCATCTTCTAGTTCGGCAAACCACTTATCTCTGTTTTCATAATGTTCAACAATATTAACCTCTTCTTGTTCAGCTGTAACCCGCCTTTTATTACTTGTAACCTCAGTGTCATTATCAACCGTGATATTATTCTGTTTTTCCTTGCCAAAAGGAACGTTTTCTGTATATTGTCCACCAGAACGTTTGACTTCCAGTTCTGCAGTTCTTTCATTCTTTTCAGTTTCTTGAATTTCAAAGGTATCATTTTTTGGAACTGAATTGAAGAGGATTGAACAGTTCTTTGAAACTTTCCGGTGAAATGTGCTGGAGCATTTTATTCTCTTCCAATTTTGTGATGCCAAATTCATTATTAAACATGACAATTTGTTTGCTCTTGCCAATTACTTTACATAACATAACCTATAATCAACTAATAAGTTTTAAGTTTTATAGTATCTACTGGCACTCTTGAGTTATATAAAGATTACACCTTGTTACTATCTGCAACTGATGTTTATAATTGTAACAACTAATACCACTATAAACCTAAACAATTAATAATTCTATAATATAGTAATTGTTACCCTTATATAACTTTATTATATACCATTTGGCAATCACTTTAAGTTTTATAATGTAGTAACGGAAATATTCTTGTTACCATCTTATAGACCTGTAAGTAATAGTCATGCTATAAAACACATATATCTCCGCAACTACTTTAGTAACAGTATAAAACTTCGTAACATGATTATACATATATGTTACACTTATAGACCCTTTATGAAACTAATGGTAACCGCATGTTACTAGAAATGTTTGTTGGGACCACTTCTACGTTACAGCAAAACATTTGTTATAAGTATTTGAGACCATGTACAAAAAGTTACAATTTTCCTATGGTCCAAAAAAAAGTTACGGGGCCATTTTAGACTCAGAACTAAGCAAAAATTGAAAATTTCACAAAGCACCTATAAAATGGAAAGTTCTCGACGGAAAACGCTAAAAATTGTCATAGGTCTTCGGGATATCATAAGCAATAACATACATAAAAGTCACACCTTCCTGCCCGCTCTCCACACGCATCCAGGGGTTCCTTAAATACGGCTCCAAAAATAGTCATTTTATGGCCCCCTGGAGGCTGGGGGGGGGGGCAGAAAGGTGTAACTTTTATGTATGTCATTTCTTATGACATCCCGAAGGCCTATGCCAATTTTTAG
Organism: Stenurella melanura; assembly: GCA_963583905.1. Taxonomy (NCBI): domain Eukaryota; kingdom Metazoa; phylum Arthropoda; class Insecta; order Coleoptera; family Cerambycidae; genus Stenurella; species Stenurella melanura. The sequence goes on from OY757315.1 coordinate 28,010,708, forward strand.
CGTTCTCCGTCGAGAACTTTCCATTTTATAGGTGCTTTGTGAAATTTTCAATTTTTGCTTAATTCTGAGTCTAAAATAACCTTGTAACTTTTTTTTGGACCATGGGAAAATTGTAACTTTTGTACATGGTCTCAAATACTTATAACAAATGTTAGCCGCAACGTAGGAGTGGTATTCATTCGGTTGGATCATGACCAATTTTTAAATTTGCCGCGCTTTTTCCTGTACCAGCAAAAAATTGTAACTTTTTTTAACAACTTAGAGTTGTACAGACTATCGTATACTGTAGTTGTTAACAGGTATTCATTTGGTTCAAAAATATTTATTATTCCATGGCCCCGGGCCCAAAATCAAACCACTTTGGGGACTTGTGACCCCCGACCTACGGTGATTAGTATAATATATTCTTCAGTATATCACAATAATTGTTAGCAGGCATTCAAAATAGTCGATTTTGCACACTGGTTCTTAAGCTATAAGGTTCCATTTACAAAATTGAAGTTGAACCAGAAATTTCTTTAGTAACTTCTTTTTACTTTTACCTCTCGAAACAAAATAACTGTTTTCTGAAATATTTTTTTCGAAAATACTTTTTTTACGAGACATTTTACTGACTCAATTTAAATGAACCTGTATATCTTAATCAAGGAACTATTTAAAGAACATTACGTTTGTGCGAAGTGCAAAACCAACTTAGGAATAAGAATAGAAATAAAAAGCTGCTATACACATCCTCTCAAAAATTCGGAATTTATTGTTTCTTGCAGAAATATCACCATTTTCCTGGCCTACTGATCAACCCAGTTAACGAATCGGGCTGCAGGAATATTGAGGTGAAGAAGTCTTTGACTGTACGATTCTTTGCCAGAGTCGTTAAGGTTAATCAATCGCTATATCCTCGGTCGTTCACAATTGCAAAACTCATTTATACGGTAGGCAAACATCCTTGTAATGTAATTAATTTCCTACTATAGTAATTCAGTTTTATAGCTGCACAATTGTTAACATTAATTTATTCATTCCCTTGTACTCATTGAAGTGTGGCCGAGTTAAGCCAAGAAAAATCAGCTAGTCGCCTAACCGACAGTGAACAAATACATTCGCAATAATTGACTATTTTCGAACTCCCCCTAAACGAACATTCATTTGAAAAGTCTTCCACTTTGTCACATTTTTGGTGATCATCAAATCGGGGCCCGGGGGTAGTGCATACGGGCCCCCCGCTCCTCGGCATAATTTCGAAGAGCGGGTTGTTGCATCTTGTTACTATACAATATTTATCTCGGTTGAAACTTCAAAGACCGGGGGGTGGTATTCCTTACAACGACATGTTTATCTCTGCTGAAATTTCGACGTTTCGGCGGCGAGCGGGTGATGATCCTTACGATAGAAATTAACTTGATCGTGATCGTTGCAAAAAATACAAATTCCGATTTTCTACATACAAAGTCTATATATTGCCTCTTATAATTTGCAAGTATGCCTCTCTTGCTTTAACCTATGCAAATGCAATCAAAATTTACATATGCATCTCCAACTTTTCCAAAATTTCAAAAGCTCAGAAAAAAGTCCGGGCCCCTCAAAAATTCCGGGCCCGGGGGTAAACACCCCCGACTCCGTCCTCTCGTCGGGCCTGGTTGAATGGCCTTATAGTGCCAGTGAAAAATAATATCTTCACTACCACAATTATAGATAGTATGAATGACGCTGTAATTGCTGAAATGTTGAACAGATACAAAAATCGTTGGTAACACAAAAAATGGACAACCCGCAGGTTGTTGTGCATAATATTAGTTCAATCGTCAAATTATTATTATACTTTTCACAAATACAAAACGAAGAGTATATTGCATTCGATTGGCACATCTCAAAACCGGTAATATCGCTACTAGGGAAAAAAATCGTTGGTGATCGAATTCTGAACAACTTTCAAACGACCATCTGTCTGCCTGGCTGCCCGCCTGTTCGTCCGTCACGTTAAGGTGGCCATTCCCTAGAAAGAGACATCCGATAGGGAAATATTTATTATTTTTGGCCATAACTTACATTCTAAGCCTTTTTCAAAAATTTTTGAAAATAAAAAAAAAATTAAAGTATTTTCCGCGCCACTATAGACAGTATAGAGTAGATGATAGAAAAAAGTTACTATAGAGTAGATGGGAAAAAAGTTATCAGGTTTTCTCTATAATAATAAGGCTAACTACATTGCGATTGTTATTCTCATATTATATCTTAATTAATAATTTCTTAGAGTGACCGTCCTGTATGAACAAAGAGGGAAGTTCTATGTAAATAACTTTACCAATTTTTTTAACTTGTTTTCAACTAATGAGGATTAAATTCTGGTTTTGACATTTATTTTAGAGGTTAGGTTACCTATTATTTAAGTATAAGAATCCTGCGTTTCATTTCTTTCATTCCTTTCTAGGTTCCTAGGTTCAATTACTTTTGCATTAATAAGAAAAACTTATTTTGAATGAAAAAATATATCAGTAATATAATTTCACTGAGGTCATTGATTAATGACGTAATGGTAATGTATTGTGTTAGTTTGGATTTTAATCTGAATCTACCAGGGACAGGGACCATATTCTTGAATCAGGGAATCGAAAACGTGAATGTTCTTTTCATCTCACTTCGTTTCCTTCTTTTCCTTTCTCCCCATTCTCTCCAGTGGAGAATAAGGGTCCAGGAGATCTTGAAAACATATTGACAAATTATCTACTCGTGTATTTTGAAAAATGTATTATTTTTAATTTTTACGAATATAATTGTAAGTTCTAATCTTATTAAAGGGAAAACAAAATATGTTTTACAGAACTTATGTTTCATATAATTTCATCAAATATTTCAATGAAATTTCACTTAACTTTAGTGATATTAGGGAAATATTCAAGTAAGTTTCATAAAATGAAAGTTTCATTGAAATTTCACGAAACTTTCATATGCTTAATGTTTAGTTTTATATTTCAGAAATTTCATAAATTTCAGATGAATTTCGAAACTTTCACAAAAATATCATTGAAAATTTCGCAAATTTTAAGTTTCATGAAATTTTGCATCACTGATAATGTCACGTGTTTCCACCCCCAGGGAACCAACCTTTACAATCCACGAGTCCAAAAATTATAAGAAGAGATAAACACTAACACAGCTTATTCAATAACTTACTGAAAACTTCACAATACTTTTACTGACTAAAATAACCTTTAATGTTTATTACTTGATATTTACATTTTGTAAGCCCGAAATCGAAATGCATTTTTACATATTTTTCATCTAAAATAAATGACTGTTTTGGCAATTTAATTAATTTATGAGGTTTTTAAAAAAATGTGTATTTGATAGAAAATAAACGGTAGAGTTTTGAATTAACGTTGCAGCGCAATATTCAAATATAAAATCAATCCATGAATGGATGTGAAACTACAGTTGGAGATTACACAAGGATTTAGCATTTTTGTCGGTAATAAACAACAAGCATAGTATTTTGGGTCGTTACTGATTCGATTCTGAATTAGTTAAAGAAGTTATGCGCGTCTTTATCGCATTACTGGTTTTCTAATTTTCAAATAGACGGAAATAATTTGCATTCTTTAATTTTGGCGAAGGCGCGGGTATCAAAAATTAAATATTGAACATTTTTTACATTCATTTGGTAGAGTTTTTAATTAACTTTGCAACGCAATTTTTATAAAATCAGTGGAGTACACAAGGATTTAGCATTTTTGTCGGTAATAAACAACAAGCATAGTATTTTGGATCATTACTGATTCGATTCTGAATTAGTTAAGAGTAAAGAAGTTATGCCGGTTTTTTTTATCGCGTTACTGTTTTTTCTAAATGTCAAATAGACGGAAAGAATTTTCGTTCTTTAATTATGGCGAAGGCGCAGGTATCAAAAGTTAAAAATTCAAAATGATGAATTCAATAGGGCTGCCATAGAACATAGTCCAGAATCTTCCGCGACAGTCTAGAATAATGTAGAAATCTCGATCCTTTTCTATAAACTTCTAGAAAACGTACTACTACCAGTGTCTCAGAGATGGTGTGCATTACAGGCTTTGATGAATAAATTACAGTTGCCTATCACGATTGCTACCATATTACTCATAAGTATCAGTCAGCAGCCCGAAATCGAAATGAATTTTTGCATTTTTTTCATCTAAAACAAATGACTGTTTTGGCAATTTAATTAATTTATGACGTTTTTTAAAAAAAATGTATTTGATAGAAAATGAACGGCCCAAAACTTCCTTCTTTAAACGATACCCTGTACATGTTTTACATTCATTTGGTACAGTTTTAAATTAACTTTGCAACGCAATTTTCAGATATAAAATCAATGCATACATGGACTACAGTTTGAAGTTGGAGATTAGACAAGGATTTAGCATTTTTGTCTTATTAACAACAGCGTAGAAAGTCATTACTGATTCGATTTTGAATTTGAAAAAATCATTGGACAGGTGGCAATTCCACCACTATCAAACAAGATAAAAAAAAATTATAGAATGCTATTCAAAAGAAATAGTACTTCCAGTTAAATAAGTTAAACGAAAAAAAGTGTAAGGGCAAGAATTGTAGAGCTCGAAATTTGCAAAATTTTTTGTCTCCGGCCGAACTCTCTGTAGTTAATTCCCAAAAATATAGAGGGCGACAACGTTCTCAAAAATCAGGTTCACATTTGTTTGAAACAGAACAATGTAAAAAAAATCTTTAAGGTTTTCGAATATAACCAAAAAATTAAATGAATTAATACGCGACACTCTGGAAATACAGAAAACTTGATTTTTTGAAACTTTGGCGCCCTCTATCTTTTTGGGAACTAACTACAGAAAGTTCGGCCTGAGAAAAACTCTGTGGTAAACTTCGACGTCTCAAATTTTTGCCTCGGACTTTTTTTCTCCAGCCAACAGGAAACGAGATATACTTATCGATTCCAAAATATTTTCAAGATGGTGGTGATTCCGAATATGTGAGGAAATGCCTACTTGGAATTTTACGTTTCCGACCAGCAGAAACAATATATTAAAAATTCAGCTTACCCGCAATTTTTTCGATTTACCCCCTTTTTTACGACAGTTTGACTATAGTAATAGTAAAGCCCAAGATTATGAATAAGATGGCAACAAAAGGCGAGGTGATGGCACTTGGAGCAAGTAGATCATTTATATCTATTCAGCATTAAGAAATGGAAAAAAACCAACATAGAAATCAAGTTGGAAACGTTGAAAATGTAAATGAAGTAATATCAGCTGTGTAGAGATATAAATAATATCATATGCAAGTGACAGTAGTTGAAATCTAAAGTGTCCAGGAAGTTTGAAATCTGTAGCTTCCTTGACCGTTTTACACGTTACCTAATCTGGAAATATAGAAATGTTCCAATGATTTCACAATTATAATATTTAACGTTATAATTGAAATAAAAAGCAAGTGTAATGTATACTAAGGATTAATGAGAATTACAATATTTTTTAAATTGTTTTCCTTTCACTTTCTAACCCTCATTACTTTTTTCTAATTTATTAATGAATATAAATTACAAATTATTAACCACATTTTTAATACAGGGTGGTCCATTTAAATTGAGACAATAAAATATCCTGGACACAATGGATTTTCAATAGGTATACGTTTCGTGACGTGTGTCTGAAGTTTATTGATTTTAACGGAAATATTGGCAACGCCAATAATTGCGGTTAGTACTTGTACGGGTGGCCCTCAAGGGAAATACAGCGATCACGCCTCACCTTCTAACCGCTTATATATCCGCGTACGTGGAGATTATATAATTTTAGGTGGAGGTTGCATACTGGATATGCTATCCTTCGGAATGGGTGTAAAGCAGTCGGTCCCTTGTCCCTCAAAAGTACATGACCATTTTTGGTGTGCCTGCGTTATTAAATAATACATTGTGCACAGAAAATTTGGGATACTGTAAAAAGTAGACAGGAACAAGCCCCTCCAATTTTGTTCCATGCTGTACCTTTTGCATAGTTTTTAGATGTTCAGAGTAAAAAAGTTATGCCCGTTTTTTATCGCACTACTGTTTTTTCAAATGTGGTTATTAAGCCCAATAGATAATATTAATGCGAGAGAGAGATGCAGATCAGATAGCGAGGTCGACAGAACGTCTAAGCAGTAAGCCAGCGCTGAACGGCACCTCACCTCTTGGGATCGAATAATGTCTTTCTTTATTTACTTACTTCAAATGCTATAATTAATTAACAGTCGATAACTTTTTTTTTTCGGAATAACTGTTTGTTTGATTAGAAGCGAATATCAGAAAAAGAATTGTCTCGTCTTAGTACAGGCAAATTAGCCATTTAGGGAAACAAAAATGAATAAAAGGATCATCTCTGGGATTTAAGTAGGTAATAACCTGGAGAATGAGATGATGCATTCTTGGCATTTCCAAGTTCCGGGAAAATTCAAAAAAATTTGGAAAAACTTTTTGATTTTCGTTTTTTTTGCTCTAGCGGCCACAATAACGAAAATAGAGAAAACAATTCCCAACAAGGGTTGTAGTAGGTCTCTTTCTCTACAAAAAAGGGCTTTGCAAATGTTTTTCTTACTTAAGCCGTTTAGAAGATAAATCGGGTTTTCCACTTACAGTTTTAAGCCGCTTCGAAATGCGCGAAAAATTATAATTCTCCAGAAGTTTCGTACGACCGGGCTCATCGATCAATAATTCTTACTATTCAGAGCCCCTAAAAAAATGTAAATAACATAAAATGTAGAGAAGAGTTTCAGCTTTAATGTGGAACTAATCACAAAATTCATACAAAATTTTATCATAGAGAAAAAGTGTCAGAAGATGGCTTAGTAAACTTTGTACAGTTAATCCACAGATTTATTCATATCTTTGCCGGGAGTCGTTAGAATGATAATTCATTTTGCTTATATATTCTTACATAATGATATATTAATCCAATTAACATTTTATTGCAATTACTTTTGTTGGAAAATCTGCCTTGCGATCAAAGTAGAGGGTATATTTCTCATCGATCAACCACCTCCAAATTTTGGAGTTTAATGGGCTTGTTCGGCATTTTTTTTTATTTCATAAAACGAAAGTGCTAGTATAAAATAATGGATCTGCAAAAATTCAGAATCTTATTCGCACGTTTAGTATCTTAAAAACTATTACAAATCTCCACCTCGCGAAAATGGGGCGTGGCCAGGCGTTACGTCACTATACGCATAGTCTATCTCAATAGACTTGATGCTCCTTAGTTACTATAATTATCAGTGTTTCCGAGGTATTGTTTGTTTTGCTTACTTCTTGACAGAAGGGGAGTACGATGTGGTGAAATGTCAAAAAATTACAATTTTCTCTCGCTCCTGTCCAGACGAATTTTCGATTATGACCCTGCAACTTTCGATTAGGATTCATCGCCGACCTTCTCCTTTCCGTAGAGACATAGAACGAACTTCTACTCGACGTATTTATTTAGTTAGCACCGTTTTAAAATCCCATGTTTCTCGACCTTTCAGGTTAAATTTGAAAGGTCCCAGAAAGCCACTTTCCTTACGTCACTTGCGTATAGTGACGTCACAAATGGGCGCTCGGTTTTTGCAACTATTACTAATTTCAACTCCTTATATCTCGAGAACGGAAAAAGTTAATAATACGAAATTTTAAGTACATAATGAGAATATCGAGTACTATATGAAAAAGTATAAAAACCATACAAAAAGAATGTCATGGAACAAGCCCATTGTCAATATCTTAATTAATAATAATAGCACAGTGCTAATTTTTGGATTGTAGGTACAATAAAACATATTCTTTCGAATGACTTAAGAGTTTTTTAAACGCATGCAGTACTTTTTGAATTTGTCTCCATTATTCATACACGTTCAGAAAATGCACAATAATACAGTAAAACATACACAATTTATTTGTTTCTTAACATTTTACAATGAAATTTTTACAAAATATAGGCAAAAGCGCGTGGAATCGAATCCATGCAGTGAAAAAGCGCCCATTTTTACGGGAGAAATAGACAGGATGCATAAAACTCAAAGATATGAATAAATCAAGTGTATAAAGTTTACTAAGCCATCTTCTAAGACTTTTTTCTCTATGATAATTTTTTTAATGAATTTTGTACTTAGTTCCACATCAAAGCTGAGACTTTTCTCTATATTTTATGTTGTTTTCATTTTTTAGCGGCTCTGAATAGGAAGAATTATCGATCGATGTGTCCGGTCGTACGAAACTCCCAGAAAATTCTCCTTTTCCGCGCATTTCTGAGAGGCTCAAAACTATAAGTGGAAAACTGGATTTATCTCTTAAACGGCTTAAGTAAGACAAACATGTATAGACCTTTTTTGTAGAGAAATAGACGAGCTACAAATTTTGTTGAAAACTTTTTTCTGTACTTCCATTATTTTAGCCGCTAGAGCAAAAAAACATAAAATCATAAAGTTTTTCCAAAATTTGTTTGAATTTTCCCGGAACTTGGAAGTGCAAAGAATGCATCATTCCATTCTACAGGTTATTACTTACTTAAATCCCGGAGATGATCCTTTTATTACTTTTTGTGAGGTTTTTACAAAATATTGCCTTCATTGTCTGTACTATCTCCTAAGATAACTGAAGAGACTTGGCGGCACATTTTTGTAAATAATAACGAAGAGTTTGGATAAAAATGTTTTAAAAAATTACTACATATGAGAAAAGTATTCGTTCACGCCATACCAAAATTTTACACAAAAATAATATGTGCTGTTCGAGATATGACCACTTAAAATTTAATGTGACGTGAATCTCATTAAAAATGGGTACCTTTCCTGGTGTAAATTAAATAACTTTCATAACGTTTTAACCTAAATTATTAAAATTTCAATGAGTGATGTACCTACAATTCACATGTGATGAACATGCCCCTTCGTTTCCGAGATATTTGCGGTCAAATTGAGGGGTCAATACATTTGAATCGTATATTAGGTACTTATTCAGAATAGTAAAACTAGCGATTAAAAAATCAACAACCTTAAAACTCAAGTTGACGCACTATGGTCTTATTTCGTCTATGGCGCTTGCTCTACAAAAGTACCGCTAAAAAGTGTTTATTTTTCAACTAATTGCCTGTTCTAATAATAAACATAGAACGGGTGTCGTTGTGCGTTGTTCTGATAAGATAACCAGTGCTAGAGGCGCTTTTTGCGATAACCATGAAAGTTAATGCTTACAAAATACTTCTGGATCGAATGACGCTTTCCAAGTATAAGCGCCTTGATCATATCAAAGACCTAATTAGTAATTAGTTACAGAAATTTTCGTACGTATTTTCAAAATATTTCCACAATATCTACTGTGATTTAAATACACTAGATTACGCCACACATTCTGAGGTACACGACATGGTTTATCGTTTTTGTCAAGGACATTTTTCGACAGTTTCATTCAATTTTCTAGATAACAATGAATTACACGATAAAGTCACATTGTTGCGCATTTAATGGTTATTTATTTACGCCCCTTATATTAGCTTAAGAGCCAGTGTGCAAAATCGACTATTTTCAAATTTTGAATACCGTAGGCCGGCTCACTAGTCCCCGAATGAATACCTGCTAACAACTGCGGTATGCGATAGTCTGTAGTGTTGGGCGATACCGTGATTTTCCAATCACAACGTGAATCGTTACTGTGACTTTCTGATGTCAGTGAATTTGAAACGTGATGTGATCACGACTTTTCATAATACGGGGTATGGGAAACATTGGTAATTGTTCTCTATTCCTAAATAAGTGCCGACAGACGGTGAACAGTGAATTCACTACTTTGGTAATCTGTTCAGCCGTAGATATGTGTAACGCCTATGATATTGTATGGTATACAGGGCCGCCGTCGAGTGAATATCAGAGCCCGGGGATAGTACGGCCCCACCAATCTTCAAATTAATTTTCGAGTTATCTCGATAAAAATTTAGAAAAGCGGGGGGTAACAATATTTCTTAAAATTGAATATTTACCTCGATCGAAATTTTGAAGAACGGGGGAGGGATTTAGGACCAAATCCACATAGCTTTTTTCAACAGCAAGCAGCACTTTTAAAGCAAACAAGCATTATACTCCTCACCGATTTACTTCACGACTCTGCCTCTAATCGCCAGTAAATGTAAGTAAAACATAGAAAGATATACATATTACATAAATATCTACATAGTATAAAACGCGTATCTACCTAATAATGTTATTTATTTCGTAAAAAATATGTTTGTATATGGAAAGTCGTGATCACATGACACTTTTCTACCAACTTTATTAACAGTCGGTACCTGTAATCGTTTAATATCAGTGATTAAATCACCGTTCGTGATATATCGCCCATCACTAATATAGTCTGTACAATTCTGAGATGATAAAAAAAAGTTAACATTTTTTGCTGGTACAGGAAAAAGCGCGGCAAATTTAAAAATTGGTCATGATCCAACGGAATGGATAGAGTCGGGTCCAGTTTAAAGTGACCGATGTATGAATTAATGTTGCGCATACGTTTTCACTATCTCTTGCACATAAACTTAAAGCAATAGCCTAAAGACATTGTCAATGTATGTCTATCAAGATTCTTTCCCACTTCTTTTCAGACGGAAATATGAAATGTACACTGAGAAGTGAGAAACATAGTCATAAGCTCAGCGATTCTCAAACTGAGTGAGTGATTTCACGACGAATATTATTTATTCCCGTGAACTAACACCACTCTAAATATGAAAAACGTCTTTATATGAAATATTTAAGTTATCTTTAGTGGTAAATAGTGGATATTCATCCGTCAAACGAACAATGTCAAACCACTAAGTCTTACAATTTTCTAGTATGTACATATTACACAATTTAGAATATAATAAACATAGGATTGCGTAGCTCAATCGGTAAGATACTCGAGCAGCAATAAATGTAAATGGGGTGGTTGTGAATTTGATCCTCTTCTTACTTTTTTCTTATTTGATTAAGTTCTATTAAAAGTTAATAATTTTCTTTCTAAAATTTTTATTTTATTAAACCGCGCCGCGAGTTTTGTTAAAACTCTATTTTCCCCAAAAATGTCTTATTACTACTAACGCGTGTTTATTTCTAATAAAATCGACTTTCTTACGTTACCTATTAACACACGAATGGTGAAACGTGCGTCGAGTAGATAAATTGTTCAAGTGTAGTGTTGAAGTGTTTTAGTGTATACGAAAATGTGCCAATGCGTTGTTCTTTCAGAATTGTTTTAATGTATTTGTTTTAAAATTATTGTTAATTTTTTTAATACATATTTTGTCAACCAGAATATTTATTTATTACCGCTAAAAGAAAAATAATTTATTTTCGTTACTCTCATAGAGATTTCAGATTTTCTTTGTTATTACATGAAATATTTTATTTTTACTAACATCATTTCCCCTACTAATACTACGATAGTCTTTGATTTCTTTTTCTGATAACTCATTGTTATTGTCTGAATTGGGCAATTCATTTTTCGTTATCAGCTTCATTTGTGCCCGAGCCTATATACCTACAGTGTCCGCCATAAAGTTGGCTACATATGGGAAACATTTGCATTATTGGGATTTCTAAAAAATAGTATATTGGGGGTTCGTTTCTCTTTCTACATGCAAATACCTTTATTCAACTAAAATGAATAAAGTTTTTGTCGAAACTAATCAAATATTTGCGAAATAGACACAAGAATTTATGATTTTTCATATAGTAATTAATGGCAGGGGTAAAATTTGCACTTTTTTATTTTCCTCATATCTGCTTCAAAATTATATGGGGCCCTTGTTGTATTCTACGCACTTTTTCTTAATAAAATTTTTCGATATCTTAACAATTTGACCACTTTTCGGTATCACCGTCAACTATTTTTTACAGTCCTGCCAAACCGGTGATCACATGACATGTGTCAAAATGTAATTTTTTGTTGTCGGACATGTATAAACGAACCTCCAATAGAGTTTTTTAGAAATGTCAATAATACATTTTTTCCCATATGTAGCCAACTTTATGGCGGACACTGTATAATCAGAATTCCACTAAAATGACGAAGTTACTGAATTAATAATCTTAACATTTTATGATAACATCTTTCCTATTTTTTTATAAGTATTTAGCGACATCATTGCTGTTACAGGAAAGAACTGTTTGAGAACTACTGGCATTTCTTATGCATCAAATAAAATCTTAGTTCAGACGTTTTAGCGGCCATGACACAAGTCAGTTTAAATTGTATCCGACTCTACCACTTCTACTCTGCGGCAAAACATTTGTTATAAGTATTTGAGACAATGTACAATTTTCCCATGGTCCAAAAAAAAGTTACAAGGCCATTTTAGACTCAAAATTAAGCAAAAATTGAAAATTTCACAAAGCACCTATAAAATGGAAAGTTCTCGACAAAAAACGCTAAAAATTGGCATAGGCCTTCGGGATATCATGCATTCCCCCACTCACCTCCAGGGGAACCATCAATACGGCTCCAAAAATGACTATAATACATCAAAATTTTATCAGAGTACCTTTATCATTATCATTGATAAACCGAAAATATTTTTTGTATAGAATAAAAATAATTTTTGCGTGTAAAAATTAAAAATGACATGGTATAACGGTAAAAAGCGGTAAAATAGTAAAAAGGTAGGCAACTGAACGACTGTATCTCAGTCAATTTTTATCAAAAATACTTTTATCGGTCACCATTCTGACGGGAATTACGTCAGCTTTCTTTTTTTGTGAACCGATGCCTATACCTAAATCCACTCAGAAAAAAGTTATACACAAAAATAGAATAAAAAAAAAATTGAAAATTTTCTGTTTTCTTTAAATAGTTTTTTTGATTTATTTTGTTGAAAAAAAAAGTTTTTGTATTTTTAAAGTGCTACTTCGATAAGAAACTTTATTCTCGACAAAACATCATATTATGTGTATATACTAAAAATGAATAGTTTCTGAGTTATAGTTAAAAATCTTAAGTGTGGATTAATTCACTCCGTTCTCAAAAATCCAAGCCATTTAATAGTACTTTTGGATTTATCATTGCTCGGGTACCAATGAACATATGAAATAATAAAATACCTTTAACGAATTAATTTCTTATTCAATTACATAGTCAATAAGCCAAGGATATACTTAGGGAATATTTATAAATTACGTAAAATGAATTTTAACGTTTTTCTGCCCCCCACACAACCCCATGTAAGAAACTGTAAGATATAATTCTTCATTTAGCTATACAGGCCATATTGTTTCTTTCAGCGTACTTTATTGAATATAGTTAATGTTATTAAATTATGTTTATATTTGAAAAAACTTACCAAGTAGAATTTAAATTTTTCTATAGATATTAATAGTAGTTTAGGCGAATAAAAGTTATAAGCAATGAAAAAATTATATTCAAAAAAATACTTACGTAAAATCCTTTTCAAATATCCACCCAACCCCATATAAGATTTTATAAGATATTAGCAGAGACCCTCGGGGCAAAGAGCTCAAGCTCGACCCCTAATCATCCGAGACCGTCATATTTAGTCAAGCAGAGACCCACCCACCCTCAAATACCTTACGTAATTTATGGATGCTCCCTTTGTTTCCGGCCTAATGAATTCAATTGATTTTCAAAGAAAAAATTGCATTAAGCCCTTACTATTGGCCCAATTAGCTTAATTAAATTTTTTGGAAATTTTGCCACCCCCCGAAATAGGGGCGGGGGTGGTGGAACTCATAAGTCCTGTCAGGGCTAAACGTACATCAAGGTTTATATGTTTTGGACAATTTTATACTGTAATAAGTACTCATTGTATTTTATAATTATACTTCTTTATTAGAATATTAAACAGATACATCGTGATATGTTACAACGCAATTTTTTTCTCATTAACACATAAATATGTTCCACTTTGAACACTTTGAATGGGGTCTAGATTCTATAGCTAGTGATGCACATTGTTCCCATCTACCCCTCCTTGTAGTAAATGACTTCCCCCGTTCCCCAAATGAACATCATTTGATACACTGTAATTGCATTTTCTACGTTTTTTTGCTGGTGTAGCCATTACAATTGTCTTTGGGCTAGATCGAGGAGTGGACCTAGGGCTAGTGCCAGTTGTAGATGACAGTCTTTTTTTGTTTAGAAAGTGCCAAGAATGATCTATTGATAAGACAAGAAAAATAGTCCATGTCACCATTTCTTCGACCGTCTATCTACGCAATAAGCTTGACCCAATCTATCACCTCTATCAACACCGCCCATAAAGCGATTATAGTCAGGAACTATTTCAGGACAATTTATATTTTCTTTCGTACCATTTCCTTGAAGTCGTCGTACTGTAGCGGTATTTGTGCCATGAAAATTGGACAGAAAATATACAATTCTGTTGTCAAACCATTTGAAGAGAGATATATCCATACTGGAAATCCTGAAGTCGAAATCGCCTTTTTTCATACTGTTATCAGGTGTCATCTTGTTTGTTGGTATTTTACGTCTGTCTCCTCTTATTGTTCCACAGGCTAATGTTTTTCCGTTTTTAGTTACTCAAGTAATTCTACTGATGTGTAGGTAATAACTGTCGAAATAAATTTTTCGATACTTTCACCAGTAACTTTCAGTCAATGACAGTACAACTCTTTCTCCCAATCCATACGATCCGAATTTTTCTTCAGCCACCTCCTCTTTTCCTTGATATACTTTAAATTTTTGTATGAAACCCCTCTGATCAGCGATGCACCATAATTTATAGCCTCTTTTTCTTGGCTTCTTAGGGTTATACTGTTAGAGATTTGTGAGTCTCTTGAACCTTATCATACTTTCATCAACTGATACCTCTCTACTGCCATTGTATAGCACGTCAAATCGATCATTTAGAGCATCTAAAAGTGGTTTGATTTTATATGTTTTGTCTTCATTGTCCCGAGGCATGATTGAATTGTCATTCACATGAAGTTGCGATAATATTTCAGAAAATCTATCCCTTATCATAGTCCTTTTCACAATTGGAACTTCCAAATCTTCCGAGGTTGACCAGTAATTCGCATAACTAGGTAAAGCATGATACCCCATAAAAAATGTATGCCTATAAAGGTAAGGAATTCATCTGTTTTCAGATTGAGTGTTTTACCTGTTTGTGTTGCGTACAAATTACTTTGATAAACAAT
Source organism: Stenurella melanura (assembly GCA_963583905.1). Lineage (NCBI taxonomy): Eukaryota > Metazoa > Arthropoda > Insecta > Coleoptera > Cerambycidae > Stenurella > Stenurella melanura. The sequence continues at coordinate 28,025,864 of OY757315.1, forward strand.
ATCTAGGTTTCACCTACCAATATCAAAAAGTAGTCCGTCTGAGTTCTGCAGTTTGAAAAATACTCTTCCACGGGGCCTTCGTCATTATCGCAAACGTACTGGGGAATTGTAGTCACTATTTAGAAAAGGGGTGGATAAGAATGGAATGTACCTTATAGGACCGTAGGTCGCCCGTAGATATAGGTTGCCGGCTTCTTGAGTGGTCACTTTTGTATTGCCAGGAACACAACAACTTTCACACACGGTGTGTTATCGATGTACACATATTAATCATCTGGAAACGACTCTCTTCTCTCTTTGTCTATATTAGGCACGAGAGGGTACATACATTGAGTTAGGTCAGGTGGGTCAGTAGCGGAGGGAAGGGAGGAAAATAAGTAAGGACGAAACATAACCGCCCACCAAATTCTGGGTAACAGAATTTTGATAAATTATATAGAAAACAAAAATAAAATTATTGAACGCCATAACGATCATGGCTTAAGAAAGAAATAGCAAAAAATAAAACAAAAACGAAACAAAAAATTCTATTAAACGCGAACTTGGTATTTTATTGTGAAGGCAATGCACACAATTTTACCATTGGGCGTTTTAGAATACCTTCGGAGGTATTTACAGACGCGACGCGGGGTATTCCATCTTTACCAGGATGGAGTTTAGAAATTCTACCTATCCTCCACTTGAGGGGTGGAACTAGGTTGTCTTTTATAAGAACGATCGTACCGATATCGACAGGTTCAAACCGATGTGAATCCGACCATTTGCTTCTCTGATACAGGTTGTGCAAATATTCATCTTTCCAACGCACCCAAAATCTTTGGTGCATCTGCTGTATCAATTGCCAACGTGACAACCGATTTATCGATAAATGAGTGAGGTCTGGGTCTGGAGCTGATGTTAAAGGTTCGAGAGTAAGAAAGTGTCCGGGAGTTAAGACGCTAAGGTCATTTGGATCCGAACTTAGACAACAAAGGGGTCGTGAATTGAGTAGAGATTCAATTTGTACAAATAGAGTATTCATTTCTTCATACGTGAGGATTTGGTCTCCGATGACCCGATAAAAGTGCGTTTTAACGGCTTTAACTCCACTCTCCCAAAGTCCACCGAAATGGGGAGCGGATGGTGGATTAAAAGTCCAGATAATGTTTTCTGCCTCGGCAGAATGTTTCATATATTGGTTGAGCTCATGATCCGCACCGACGAAATTAGAGCCGCAATCTGAAAACAGCTGAGAACACCGGCCACGACGCGCTATGAATCGTCTCAAAGCACCCAAAAAGGCCTCTGTAGTTAAATCGGAGGCTAACTCGAGGTGAATTGCCTTGGTGGCAAAGCATACGAACAAGCATAAATAGGCTTTCATGGTTTTAGCACCTCTAATTTTTGCTAAGGTGATGGTGAAAGGACCGGCATAATCAACGCCTGCGCAACTAAATGGTTTGATTTGCGAAATACGAACCTTTGGAAGATCTCCCATCGGAGGGACATAGGGATTGGGGTTAGTTCGAAAGCACTGGTTACAAGTCGATAAATAATGTCGAATGGCTCGACGAGCAGAGAGAACCCAAAAATTTTGTTGAAGTAAGTACATTGTTGTATTTATTCCTGGATGGAAATTTTGACGATGAGTTTGTAAAATAATCAATTCAGTGAGGCGATGTTTGCGTGGAAGCAGCGCGGGATGTCTGGCCGAGAAGGGCAGATCGGCATTCTTTAGTCTGCCACCGACCCGTAGGATTCCATCGGCATCAAGGAATGGCGACAGCTTTTTTAAATATTTTGGATATTTACGTTTGCTTTGAATAGCCTTGATTTCTTGAGAAAATGCTAGGGATTGGACTACTTTGACGATACGAAGTAGGGCTTGGTGCAACTCCTCAATTAACAAAAGTCCAGTGAACTTGTCGTGCTTTCTACTATTCTTGTAGAAGCGGAGAATATATGCGACAATACCTTGAATTTTCCGAAGTGACGAAAATTTGTCGAGAAGGTTAATGACGTCTGACGTCACAGTTTGCCCAAGAAGAGTGATTACTCTTTCTTCCAAGTCTTCCTCAAAGACTAGGTGAGAAGTGGAAGAGTCTGATGGCCACGAGTCGGGAGACTGGGCTAAGAATGTTGGCCCCGCCCACCAAAGCGAGCATGACAGCACGTCGTTTGGAAGGAGACCACGAGAAGCCGGGTCGGCTGGATTTTCGGCAGACGAAATGTGGCGCCAGCATGATGGGGCTATACGTTCCTGAATGAAGGTAACGCGATTCGCTACAAAGCTTTTCCATCGGTGGGGCGAAGCTCTAATCCAAGTTAAGGCAACTGTGGAATCACTCCATGCCACTATGCGATCAAAGGTAACAAGGGATTGATACGTATGAAGGACGAATTCGAAGAGTTTTGCAAGTAAAACCGCTGCGCAGAGTTCTAAACGTGGAATTGATAGACGTTTTAAAGGGGCCACTTTAGATTTGGCCATAACTAGGCTAGTGGATACCTGATCGTTTAAGTCAATAGTACGGAAATAAATTACACAAGCATAGCCAAGTTCTGAAGCGTCACAAAATGCATGCAACTGGCATGATTGTAGAGAGGAATTAAATAAATGACGAGGTATTCGAAGTGAACTAAGACATGACAATTCAGATTTGTATTGCTGCCATAACCTTTTTACGTCTTCAGGAGGAGTGTCATCCCAATCGAGTCCTAGAGTCCATAAATGTTGAAGTATGCGTTTGGCGAATAGGGTTAATGGAGAAAGAAAACCAAGAGGATCATAAATTCTGGCGGCCTCGGACAGGATTGACCGTTTGGTACAACGGGACTCTCGTGGTACCACTTTGAATGAAAACGAGTCAGAAGATGAATGCCATTGTAACCCAAGAATTTTGATAATTAAATTGGACTCACTGTCGAAGGTAAGATCTTGTTGCTGCCGATACGATATCGGAATGTCCTCCAATATCATGGGGTTATTGGATGACCATTTTCGAAGTTCAAAAGATCCTGACTGTAATAGCGAAATGAGTTGATCTCGAAGATTCAGGGCAGCGTCTATGGATGAGGCGCCACAAACCAAATCATCAACGTATACATCATTTTTAAGCGCCTCGGCGGCAAGAGGAAATTGTTGACTACCTTCCTCGGCTAGTTGAAGCAAAGTTCGGATAGCCAGGTAAGGGGACGAATTGACGCCATAAGTAACAGTGTTTAGCTGGTAGGTCTGGATAGGATCAGTGGGACTGAAACGCCATCTAATCAGCTGGTATTTTTTATGTTCCGGAGTAACTAAGATCTGCCGGTACATTTGACGGATGTCACATGTGAAAACAATGGCATGAGAACGAAAACGAAGTAAAACGCTACTGATATCGGATTGAAGTTTAGGACCAGGATACAAAGTGTCGTTAAGTGACAGGTTATTGCCTGCCCGAGCACTAGCATCGAAGACGACACGAATTTTCTGTTTGTCTGCATCAGTGGTGAGTACCCCATGATGTGGGATAAAATAGTTGTCAGAACCATCTGGAGATGGACTAACAAGCGACATATGACCAGATGTGAGGTAATCTGCCATAAACTCAAGGTAAAGTTTACGCAAAGAAACTTGAGACTGTAACCGTCTTTCAAGAACGATCAGACGACGATCGGCAATGGTACAAGAATTTTCGAAGTGAGGCGAGGTTATCTTAAATGGTAACGCAACACCAAAACGACCTGAAGATGTGCGAAAATATGAATTCTGGAAATGTGCCTCGACTACCTTGTCATCCAGAGAGGTTGTTGATTTTGAAGGAACTTCTTCAATGTCCCAAAATCTCTTGAGGATTAAGTCGGAACATGGTTCGACACTGGTGAAGAAGGAACGAATTTCTGAAGAAGTCACGTTATTAATAGGTCCTAAGAGAGCCCATCCAAAGATAGTTTCAATAGCCATCGGTCCCTGGGCCCTATCATGAGTGATAGTATGACCTTTTAACAATGAGGGATAAATATCAGCACCTAATAACATTTGAATAGGGCCGGGCTTGTGAAAAAGTGGATCAGCTAATGGTAAATTGCGAAGAAACTCCACTTGCGATGACTCGACAGGTGAGCTAGGTATGTTAGAACAAATAGTTTTAATAATTAGGGCGTCAATTTCCAATAAAGGGCTTTCGGATCCATGAGGACGAATTTGACACGTGGTTATACCCTCGGATGGGTTTGCAGTGGTTTGGCCTAGCCCAAAAATAGGAGTATGATTTTTTGACCTGTTCAGCCCGAGTTGTTTTACCGCCGAATCAACGATAAATGAAGCCTGTGAACCGGGGTCCAACAGTGCGCGAATGGTGCCGAAATTACCAAATTTGTTTTTGATCTCCAAAGAAACAGTTGCTAAAAGAACAGCAAGTCGAGATGAGGTATTTGTTGAAGAAACACTAGTGCAAGCATTGACACCAGATGATGGAGTAGCAGGGCTACTTTGAGGCGGAGGCGCCTGTATATTAGAATTGGACTTGTCACTAACAGTACCTGAAGACCTATCAAAGTGAAGTAAGGAATGGTGCTTAAATCCACAAGTCCTGCAGGTATGCTGTGACGGACAGTTGACCACCGGGTGGAACTGCCGCAGGCAATTGACACAAAGACGTGCTTGTTTGACTATAGAGAATCGGTCTGAAGGTGATTTTGCCAAGAAAGATGGACAGCGATATAGCAAATGGTTCATTTTGCAAAGGGTGCAAGTTTCCGACTTCGAAGATGATGATTGATTGGGTGAGGTTGAATTGGTATTCACCACAAAGGCCCTTTGAGAAGGGGCGCTTTTGTAATCGGTGAAATGCTTAGAAGAAAAGGATTGAGTCGACGATTTATTATATTTTTGCGAAGTCGCGGCATGCGAAGTCGAGGATTTGGAACTCTCAACTGTTTCCAAAGCGGCACATTGTTTAAGGAGAAAATCTTTTAATTCGTCATATTTAGGCATGACTGCAGCATTACAGTTTAATTCGAATCGTTTGCGTGTAGAGGTATCCAGTTTGTCTAAGAGCAAATCCGTTAAAATAAAATCCCACTCTTTTATGTTACATTCTAAATGCCCTAATACCGCAATATTTTCGCTAAAGGTGTCGATTAATTTACGAAGTGTTTTGAAATTATCTGTGGTTAGTACAGGATAATTTTTTAAGGTACGCCAATGGTTTAGTATGAGAAGCCGCTTGTTCGAATAGCGATCGACAAGGGCGTTGTAAGCTACTTGGTAATTAGCCGCAGTTAATGGAACTGATTTGACCAATGTCAGTGGTTCATCGGTTAAGGCAGTGATTAAATATTGAAACTTATTTATTTCCGAAATATGAGAACATTCATGAACTGAGCTGTTAAACACATCAATAAAGGTTTGCCACCCTCTTAAATCTCCCGAAAATTTAATTAATTCCAGCTTAGGCAGCCTTACATTGAATTGAGAAGGAGCAGATGTCGAAGAACGAGTTATAGATGGTGATAATTCCCCACTAGGTGTGGTAGGAACTGTAGTAATAGGACATAAGTCCTGAAATATTGCTAATATTTCAACATATATGTCATCAATTTCTTTTCTAATGCCATCTTGAGCTTCCCGATCTGTGTCAGATGTTTGAGTTACAATATCAATGTGGCTTGCTTGGAAATCTTCATAAGTTTTGTCTAACAGTTTGTATTTTATTTTAAAAAGAGACAATTTTGAATTATCTGTTTGTGCAGCTTGTGCAAAGTCCAAAGTTTCCTTAATTCGAGACACGAGTAAATTACGAGTTGCTATAGCTTCTTTTCTTGGGGCCATGGCAATCAATAAATGGTTTTAGTTTCGACTATTTTTTAAGTATGTATTTACTAAATAATTCGAATAAATATCCCACAAAAGGAACAAAAAACTACGACACTGATCAATCAAATTCGCAAATAACCGAGACCAACTGAACAATGACTATGCATTTAAAGTTAAAATTTAACTGTTAATGCAATAACGAAGGGTAAGTTGTTCAGTACGCCACTGGGTGTGACAATATAACACGCGAAATGCAGCAAAGTCGATAAATTCCGAAGTTACTTATAATAAGAAAATTGTATCAAAGAAACAAATGTCGGTAGGCACCTTTTTACGATCTGATTTCTTTTAAAACGAAGTAGGTAAATATTACCAAATGAAATAAACGAAATAGTTTCGATACCATAAGTTCAAGAATAAATATAATGTTATTTATTACAAGTATTGCTGTAAATTTCTAGTGTTCGACGAAAAACAAAAAAAAACGGCACTATTAGGCGGTTTCAAGGTCAGCGATGATAACATGTAAACAAGAACCCTGCCGGTATAGGTATGTATGCGATAAGAGGTAAAAAATGTGCTACCGCCTTCGACGTTAAAACACCAAGAAATTCAAATAAAATGTTCGATATAATTATTAATAAACCAATTGTAAATGAGCAAAGTAATGTTTTGTTGTTTCAAATGAACTTAAAATACTAAAATTTACTTTTATGCGAATATTAAATTTTACGATAATCTAGCATACAAAGAATGACCATTAATTTTTTAAATTTACGCAAAACCGGCTTGCTAGAAGGACTAATGAAATACTAATAATTAATAACTATCAATTTACGATGAATCCGGCGTGCAAGAAGGACCAATGAAATGTTTAGAAAAGGGGTGGATAAGAATGGAATGTACCTTATAGGACCGTAGGTCGCCCGTAGATATAGGTTGCCGGCTTCTTGAGTGGTCACTTTTGTATTGCCAGGAACACAACAACTTTCACACACGGTGTGTTATCGATGTACACATATTAATCATCTGGAAACGACTCTCTTCTCTCTTTGTCTATATTAGGCACGAGAGGGTACATACATTGAGTTAGGTCAGGTGGGTCAGTAGCGGAGGGAAGGGAGGAAAATAAGTAAGGACGAAACAGTCACTCCCTGTTTTTTTCTTCCACTTTCGGTCTATTTCTGCGCCATTCTTTTTTTTGTTTCTTTCCTTTTTTATTTAGTTGTTTTCCTTTTTTCTTTTTTATTGCATTTGTCTCTTTGTCTGATATATCGTCCGATTCATTCTCGTTCTCTATCACTTGATCATTCAGGTTTTGCTTCTTCACATATTTTCTTATTTTACTTCCACATCCACGTAGTGGATTGGAAGTATAGTAATCGCAAAAAAAATTTCAAAATTTTTTATTCGTGAAATAGGTTTAGAATGTCATGAAACGTCGAGATTTTAAATTTGAGCGAAAAAAAAAATTTCGGTCTGTCTGTCGGTCTGTCTGTCGGTCTGTCTGTCGGTCTGTCTGTCGGTCTGTCTGTCTGTCTGTAACTTTTTTTGTCCGCACGTTTTCTCCGGAACGGTTTGAGATATTGACTTGAAATTTTGTACACGTATATATTATGACGAGATCTGGAACTGGATTGTTTTTTGAGGAAATCCGGTGAAGGGTTGGGGGTTAAATAGGGGAAAATAGGGAAAAATAAGTAAAGCAAGCTTGTAAGAGAACAGACACTTGAAATTTGGTGTATGTACTAGAAGTTAAGGCCTAAGATTTTTTTATAACATCTTTCAACCCCCTACCACCCCTACCCCATTAATGGGGTTGATAAAATAAAGTTGAGATTTTCATTTGAAATTTCGTACACGTATGTATTATAACGACGTCTGAAATTAGATTATATTTTGAGATGATTCCGTTAAAGGGTTGGGGGTTAATTTGGGGTAAATAGGGGAATATAAGTAAAACAAGTTGGTAAGAGTACAGAAACTTGAAATTCGGTATACGTACTAGAAGCCAAGGAGTCAGATTTTTTTATAATATGTTTCAACCCCCACCACCCCTACTCCAATATGAAAAGGGTTGATTAAATAAAATTGAGATATTCATTTGAAGTTTGGTACACGTATGTATTATGACGACATCTGGAACCAGATTATAATTTGAGATGATTCCGTTGAAGAGTTCGGGGTTAAATAGGGGTAAATAGGGGAAAATAAGTAAAGCAAGCTGGTAAGACCACAGAAACTTGAAATTCGGTGTATGTACTAGAAGCCAAAGCGTCAGATTTTTTTTTTATATTTTTCAACCCCCACCACCCCTACTCCAATATGAAAAGGGTTGATTAAATAAAATTGAGATATTCATTTGAAATTTGGTACACGTATGTATTATAACGACATCTGGAACTAGATTATAATTTGAGATGATTCCGTTGAAGGGTTGGGGGTTAAATACGGGTAAATAGGGGAAAATAAGTAAAGCAAGCTGGTAAGACTACAGAAACTTTAAATTCGGTGTATATATTAGAAGCCAAGGTCTCAGATTATTTATAATATTTTTCAACCCCCACCACCCCTACTTCATTATTACAAGGGTTGATAAAATAAAATTGAGATATTCATTTAAAATTTGATACACGTATGAATTATAACGACATCTGGAACTAGATTATTGTTTGAGATGATTCCTTTGAAGGGTTCGGGGTTATTTAGGGGTAAATAGGGGGAAATAAGTAAAGCAAGAAGCTATGACTACAGAAACTTGAAATTCGGTGTATGTACAAGAGGCAAAGGCCCCAGATTTTTTGATAATTTATTTCAGCCCCCACCACCCCTACTCCATTATTCAAGGGGTTGATAAAATAAAATTGAGATATTCACATGAAATTTAGTACGCATGTGTATCATAACGACATCTGGCACTAGATTATATTTTGAGATGATTCCGTTGGAGGGTTGGAGGTTAAATAGGGGTAAATAGGGGAAAATAAGTAAAGCAAGCTGGTAAGACTACAGAAACTTGAAATTCGGTGTATGTACTAGAAGCGAAGGTCTCAGGTTTTTTTATTAGTATTTTCTATTTCTCCCCACCACCCCCACTCCCTTATTAAGAGTTGATAAAATTAAATTTAAATTTTCACTTGAAATTTGATACATTTATATATTATAATTATATCTGAAACTAGATTATATTTTGACATGATTGCGTTGAAGGAGTGGGGGTAAGTAGAGGTAAATAGGGAAAAATAAGTAAAGCAAGCTGGTAAGAGTATTGCAACTTGAAATTCGGTGTATGTCCTAGAAGCCAAGACCTCAAATTTTTTAACAATATATTTCAACCCTTCCACTACCCTTACTACATTATTAAAGGGGTTGATAAAATAAACTTGAGATATTCACTTGTAATTTGGTAGACGTATGTATTATAACGACATCTGGAACTAGATTATATTTTGGGATGATTCCGTAGAAGGGTTAGGGTTAATAGGAGTGACTAGGGGGAAATAAGTAAATCAAGGTGATAAGAGTACAGAAATTTGGGATTCGGTGTATATACTAGAAACCAAGGCCTCAGATTTCTTTCTAATATTTTTCAAACTCCACCACCTCCGCTTCATTATTAATGGGATTGATAACATCAAATTGAGATATTCACTTGAGATTAGTACACGTATGTATTGCAGTGACATCTGATTGAGATGCCTCCATTGAAGGGGTGGGAGGTGAATAGTAGAAAATAAGTAGGGTGAACTAAAAACTTCATTTTTAACGTATATGGTAGAAACCAACTCCTCAAACTTTTCTATGACATCTGCCCCAAATATTATTAAAATTCTATGTGCAAATATAGTCAAGATGTTTCCTTTAAAACGACTCGGATGAAGAATCTGGATGTGGAAGTACTGATTCCTTAGGCAGCGGTTTTTTATCTGGTGTTTACCTGTTCGATCGACTTTGCCTCTGATTCGTTCTGATTTGAAGTTCTGCAGCAACGTCCTAAACTTCATACGTAATATTAGGACCTAAGTTGAAACTCTCCCCTTCCTCGTCTTCGGTGGGGTCTTCATCTGTTTCGAGTGCATTGTCCAACAGCAATTCTTCTAATTCAACAGCAGCCTTTTCAGCAGCCGCCAATAATTTCTCATCATTTAAAAACCTCAACTCTCCATGAAATATCTGCCATATTGAGGCCCTTCCAACTGTAAACAGTAAGGAAAATATTGCTTTGTAAATATTACACAAAAATAATTTTACCTGTATTCGGTTTGGTTACCGTTTAGCCCTGAGGGGACTTACAAGTCCACGAACGAAAATTCAATGTAACTATCAAGTTTCATCAAATTCGCCAATAGTTATTATTTCTTCAGATTTCTGAACCTTAGTTTTCACTAATTTCACATAAACCCAAATTTTATATCAAAACAGAAATTAATTAGACCACATTGAAACATGCACTGATTCATGACACTCTAACCTCACTTCAACACTAACTTCTTATTACCAGTGTGAATTTAGACGCAGTCTCAAGTCAATCAAATTTACGCGAACTACGGTAATAAGAGTACTTCAGAGTCCCATGAGGACTTCAATACAATATCTATATTACTGTATTAAAGAGGGAGTCTCGAAATGCCATGGACTATAAAGTCCCGTTAGGACACAAAGCGTTTATAGGGCGTGAATGATATTGACACTCGTTTCGTTAGCACAATCGGTATCGTCGGAAGATTATGGAATTGAAAATGAAAAATTTAACCTATTTACAAATTACAGCATAATAATAATACTTATGTTTTTTGTTATATCTATATCTGATTGATTTGAAGTTGTTCTTGTTAGAAGGAATTCTAATTTATGAGATAAAAAAGGTTAAGTAATTTCAAACTACTGCGAAAAATATCCCATACAATACGCAAATACGCACTAAATAATACACTGTGCACAGAAAATTTGGGATACTGTAAAAAGTACACGGGAACAAGTCCCTTCAATCTTTTTCGTGCTGTATGTTTTGCATAGTTCTTAGATGTTTAGAGTAAAGAAGTTATGCCTGTTTTTTATCGCATTACTGTTTTTTCCAATTTCCAAATAAAAGCAAAGAATTCTCATTTTTTAATTATGGCGAAGGCGCGGGTATCAAAATTTAAAGATTTAATACCACAGGCACACAAAAAAATAGTCATGTACTTTTCAGCAGGACATGATACCCCCCTGTATTCTGGGCCGCTGAATCCAATGCCGTCGTCAGAATTGCTCCATCACGTCAGGATGTTTCCTAATCTCCTCCTACATAAGATTTTCACTGATTTTTAGCAATTTTTTGAGGTTAGGGAAAAATCCCGATTTGGTGGAGCAAATCTGACAGCGGCATCAGATTCAGCGGCTCAAAACACAGGGGGTATCATACTTTGCTCAAAAGTACATGGCCATTTTTTATCTTGTGTGCCTGTGTTTTAGGTATAAGAACTGCAATAAGTCTGCTGACTGCGAAGAGTATAATATAAAATGTTTATATAAATTCTATTTGAAAACAAATTATAAAACAATTAACTAGGTATTTTATTTGTACAGAGCTTATCATTTGACAAAATAGAATTTGGGAGATTTACAAGTTGTAAATCTCTTACAACAGCACAAGAAATAATAAAAATATTATGAATAATTTGCATTAAATTCACCGGCAGCTGCTTATTTGCAATTCTTAATCATTTAATTCCTTGTTGCGTTCTCTCTCTCTCTCTCTCTCTCACTATGAAGCCTGGCAGATGCAACGATTTAGCGATTCACAACTCAAGTGAGAACGAATATGTTAACATTATCACCGGGCTGGGCTAGGCTGGGCATATTATTTTAAAAAAGACCGGTGTTCCGTACCATCAGTTGTTTTTAAATATGGATTTGATAAATTTGTACATAGTATGCTGATAAAATTGTATCTATTAATAACAATTTATAAATCAATATCTTTGATTCTAAAACAAACTGCTTTGTGTTGGCTAAAAAAATTATCTAAGATGCATGCAATCCTGATAATTCTCGTTCACACCTTATTGCCAATGTTCATAATTTTTTCAGATTTTTCTGACTGATGCTTTTGGAAATAGGTTGGGGGACAGCGATTTTTAAGTGTTGAAAAAAATACATGAAAACAAATTGTACATTTTTCAATTCATGCTTTAACAAGTTTTTACTTGACGCCCCACATGAGCACTTTGAAAAGAAATTTTTTCTTAACTTCCCATTTTACCCCCGGTTACTAACCTCCAAAATCAAAATTCTACTACTTGTTCGTCTATAATTGGGCCGGGCCACAACTTCCTACAACTCTGCCAAATTTCTGCGTCAAACAGTATCTAAAAAAATACCTATGATAGACGGACGGACAGACACTAACAATAGTCTTCAAAAGACAACCTCGCCAGGCATGTAGCCAGAGGGGTACCAGAAAGTTCCCGACGTCCCAGTGATTCAAAAATGAATTTTTGTGGACAAATGTCGATCTTTTAAAAGTATTTTCAAAACAATACTTTACAACGCCTAACCGCCCAAATTAAAGCAAATTGGCTAAAAACCTTAATTTTGATTTAGTATTTAAGAGACAAAATACTAGTAACTAATTTTTTTTTAAATCATTTCTCCGATCTCTAAGCACAAAAATTAATGCAATTTTCACAAAAATTACTTTAATGGCATTATGTTAGTCCTTTCACCTTCCAGTGTCGCAAAAAATTAATAGAAATGCCAAAAATAAAATATTTTTTCCGCGCCAGATTTTAAAAACTGACCTCTGTGCGTGGATGGATTCTTTAAAAATTCATAACTAGAGAAGGTTGTTATTATTACATGTATAATGTATACCAACACCAACTATTAAAACTGTCAAGTTTTCCGATCTACACAAACCTTGAAAGAGTGAATTTATTAAAAATTATTACATCTGACGTTAAAAGAGCAACAACCTGTGCCACGAGAAAACTTAAGCCCGAGCTTAAACGTCAACTTACGCACTTGTTCATGAAGAAATGTTTACTTTTTATTTATAAAACATGCCTCTTGTTTGTTTTCCTGTGTTTGTCTTTTTTAAAAGCTGGACAGGAAGCAATTGCCGGCTGTATATCTGGACGGAAAATGAGGTCATTTATTGTCATTAATTTTCGTCTAAAGTTTCATATTATGAGTTGAAAAAGATATGTTAATATTTATAGAATGCAAATGTCTTTTATTGTAAAAAATATCTATAAAAATGTATTTTTATTCTCCACAATATTAACCACTCCCTCACTTAATTCGGGTTAAAATATTTCAAACTGTTTACATTTCGAAAATTACCACAGGTCCAATCATATCCAATCTTAACAAATTCACAGCTTATTAAATTTCCAATAATCTGATTATCTTATTATACAACTGCGCGATAAAAATTGTATCGAGCCAAAAAATTATGCAATTTTGTGGGAGCGCGGTTTATCGCGCGCACTTTGTTATTTTTTAGTCAATGGTAAACCTTGATCGTATATACTATCACATAAAGAGGATTAAAAAAATAAGCTTTCAAAATCATTATGACAGCCAGACTTTTTCAAAAATTTTTATACGACTTTAAAATTCGACGTCTTATTACCATCAAAATATTTTTTTCCCTACAATATTTTATTTTAGCCAACAGAAACTTTTAACTTTTTTGTTGAATAATAAAAAAAACGTGAGAATATTAAATGTTAAACTAACTAGGTACTATGATGAAAAATGGAGATTTGTAAAAAGTACAAAATCGGCTTTATAAAAAAATTGTACACTTTTCATATAGGTATCTAGTTCTTTCGGTTTAAACGAAACTGGTTTTGAATAGGAGCAAAGATGTTGGGGCGAGCGTCCCTCGTTTACCTGCTCCGATTCTCCTGTTTGGGGCGCTGTACACGTCTCATGTGAGTGTGCGTAAGAAATCATCAGCTGTCATTTTTCTTCATATCGGAATCTTGTAATTTTCAGTTTCTCTCATTTTGTTGGATTATTAATTACATAATTTTTTGAATGTCTGTTAATCTCGCAAGTATACGGTATTTGGTACAAAATTAAGTGCAACAAACTTATGGATAATGGGTATTTGGGTTCATAATACAGTAAATCGGTACTACTTTATCTAGTGTGTAAACGGGTATAAATCGAATCTTCGACTTCCCATGTACATATGTTAGCAATACATCCCTTCACCCTTGAAGGGCCTCTGTCTTAGTGACATAACTTAACTATTGGACGATCGTACCTCTCCCGAACGAAACCGAGCCAGTGGCGCCAGCCAAGATGCGCGTCAAACAGAATATAATATACCCTTGTCAATGAAGTACGCATGGCAATAAATTCGTACTAAATTGTGGTTTTTAGTCTTATTTGGGGTAGAAACCCTACAAACGCTAACATCAGAAGTGGGATGCTATCCAATGTGCCAGTGAAAGAATAATAAGTTGTACGAACTGTTAATTTTATTTGTTGTTACGTTGTGATGTGGAAAATACCGAACATGACAGTGATAGTAATGTGAACACGTACAGGAAGAGCAGGAGATCTCATTACCAAACAGTGTAAAGTTGCAGTGGCAAAACATGTTAATAGTTGTAGTAGCAACCCAACAGCAACAATTTTCATAATTATTGTGCAATACAAAGATGGCTGCGAGTCCGCGAAGCCAACGCCCGTGCTGAACGTGGATGATTCTATTTGCGCAAGTGTCAACGTCATTCTCTACGTCCTTCCGGCGCCTTCCGCTTATTTGCGCAAGCGTCAGTGTCGCTCTCTGTCTTTTCGCTTAGTAGAATTTGGCCCTGGTTCGAGCACTGAATGGCGGAATGGCTGAAAGACGACGTCACAAGGTTAAAAGATGATTGCAACGTATTACCGGCGAAATCCGTAAGAAAAAGCCGAATCAACACCACTCGTTTGTACCATTGCAAGAAAATCGAACATACCGAAAATTATTGTTGGTATAAAAGTAAAACAAAATACCGACGATTCTACAACAAGGACGTGACCTAGCCATAGCCACGTCACCAATAGCTACTTTGTTGTGCAAGAATCAAACCATTTTATTCACACATTGTATCAATAGTGGAGCTGATTCATCAATCTAAGCAACACCGCTGTCGAGAGATTCCGTGTAGTCATCCAACCCGATGCACGTGCTTTATTGGAATTTGAATTGACTCTTTGGCTAATGACAGAAATTTATTAACTGTTTATGACCTATCCAATATTTTAAAGTTGCTGACATTCAAGAATAACGATAGCCTAGAAATTAATCTGTCAGGACTGGACGAGCTTTAAAATTAGGCAACTACGACATTTGTTGATTGTAAACCAAAAGAAAACACCGACCGATTATTTTGTTAACCCTGAAAAACTGTCATTGTAACATGGTTGCAAATGAAACGCAATGCTGATAAGTAAGCTCAATAGCAAAATGTACAACTTCACTGACTTGTTACTGGTATGCCACGCGGCAGTGGTTAAGTGCTGTATTTAATTTACTGCGAACAATCATCACAAGAGAGAACGAAAAGATGTGGATAAGAGTATTACCTAAAATTGAAAATATTAACACTACGGTGCATTTATCGACTGGTTTGGCGCACTGTATTATGGTGTTTGGGATAAATCTGAAATTACAGCTACTCAGCAGTTTTTAGCTCTGTTGACCCTCACGAGGCCGTTCAAGCACAAATACAGCTGGCATAAGTACATCGAAAACAAGCAAGTTAAGCAATTTGTAGTCTCGTTAAGAAGCAAAATTGTTTTTCATCGGCGATATAGTTGCCGTAGAGGATTCACAAGAAGTGAATGGAGGAAAATAAAACGAAGGTAGATAGGACCATCCACTGTACTGTTTTTTTTAAAGGTCCTTCCAAATGAACGCTGTCTCCTTGGTAAGAAAGGTAGCAGCTCAAGAAGAGCTGTGTCTTTGTTACATGGGTATAAAATAAACAAATCAAAGACTACTGTAAGTATTATAATAATATAATAAACTCGGCCTTCAATTTATAATGTGTAATGGTTGCATTTTTCTTACACTTTATTGATTAATGGATGATTACAATATAAAGTCGCACGTATGATATTATTTAATAATGAGATATAGTAAAACTAATGCAGTGAATTTTGTTGCTGAATTTTTGTAATCATTTCGACTTGTTGCATGTTATTGAGTAGATTTCAAAGTAAAGACGTGGCATCCCCACGCAATGTGTAAAGACGTGGCAACCCCACGCAATGTGAATAGACGTGACAACCCCACGTAATGTAAGTAGAGATGTGGCAACCCCACGCAATGTAAGCAAGGATGTGGCGATCCCACATGACAATTGACAAGTTACATTACACACTGTGACGATTCCACAATATGTGAAAAGAGGGTATGTGGCAGACCCACATTACTTAATCTATGTCGTGACAATCTCATGACAAAAACATGTGTGACAATTTATGTTTTAGTGCCAATCTGGATGAGGTGTCCATCATTCTGCATGTCACCCAATTATAGTCAAAGTTGCGTAAGTCAGCACCATCAAATCCACAGTTGCTGTAATCTTCTACAGCAACAAGTGGCTGGTAGAGGTAAACTGAAATCAAGGTATAAAAATCCCTTCTTTATTTCGTCGTTTTATTCCACTGAAAAGTAAAATAAAAATAACAATAATAATAAAAGTCAGTGGGAGTACCACTCGTAAAACAGGGGAATACGAGAGTATCGTACTGAACCGAAAACGGGAGCACCGTTCAGACAATCAGATATGATATTGACATTAAATAAAATGCGAGAGGATCGCAGGCGTTTTAGAACAGAAAACGGGAGTACCGTTCAGAAAATACACGAGAGTATCGTGGTAATAAGCTTGAATAAAAAACGGGAGTACCGTTCAGAAAATACACGAGAGTATCGTGGTAATAAGCTTGAATAAAAAACGGGAGTACCGTTCAGAAAATACACGAGAGTATCGTGGTAATAAGCTTGAATAAAAAACGGGAGTACCGTTCAGAAAATACACGAGAGTATCGTGGTAATAAGCTTGAATAAAATACGGGAGTACCGGTGAGCTATAACAGCAATTCATGGAAAGATAAATGTTGTGGTAGTCCCACATAAACAAATGCTTTTTACAGCCGCTGAAATAATAAACAAACTATAGAGACCTCAATCAAGGTTAACAGATGACATTGCGGGAACACTACATGAACACGTAATCGCCAAAGCAAAGAAAATGTGAAATCTGAGTTGGGTTACAATATAAACAAATTATTGTCATGTCAAATGAAATTTAAATCATGGTTTCCATATGCGGTCTTTCATAAAATCATAAGCAAATGTTTTGGAACTTATATGATAGAATATGAGTACCTATTATGTTTTCACAGAAAGATCTCTACAATTTCAATCAACATTATTATAACGTACTAGAGCAGCCGACTCTTTGCTTTGTTTTGTTTCATTCTAGGTGTGTGGTAGTTTAATTCCGGTGCGAGGACGCACCTTTTGCAGAATGGCCGTGTTAGCAATACATCCCTTCACCCTTGAAGGGCCTCTGTCTTAGTGACATAACTTAACTATTGGACGATCGTACCTCTCCCGAACGAAACCGAGCCAGTGGCGCCAGCCAAGATGCGCGTCAAACAGAATATAATATACCCTTGTCAATGAAGTACGCATGGCAATAAATTCGTACTAAATTGTGGTTTTTAGTCTTATTTGGGGTAGAAACCCTACAAACGCTAACACATATGTACAAACAGAACTTAAAAAATGATTTAATGTTGTACAATAATCAAATACAAGACTGCTGACTGTATTTCTTTATAATCAATGTGAATATTGTGAATGTAATATAACTGATTTTTAGGGGGGTGTTCTGTTATCTGACGGCACACGGTAGTTGTGCTGATTGTGCGAAACAAGATATATTGTCGTGGGTGGGTGGTTGATACGACTACGAGTACACATGGTCTTTAAAAAGTATAACATTGTATCAAATGTTTAGGTTTACGACATCATACTCTTCAGCATTGGAGAGTTTAATAATTACCAGCAATTGGATGTTGGAATAAATAAATAAAACGCTCGTTAATTATCAAGGTTAAAACGTTAGAGACCCAGTGGCGTACTAGAGAAATATGTAAAATAAATAGCACGAACAAGGCTCTTTAATAATTGTAATTTGTGGGGGTCTATAACAATTTCTAATTTCAGGTAAAACAAAATAAAAACTGTATCACAATATACAAAAGCACTACTGGCGATACTAAATATCAAGATTTACAATAGCAACTTGGTAAATGCACGTACGTTAGAAAAATGTTTATAATACCCAAACGCCATTTGACACATAACTTCCCTCTTTATTTATACAGGGTGGTCACTACAAAAATAAATAAATATTTGATTTAAACAATGGTTTTCTTTTAAAATTGAATTGCACCAAAAGTAGACAATAATATTTGTTCAGTGATTAAATTACAAAATGATGAAAAAGAAAGCCATTGGACGTTCATTAAACATATTACCTTTATCAACAATCAGCATTGTGATAAAACGTTATGAATAGTATTAATTCAGGAATAAAGACAAACAGATTTTGTGATTCTACATAATATCCCAAAAAGAATATTTGTAATTAAACGTTGAATGTGGCTTAAAATATTGGAAAATTAATTTATGTGAAAGTTTCAAAGTTCATAACAATACAAACTAACACATATACTACTACACAATAGTGTTGACCTTACTCCATAATCAGCTAGACGAAGAAGGATGTACTCCGAAACGTTCTCGTTTGTCATACGACCATGAGGGACATTTGCTCGCCTTTATTTTGTCAGAGTATACATTTGTTTATAAATGAATAATTTTTGCTTTTATTATTTTATAATTTTTTATAAATAATCATTTTTCAAATAAAAAAATTGGCAATTTGTTCACATTCTTTAATGCTTTAACATTTTTCAATCACGAAATAGACGTGGACTATGCGTACTGGGGACACCACTTAAAAAAACGCATCTTGTACTCTATATCAAAGGTGGTATGGAAAGGAGTGCACGTGTGCACGTATCATGAGAAACTTAAACGTTACAGCATTTTAAATCGAATTTGATCGAAAACCGTTAGTCTTACGAAAAAAGTAATATCATGTAGGCAATTTCCTAAACTACAAATTTGATAACCACCATATTTTCGATAAAAGTGACCGTTAACGAGATTTTCGCGAAAAACCATTTATTGCGAACTTTAGCCCCGAGTAACATTTTTAGCGGCACACATCGATGGGGGTGGGATGTTGTTTAGAACCAGAAGAGGAGGGTTCATGCAAAAATCCAGCTTTCCCTTACTTTCAGGGTTACTCCTAGCAATAAAAATTATGTTTAAAAGTGAATTATTATTTGTTTGCTTAATTGTATTGAAACATATTCTTTAGGATTTTGCAAACAGCAGAAAAAATAACTATCTATGAGAACTAAAAGAAAAACTATGTCTCAAAATATTAATGAAATCTTTGCATTCTTTTGATAACCTGAATTCTGGTTATGGGAGCAAATTAAAATCCTAAAATGAATTTTTTTAATTTCTTATTTGAAAATTCCCATTCAACACTAGCATCTACAGTCCCCTGCGGCCATGCAGATTAAACTAGTATCTACATAACCCCCTACGCTCATGAAAATTTAGTGAAAAATGAGAACAAAGGCCTAAAATGACTTTGTTTACCCACCTTGTCTTAAACATTTTTCATTCTAATGGAAATGCTTAGCCTTTGAACCGTTTTTCGCCCTTATTCTGGAGCTCATCAGAAAGGCACAAAGCCACTCATAAAGATGTTTCATGCAAAACCAAGACAATTTCTATGAATAAGTATGAAATGTGAAATACAATTATTTCATACTTCATAGAAATAGGTACTTGATTTATAAGTGAATTAAGTTTCCGCAGAGCCGCCGCTGTGTGTTTTCTCGCAGTGTCCATTACCGTGCGTGCTGACCAGAAACCAAGATAACGTATCTAATGAACGCAAGTGAAATTAATTCAAAAGTAAAACTTACTTATAATTCAGGATGCATTATATGACATGCATTTTTAGGCATCTTAAGGATGTGTCAAAATATACAGTTTTACACATGCATACATGCATAATAATTACACTACCCCATACTATACTTTTTTCACGCTCATTATGGTATATTTTTTATAAACAGCACTTAGTAACTTAGGATGTACCTACACGAAATGTAAGTACATTTTGTATGTTACTCTCAAATAATAATTCTGCGAAATTCAATAGACATAATAATTAGTTTAATTAATCTATATATACACACTAAAAACGATTGTTTGGAATAAAGAAAATTTGTTTTGTATACAGGGTGCTTCATCGTGAATGGACTATTAGACGTTTTCGAGAAACTACAAATAATTTGAAGCTGAAAATTTGCACACAGGTGTTTTTATGGGTGCTCTATTTAATGAAAATAATGCCACATGTGTGACACTTCCGGTTATACCGGAAGCCGGCATCAACTTCCTTATTTTAAATGGCATACCATATTTTTTATGCCGGAATCGAATTCTATTCATTATTTTAAGGTCACTTTCAATAGCATTCCCTATCTCAAAAATCAACAGTTTTTGAGATATTTCGATTATAAGGAAATTTTACACGAAAACCTACTCATACTTGAAAATTAATAACTTCCCCTGTATTAAATTCCAAAAACCAATTTTTCTCTCATGTGTCTACGAAAAATAGAGCTTATCTGGGCACGAACTACACATGCTCCAAAATGTACAGGGTGTCCAGAAAAGAAGGTCGAACTTCGACAACTTCGACCTCCATTAACTCGCTTATTTCAAATGGAACATACTGTATTTTATACTTCTATTCGATTCCTTTTTTTATTACCTTTCAACTCATATCGGTATTCCCTATAGCTAAAGTGTACGGTTTTTGAGTTATTTGAAGCCATTTAGAAACATTGTTAAATTAACATCAATATCGAGTATACGATATAGTGTGCCATAGAGAAAAAGCAAATGGTACTGTACTGTCATATCAAATTGAATTATTCCGTAATAGCGTTAAAGTGTAAATATAAATGTGCAAAATAATTACTCTAATGCAGATTCTTTGAATTTATTTTATATACATGCAGAATGCGACAGAATCATTAGTAGAACGTACAGAAGGTTCCCAAATTACGGTGGGGGGGTTCTAAATTATGGTGGACAGTTTTGTGACGTGGTGGGGGGTTCCCGAATTATGATGGGGGGTTTCTAAATTATGGTGGAGAGTTCTGTGACGTGGTGGGGGGTTCTGAATTATGGTGGGGAGTCTAAATTATGGTGGGGGGTCTAAATTATGGTGGGGGGATTCTAAATTATGGTGGAGAGTTCTGTGTGGTGGGGGGTTCCCGAATTATGGTGTGGGGGGGAGTGGCTTAGAAACGTGGACGGGATGGGAGTGTGGCTTGGAAAAAGTGGTGGGGGTGCTAAAAGTGGTGGGAGGTGTCACAACTTTCTCATTCTTTATCTACTTTAGGGGGTTGTCAGGCTCGATCTCAGACAAACCTGAAATATAAATTCTCATAAGTATTTTTCGTTTAAATTATGGATCGTGCACCCAAGATTTGCAAAGAGAAGAAGACGACCAATCGTTGCATGACTGGCGGCAATGGACCATATCAAAGAAGTGGAATAAAAGTTACACTTGGCGATTGACGTAACCACTTTTTTGCGCCACTTTAATTTAGTTAGGATAGTTTTATACTAATGCTTTATGTTCCAAAGAAGGATACCTTTATTTCCAATATTGCCATTTATAATTAATCTATTCCCTTATTTTTCTTTGAGCTTATTTTTATCATATACATGATATGATAAAACCCTACTAATACGAGATTTATGGGTATTTGAAATAAAAATAATACAGCAAAAATTAATTCGTTTACACAAATATTTTATAAACCATACATATGGTCTTCATTGAATTTGATACAAAAGTCAATGGGGAAGTTTTTGTTCACAATTGCCTCCAGTCATGACATCGATATATGCCGCTCGGCTCTCACTTTAACCATAACAGGTATTGGAATCTAAATATCAGCATTACAATTTTTATCTATCTTCATTTTCCTTATCGGACAGTTCAATTATTGTATCTGATTTAGGACTTGAGCTCCTAGTTGACGGTGATCTACGCCGACGAAAAGTTTTCCGCTCTTTGCGTACTATTATCTTCTTGAGTTTTTTAACTTCCCTGAGAAGCTCTGAAACCTGATCGATACTACGCGAACTACTGGATGAATAACTCCTTCTTCGTTTTCTTTCTTTACCCATATTTCCACTTTTTCTCAAAATAATTAACAATTTTTTGAACTTGTATAAATTTAGACTTAGTAACACCTTCGCACGAAGTTGAAGAATGAAGTTAGCAGCATAGTACTAGGGCATGAAAGGCAATATGGTGCGAATGGGGCAAATTTCTATTAATAAAACTTTAAAGATCGTGGTAACATCTAGTGGGAAGTGGGGTGTGCTACACAGTTATCATTGAGGACAAGGCGTGATTATAATTACGACCCCTATACTTTTTGGTTATTAATGTTATTATACTCTTCGCAAATACAAATCGAAGAGTATATTGCATTCGATCGGTACATTTCTAAGACCGGTAATTTGCTCGTAGAGAAAAAAATTTAATATCTCTGTGTTGGTGATCGAATTCTGAACAACTTTCAGAATGTCCGTCCGTCTGTTCGTTTGTGTGTCCGTCTGTCTGTCTGTCTGTCAGTCCGTCACGTTTCTCTTAAGCATGATAACTTAAGAACGAAAAGTCCGATTGTATTTAAATTTGGACAGTAAGTTAGTGTTAGCTAGAGAAAAAACCCTATTGTTTTTGAGCAAAATCGATCAACAAATAAAAAAGTTATAAATTTTTGTAAATACATTTTTTTTTACATATTTTTTTTATGTTTTGTAATTAAACTAGTAATGTCGAAAACTAATATTATTTTCAAAAAACTGCGGAGTGTATCCTATAGAATGTGCAACAACTATATAAAAAGTCCAGTAAATCGGGGAAGAGTATAACGGTTAGCTTGTTTTATATTTATCATTTTCAATGATTATATCCAATAAAAAATTTTAAAAAAATTTCATTCTAAAAAACTTTCAATAATAGTCTTAAGCATATCAAAAACATGTTGTTGGCTTTACTAGTGTTGGTATAGTGGGGGAACTTACTGCAACTTACTAGACCTAACTATTTGGTTAGTTAAAGTTACTCGCGAAAATTTACTTATTACTTTGGAAGATAGTTGCTTCCAGTTGTTCTAGTAACGCCTTGAAACATTACAATACGTTAATTTGGTTGGGTGAGGTTATGTTTCACATATTTGTCATTTATTTCACTTTATTAAAAACTTTTCCATTGATAATGAAGATGGATGTTCATGAACAACTTGATGCCATTCTAAAACTCGGGATTCACATTGATAAATGTTTTCTGCTATTAACAAATTTCCCATAATTGTAAGTCAGGATCAGAATTTTCACAGTCGGCGCCTACAGCTTCATGCACTGGTTTCGCAACATTATCTACTTACTAATGCTAATGGAGTGGGAGAACTTACTGTAACTAACTACTTCATAATTTTTGTTTAGTGAAAGTTACTATACATTATAGTCGTGTTGTTTCTCATTATCTCGCAATCTCACCTCAGAACGAAACACTTTGATAATGCAGGACGAATCGAATATTTGATGATTTGGTTTGTTCAATTCTTTACTCTCATGCATAGGGGCACATTTCCGCAGGAGGCTTCGCCCCGATGCTGAGATAAACAAGGGGGCCCTAATCCCGTAGCCCCCGTTGTACCGGCGCCTATGCTTATTACCTAAATAAAGCGGAACATCTATACTTCCACAAATTTTGAACAAAGTAAAGATAAATTAAAGAAACATTCAGGTGATAAGTATGGTAATTATTAAAGAGTCCTGACTGGCTACCTTTACGTCATGGCAAGAATTATGAGTTCGGTAAACCGAAATAAACACAATATTAATGGCATCAGCTTATATTCGAAGTGTGTCATATAGAGATAGGAGATCAGCATGTGCACAAATTGGTTATTGCCTAAACACATTTTTCACCAATTATAAATACCAAAAATACCTATTGTCCAAATAAGGACAGGCTTCTTGAGAGTTGCATATAACAAATATCTACACAAGGATAATTTTTTTGCTCAGGTATACACTGTGTCCCACTTTCATGGAGCCACCCTCATATCTCGCTCACCTGATATCCGAATGTTTTGAAATTTTGGTGGTGAATATATACCTATGAAGTGAGTCTTTAGACGTAACCACATTCGACCGTAGTCAGTGGCGTTCGATTCTATCATGGAAAAAGTGGGTCGATTTTTGAAAAAAAAAGTATTAGCGATTTTATTAAAGAAAAACTAGTAAAATATTCCTATCAGCACCGTTAGAAACCCCGTTGTACAAGATTACATCGTTGTGTGTTCAAAGGCGTTTGAGATATGGGCCCTTAAAAGTCATTTTTTTTTCAACTTAAAATAATTTGTATCTGTGAAACATATTGTCATATGAAAAAAATGTATTCTTTATTTTTTGTTCAGAATAATGTATTGTACTAGTATGAAGTGGTTCTACAAAAAAATTACTATTTTTTTAATAAGGCAAAAATTTTAATTTGTACATACCTACCATGTTTTTAACAAATAATCTTTAATAAAGACCTAACCCTAGTAGCACAACATATTGGACCAATATATAATCCATATAGGACCAATATATGAATATTGGTCCTATATGGATTATATATTGGTGCAATATTGGTGCTACTAGGGAAGTAAGCCATGAAAACAAAAGTTATTGCAAGTGTCAATGTATTGTTGAAAGTCAATAAGTTAATACGTTAAAAATTTAATGAATGATGGATTAATGTTACATAATAAGTGAACTGATTTTTTTTTATGAAAATGGCTCAACGTTTAACAATGCAAGAAAAAGTGGAATTGGTTCGTTTAGTCGGAGATAATGCCAGATCATTTAGAGAAGCTGCTGATGAATTTAATTTACGACATCCTGGCCGTCAGCCTCCCATTCGCCGTAAATTGGTAGCAATCATTAATACAAATTTTAACAATGGAGGAAATGTATATAAGTTAAGACCAAAGAGTTATAATTTACAAAATCGGCAAATTCAAAACGAGGAACGCATTTTACAATATTTTAGAGAACATCCAAGATCTAGCATAAGGCAAGTAGCATTAAATCTAAATTTTAGTAAAAACATCGTTTGGCGTTGCCTGAAAAAACATAGAAAAAGAGTATTCAAACCAAAATTTCTACAAACCCTAAAAGATGGAGATACATACAGAAGATTAGATTTCTGTTTTTGGGCCCAGGGTGAATTTTTAAACAATGTTAATTTTCTGAGAAACGTCATATTTACTGATGAAGCAACATTCACTACCAGTGGGGTAGTATGCTCTCAGAATTGCCGTTTTTGGGCTGACGAAAATCCCCACTGGTTTATCAGTACTAAAAGCCAACATGTGTCAAAAGTTAACGTTTAGTGTGGTTTATGGATCAGATTGTTGGGCCTTTTTTCATTCCAAGATTGAATGGAGAAGCTTATTTAAATTTGTTGCAAAGAGAAATTGAACCCTTTCTCAATAATCTGCCTCAAGATATCAGAAGATACTGGTATTATCAACTTGATGGTGCCCCGGCTCATAATGTTGCAAGTGGTTGGCTAGAAGATAATTTTCCAGGTAGATGAATAGGTTTAAGAAGTCAAGTTCAGGAGTTTCCCCGAGGTCTCCAGACCTGACACCACTTGATTTTTATTCGTGGGGTCGTCTAAAAAATATAGTGTATAATAACAGACCACGTAGTCAAGATGAGTTAACGATCAGAATTAGACAGGCATGCGTTGAAATCACTCCAGCCGAGATTAGAAAAGTTGTACGGCATGTAAAAAAAAACTGATTGAGCAATGTATTCGGAATGATGGTGGTTACATAGAAACGCAAAGAATTGTATAATTAAATTATTTGTGTAGATTATTTGTTAGAAACATGGTAGGTATGGTATGTACAAATTAGAATTTTTTCCTTATTAAAAAAATAGTAATTTTTTTGTAGAATCATTTCATACTAGTACAATACATTATTCTGAACAAACAATAAAGAATACATTATTTTCATATGACAATCCGTTTCACAGATACAAATTATTTTAAGTTGAAAATAATTGATTTTTAAGGGCCCATATCTCAAACGCCTTTGAACACACAACGATGTAATCTTGTATAACGGGGTTTCTAAAGGTGCTGATTAGGAATATTCTACTAGTTTTTCTCTAAAAAAATCGCTAACACTTTTTATTAAAAAATCGACCCTATTTTTCCATGATAGAATCAAACGCCACTGACTACAGTCGAATGTGGTTACGTCTAAAGACTTACTTCATAGGTATTTATTCACCACCAAAATTTCAAAACATTCGGATATCAGGTGAGCGAGATATGAGGGTGGCTCCATGAAAAGTGGGACACACTGTACGTCGCATTTAAAAATAACGTGCATGTTCAACATACATTGCAACAATGTATCATTATTTAAATGTGCTTTTAAATAATTTATTTTATTAGTGCAGTAACGGCAGTGTTTATATTAGGGAATGAATAGAAATTAATATTTGTGTATTTAATATGTGCAACCTTCAAGAAACCCTTTGATATTTCTTGTGGACTATATAGTCCAGTCAACAGAGCGCTAAAATTACTAAAATCTCAAACTTGAGTGCTAGTGAATGGATTTTGATGAAACCTTGTGCAATGTGTTTGTAATGACGTTAATAAAAAAATTTGAAAAAAGATTAGAGTAGGAAATGTTTGGAACCCGTGACAAAATGGGTGTTTTCTACCCATTCTAATAATTTCCTACTCTAGTCTTTTTTATTGACGTCATTACAAACACATTGCACAAGGTTTTGTCAAAATCTGTTCACTAGCACTCAAATTAGAGGCGAACCTCCTCGTTAACTGCAGTAATAGGTGTCTTTAGTATTTCATACTTCTTCGACTATTTGGTCGTCGATTGACTGCAATAAGTGTTTGGTAGATGGCACTCCTTGCAAGTTGCGTGAACATTATTACATAACTTGCACGAGAGAAAAATCATATATCTGGTCCTTTGTCGTACTTTACTTGGCCCGTACTGACGAGAGCCAAAAAGCCGGAAACTGCAGTATACGAATGGCACAATAAA
Organism: Stenurella melanura; assembly: GCA_963583905.1. Taxonomy (NCBI): domain Eukaryota; kingdom Metazoa; phylum Arthropoda; class Insecta; order Coleoptera; family Cerambycidae; genus Stenurella; species Stenurella melanura. The sequence goes on from OY757315.1 coordinate 28,052,979, forward strand.
GCACGCTACTAATGTAAAATACCCCATTTTTGCGAACATATTTGTTGAATAGCCCCTTATCGTCTACAAAAGAGTGGGAAATAAGTTGTAAATTTCAATCTATACAGTACAAAAATCTGTACAAGGTACAAATACGTTCCTCTTCTGGCCGCATTTTCTGTGTATAACAAATATGATTATTAGTGGCGTAAACAAAGCTGTTTACCTCGGAATTCTCTTCTGGAGCCTGGAGGGTGGACAAAATAAAAAAAACTAATCAGTGGATCTGATAGATCGTACAGGAATAAAAAAAAAACAATATCGCAGTCTTCAAATCATTTTAATTTCTGCCTCTATTTTTTACAATTTAATTGATTCTAAGAAATAAAAGCAGAAGTTAAAATGATTTAAGGACTGCGATTTTGTTTTTACTTCCCTCGCACATCGAAGGGAAGTATTGTATCCGAAAAAAAAACACCCTCGGAAATTTCTTCGGATTTCCACGTATAACGTAGATTACGAAGATGAAGGTTTTTCAATTCCGTCAGTCTGTTTGTCTATCTGTCTGTCGGTCTGTTGTCTGTCCGTTGGTGCATTAACTAAAAAAACTACTTGACGGAGAACAGTCTTTGGTAGGTAGTTGACGCTACTGCCAGCGAAGAAATGGTTAGACTTTCACTGAAAAATCTACAGGGTGGACCGTTTACAAATTGTTGCATTTCATTATAAAACTTTACCTTACCCTCATTATTTCACTATATTTTAGGGGATGTTTTGCGTTTCACTAAAATATTACCTGATAAATCGGTTGTTGGACTGCGCATTCAGATTCAGCATCAAGAAATACACAAAATCTATGTATTCGTGTCTCTGGTACAGAACTTTATTTAACCCCCTCGAAGGGGTGGGTATGGATTTTTACTTTACGTATATTTCTTTCTAATGTTCAAAATTTAGTTTCCAAATGTTTTCTCAAAGTATTTACAAATTGTTGCATTTCATTATAAAGCTTTAGAGAAAATGTAGAGAAAAGTCTCAGCTTTAATGTGGAACTAATCACAAAATTCTTACAAATTTATATCATAGAGAAAAAAGTGTTAGAAGATGGCTTAGTAAACTTTATACAGTTGATTTATTCACATCTTTGAGTTTTATGCATCCTGCCTATTTCTCCCGTAACAATGGATGCTTATTCACTGCATGAATTCGATTCCACGCACTTTAATCTATATTTCTTGAAAATGTCATTGAAGAATGTTAAGAAACAAATATGTTGTATATGTTTTACTGTATAATTGTGCATTTTCTGAACGTGTATGAATAATGTAGACAAATTCAAAAAGTACTGCGCGCATTTAAAAAACTCTAAAGTCATTCGAAAGAATATGTTTTATTGTACTTATAATCCAAAAATTAAGACTGTGCTATTATCATTGCTTAAGATATAGCGAATTGAAACTCCTAAATTTGGAGGTGATTGATCGATGAAAAATATGCCTTGCGATCAAAGTAGAGGGTATTACTTTGATCGCAAGGCATATTTTTCCAACAAAAGTAATTGCAATAAAATGTTAATTGGAATAAAATATCATTATATAAAAATACATAAGCAAAATGAATGATCATTCTAACGACTCCCGGCAAAGATATGAATAAATCTGTGGATCAACTGTACAAAGTTCACTAAGCCATCTTCTGACACTTTCTCTCCTTGATAAATTTTTTTATGAATTTTGTGATTAGTTCCACATTAAAGCTGAGACTTTCTCTACATTTCGTGTTATTTTCATTTTTTTAGGGGCTCTGAATAGTAAGAATTATCGATCGATGAACCCGGTCGTACGAAACTCCTGGAGAATTCTAATTTTTCGCGCATTTCGAAGCGGCTTAAAACTATAAGTGGAAAACTCGATTTATCTTCTAAACGGCTTAAGAAAGACAAAAATTTGTAAAGATCTTTTTTGTAGAGAAAAAGACGAGCTACAACTTTCGTTGGGAACTTCCTTCTCTATTTTCATTATTTTGACCGCTAGATCAAAAACCGAGAATCAAAAAGTTTTTCCAAATTTTTTTGAATTTTCCCGGAACTTGGAAGTGCAAAGAATGCATCATCTCATTCTCCAGGTTATTACCTACTTAAATCCCAGAGATGATCCTTTTATTAATTTTCGTTACCCTAAATTGTTAATTTGCCTATACTAAATATTGCTCGTAGAGAAAAAATGTACTGTGTTGGTGATCGAATTCTGACCAACTGTCTGTCTGATCGTCTGTATGTCCGTCCGTCTGTCTGTCCGTCCGTCACGTTTCTTGTAAGCACGATAACTTAAGAACGAAAAGTCCGATTGTATTAACATAAAGGATATCTCATACACATCTAAGGGGTTTTCAAACACCGACAGAATTTCTTGAAATTTTAGTATGTTGTTGGGGCTGTCAAAATTTAGCAATTTGTTCAATTGGGCCGACCTAGCCGTACAGAGCGATATAAAAAATTCGGTCAATTTATGAATTATCAGTTGTGAGATATCATATTCTAAATTCAATTAACGTCATGCTTTTCCGGCAAAACATGCCTATTATTATTTTGTGTTAAAAAATGTGTATATATTATTTTAGACAGTGGTGTTTTCTTTGGGGGTGGGGGGTGCAAATCACTTTTCCATTGGTCCACCGACAATGATAAAAATTAATGAAAAATTCCGAACTACCTGTATGATTATATTTTTTTATTGTCTTAAAAGTAAGCATTTTAAAATAATAAATATGCAGACGAACCTAGTAGTTATAACAAGAACATTAACTATCAATTAGATAGGTTTCGTGCCGGTTGTCCTCTGAAGCGTTTCATGTTGACAAAATTATGGTCCAAAACAACAACTTTGGAACAAAATAATAATTATTGTGGTATTATTTGAAACCCTTCAGCCCTATTTGCAGCATCCAATTCATCAGTTAATAAACCATGTGATGGGTATTTCACAGCTTATTGGTGTCTCGCATAACCTGAGTACCATATTACACTAGCAACATGAGCACAGACACCAAAGTTCTTGCACTCACTTTACAGGTACAATAAGTACAAGTGATAGGATCAATGGGACGAAGTAAATATGATATAAAAATACTATGTTTTACAGCTGGAGTAAATCTAGAAAATATTCTTGCTCTTAACAATCCAAGTTCAATAAATAAAAAAGTTATACATTTTTTAAAATATTTTTTTTACATACATTTTTTTATGTTTTGTAATGAAACTAAAAATGTCTAAAACCAATATTATTTACAACAAAATTGTGAAGAGTATGACGGTTAGCTTGTTTCACTCTATTTTAGGGGATGTTTTTGAGTTTCACTAAAAAGTCCTCTGGTAAGTCAGTTTTTCGCTACGGATTCGGATTCATCATAAAAACATACACAAAATCTATGTACTCATGTCTGTACAGAACTTTTTTTTGTGGGGCTGTGTTATTATTCTTATATGTTGTTTCTTAATTAATATATTTTTTTTAGAGTGACCGCCCTGCATAAATAAAGAAGGAAGTTCTGTGTAAATACCTCTACCGATTTTATAAAATTTCTGTACGATGAATAAAAATATGGAAGTTTAAAGATGGGTCTTAAAAGGTTATAAATCAAGAGTACGGCAGTTGGTGACTTTTTCGGCACGTCAACAGACAGAGAACAGACAAACAGACAGGCACAGACAGACAGACTGACGGAATTGAGAGACCTTCATTTTCGTAATCTACATAGTCTGAAACGTAAAAATCAGAAGAAATCTCGGAGGATGATTTCTTCACGAATACAATACTTCCCTGTGGTAAACGAGGCAAGTAAAGCTCATGAAGCCACATATAGCTTTCTTTTATTTCTGTAAAATTAATAATTTCTTTGCTTTTAGCAATATTCTATATAGACTTTAGAAGTCATTTTGTAGTATTAGCTGCTTCATTGATTCTACTATGTTGGTTTGGGATTTATCAGAAATGAATGGTGTCAACTTCTAAACATTAAGTAATGACGAACAGGATGTCTACCGATTCATAGAAATGCTTAATAACATTCTATAATTCATGCAAATGCTCAGTTGGTTTTATTGAACTATTTGAGAAAATGAATACAAGATTTTGTAAAAATTTACCCATGTTTATCAGGCTATAGGTAACCCTTGTTGTTAGATCTAATATAAAGAAGGCGTTTTCATAAATAAAGCATTTTTATCAGTTTCGAAACATTTCTAAACGTGTATTACTCCGCTGCGCTTATTACTCCGCTGTTAATCGTATTCAATCTGTCGCTAAAGACATCAATATTTCCTGAATGCTGGAAACTGGCAAGAGTGTGTCCGATACATAAAAATGGTGACATAAGTGATGTGCTTAACTACATAGGTATTTCTATTTTATCAAATTTTGCAAAGGTTTTCGAGGTGTCGGTGTATCATGTAATCTATCCAGTTGTAAAAGATTTAATTTCTATATCTCAAGACGGCTTTATGGAAAAACGATATCTAACTTAGCGTGTCTAACTCAATTTATTTCCAATATACTAGACAAACGAGGACAGGTGGACGTAGTGTATACTGACTTCTTGAAGGCTTTTGACCGCATCGACCATATGCTTTTAATTAATAAACTTAGCAACTTTGGCTTTAGTGATACACCTGTTAAATTTTTTGAGTCTTACTTACAAAGCCGGTTACAGTATGTTCAGTACAATGGTTTTAAATCAAATACATATGTCGCAACCTCTGGCGTACCTCAAGGTTCAAACTTGGATCCACTCTTATTTTCGGTATTTATTAATGACTTATGTGATGGACTGAATTGCAACAAACTTCTCTTTGCGGATGATCTGAAATTATTTAGTGAAATCACTACCATAGAGGATTGTGCAAGATTACAAGAACAATTAAACATCATTGAGAATTGGTGCCTAGTGAATAAATTATCGATGAATGTGTCTAAATGCAAAGTTATGACTTATTCACGAAAGGTAAATCTGGTTGAATATTCATATAGTTTCAACGACGAGGATTCTGTTGGGCAATAAATTCTTTATTATTATTATTATTATTAAAAAAGGTGATGACCACTTTGGGGTTGCAAAAATGGAGTGAAAATAAATGAAAACTTCTGACATCGAAATATATCATTTTTGAACCTCTTAAGAACGTATAATGAGCTAGTCAGACGTTTTCATCAATTTCAACCCCACTTTGTCAACATTTCAAAATCAGAATGTTTATTCAAAATTTTGAAACTTTCAACCCCTATATCTCAAAAACCGCCCATGAAAAACGCCTGACATTATTTTCAAACTTACTGACGTTCAATAGAACTAGTACCAAAAGTTTCGTCCGTAATTACAAAAAAATATATATATATTTTCAAAAAATTCCCGCCAAAAAACGGCTCGTATTTTTTGTCTGACATTTTGATGGGTGGGGGGGTTAAAGTTGATGTACTTTCAAAATACCGCAGTTTCGTTCATAACTACTTTTTTTTTCTCTTTTTACCCCTCCTCTGTATCTCCGCTCTCGTCCATTTCTGAGACTTTTTGTAGAGGAAAAAGAGTCGAAATCATCTCAGTAAACCAGATACCAAATGTCAAACATAACTACAATTGATGATCCCACTACGTGCCATTGCTTTAAGGTGGCCATTCCCTAGAAAGAGACATCCGATAGGAAAATATTTATTATTCTTGGCCATAACTTTTTTTCTTAATACGTATATTTAAAAAAACTATAAGAGTACCTAAGTAGAACCATGACAAGACTATTACTATGAATTTTGACTCAATAATTTCAGTGGTTTGCAAAATAGCTAGATTTAAATGTAAAAATTATATTAATCTTCCTATTTGATAGTTTTAAATCCAGCTATTTTACAAACCACTGAAATTATTGAATGAAAATTCATAGTGATAGTCTTGTTATGGTTCTACTTAGGTACTCTTATAGTTTTTTTAAATATACGTACTAAGAAAAAAAAGTTATGGGCAAAAATAATAAATATTTCCCTATCGGATGTCTCTTTCTAGGGAATGGCCACATTAACTACGTCAGAAAAAGCGACGTATAATCATTTGATCTTAGAGCGCACATCTTCCATCTTTCATTGACTGACGAGGCTGGGGATGTTATATAATAGTGATGATTCAATCTGGGCGTACGCGTACCTGTCAACTTATCTCCTTATGTTTCATGTGATCAATGTGAATGTTGTGACGATAACCGAGAAACTGATTAACAAGAAAAATTACACAGTTCTACAGTCATTATTTTGTTTTTCAGTCGTAAAATATTTTAAGAATTAACAAAATGATGAAATTAGTTATCGTGCATTTGTAGCGAGTTTAAATAGTCTGGGTTGACTAAGCCTAAGCCTACTTTGTCCTTATCAGGCCACTCTTAACTGCTAAATCAATATTTATTATTTGCTTCATTCAAAACGACATGCACAGGAAGGCATTGGGAAAGCAAATTAAAAATAAATGAAGACAAAACCCCAAATAATTACGAATTTGAAATCTGCAAGTTGACTTGCAGTTCTTGCCTTGAGATATACATTGGCCAAACCCACAAGTTTTAAAAAACTTCATTTACAACATAAGAATTGTTAATTACAAAATAAAATAAACTCAACCTATGCAAACCATTTATGAAAAGAAAAATATTCCTATAGGGACAATTTTACGCATCAATAGTGTGAAGGGTTAATATGAATTTCTATTAAATCGTTTTGAATTTAATAAACAAAAAATCTGATTCTTAATTAAATGATAAGACTGAAATCAATCATTCGCCATTATTAAACATCGCTCTAGAATAATTTGTTTATAGCCCTGTTCCCTGAGAAATAATGTTGGCAGAAACCGAGATGAAATAATCCTTATATAAAACTTTGCGAAGGACTGGGATTTCGATAGTAGAAAAGTATTTACAAAATCCTCAAGGCTATACTATAATTAAACATAAAACGCCAAGTAGCATCAAACACCCAGAATTGTTTTCTTAGAAATAACTTTTAAAAGACGTAAAAAAATGTAGAGATGAGAATTAAGGAGAACAAAATTCTACATTCTCTTGCGAGAATCAAAATAATGGAGTCGCACACCAACTCGAAAACGTAAAAAAAGTTATAAAAACGAAAAAATACAACGATATATTTTAACAAAAATATTGTTACGGATTTCCACCTTTTAGGAAACACCCTGTATGAATTCGTGGGTTCTAAATAATTTTAACAAGAGATTAAACACTACTAACACTTTATTTAACAATTTACTGACTACAATACTTGTTTACTTAATAGTTAACCTCACTTTTTACCGAGCGTGTCACTTCTCAAAATAAACTTCCTCCCGCACTTGTAATCGCGCCTTATATACTCCGAAATTAGCTCTAGATCAATCCAGAATCTTCTTCAACCATAATCTAGAAAAGTCCTTGGCTCTTTCTAGAGCCTTTCCAGTCACCATCAGAGGCATAGGCGTGCCATCTCCTTTTCCAAGGGGGTGTAATTCATAACACTGCCCCCTCCTTAAGCCTAGATCGTCCCGATCAGGCAACTCAGAATCATCGATGTAGTTCGCCAGCCTGTCCAAATGCACGATCTTCATCTTGGACTTTTTGCTTCGTTGAATTCGATAGACGACGTCATTAATTCGGGTAATAACAGTATACGGTCCATCCCAAGGCGGTTGAAGTTTCGGTGACCTTCCTTTCTTCCGCTGTGGGTTGTACAGCCAAACCAGGTCTCCTGCCTTGAATCCTTCTGAACTACCCTTCCGGTCGTATCGAGCCTTCATTCGGTCACTGGCTGATGATGGTTCCGCTATATCGTTAGCCAACCTCTTGAAAGGAGCTCCGGTGTTGAACTGCTTCTTTTCACCCTTACTTCCAGTCTGTGGTCCCTTACTGGCTGCACAAATCTTGCATTTGCGACACCAAGCCTCCACATCCTGACGACTTCTTATCCAATAAAATCGTTCTCGTATTTTCTTCAGGGTCTTGTTCACACCGTCCATCGGATGTTCCATTGTGCACTTCCTGAAGCACCTTCGCTACTCGACACCTGGGAATCACTAGACGCATAACCACCTTTTTTCCATCCGGGCTTTCCCATGCTCTCCGCAACAGCCCGTTCCTGACACTCAGTGAGTCCCACTGCGCCCATAGTGCCTTCAGTCCCACTCTTTTGTCCGAAACATCCTTCCATTTTGGACGAGTTCCCCTTTCTTTAGCTCTCAATATAGGCCCAATTTCCACATCGTTTAGTTGCTCTTGTCTGAGCGCTTCATCTGCCCTATCATCCGGCACTTCCACCTTGACAGTGTCGACTGCTCCCTTGACCTGCAGTTTCTCCTGGTGGTAGTACTTGCAACCTTCCTTGTACCTTCTTCCGGATGAAATGTTTGCATTTCTCTCAGGTTTCGTTTTATCGTCATATCCTTGTAGTGGTGGCCTTTCTGTAATGCTCCGAAGCTGGGAAATCTTCACTTCTCTAGGGGCACCACGTTCGTTATCTGTCACAGCCTCTCTGGTATCGGCTTCCTCTGGTTTTCCCCTTGGCTTCACAGCATCTCCGGCCTTCACTCTCGCCAAGCTCCTCTGTGGACATTCAAGCTGGATATGTCCTAGTTCCCCGCACCTGTAGCATTTCATACGCCGTCCACTTGGCCTTCCACTACTTTGTTTATTCTGTGTCTCTGCCCTGTTTCCAACATTCACTTTCCTCGAGTTCCGCTGTCGACAGTCTCGTTTGATATGCCCTGCTCTGCCACAGTTGTAACATTCAATACCCCCGCTTGGCTTGTCTTGTCTTTCTGCAGTATCCACTTGAGCCAGTAACTGATTGAACATCTTATATATATCGGCCAACATAGCGTTCTGGTTCTCCTTTTCAGACTGCGATCTTTCGAGACTCATAGCTTGTACTCTTGGACTCGGGGTATCTTGAAGGACAGCTTCCACCTCGAGTGCACGTACCAACGCTTCGCTGCTGTTCTGGTATCGAGATAACCTGAGGACTCGCCTGATCTCATCATCCTGTATACCATCCAGAAAAGCATCTACTGCCAGTTGATCTTGGAATTCCTTCGGTACATCCGGGTAAGCCAGGTGAGCCAGTCTCCACACGGCAGCTTCAAACTCTTGCAAACTTTCCCCAGCCTCTTGAACACGTGATTTCAGCTGGGTCTGGTACACTTGAGCAAGATGTTGTTCACTATATCGTAAGTCTAGGGCAGCTTCTAAAACTTTAAAATCCCGTTGTTGGTCTACTGGGATTGTCTGGAGTATTTCCAATGCTTGGCCCCTTAATGCCACGATTAACGCCATAGCCTTTTCTTCGTCATTCCAGTTGTTTGCACTCGCTGCTGCTTCAAACTGCATCTTGTAAATGGTCCATGAACTTTGGCCGTCAAAGGAGGGAGGTTCGAACAGCTGATCTGATAATACCACTTGCTGGCTTCCTCTATCCCTCAACTGTCGCTTAAGCAGGTCTATTTCCTCTTTGATTTCACTTATTTCTTCTCGATGCCTTCTTTCTAGCTTTTCCAACACTTTCTGGAATTGTGCAAATAAGTCCTGTATTTGCTTTTCAGTTGCCATACTTCTGGTTGTTATAGGCATACGACTACGTTGAAATCAAATAAATTTAACTATTACGTCACTATCGGTAATGGGACTGTCCAGAAAAACCTCAAAACGGCACGAAAAAGTCTTATCTAGAGTCTTTGTCACTTAACCACTAATGCCCAACAAAATGTTCCAAAAATGTCTCAAAAATGCACTTAAACACTATTTTTCCTGTTCGAAAATAAACCTCGAACAATGTCCAGTAAATTAGTCCTTCCTGTGTTAGCACTAACTCTGAGAATACTGTCCCAGTCTTCTCAACACTCCCGAAAAATCCTCTTGTCAAAATTCCGCTTCCGACACCAAAATGTTACGGATTTCCACCTTTTAGGAAACACCCTGTATGAATTCGTGGGTTCTAAATAATTTTAACAAGAGATTAAACACTACTAACACTTTATTTAACAATTTACTGACTACAATACTTGTTTACTTAATAGTTAACCTCACTTTTTACCGAGCGTGTCACTTCTCAAAATAAACTTCCTCCCGCACTTGTAATCGCGCCTTATATACTCCGAAATTAGCTCTAGATCAATCCAGAATCTTCTTCAACCATAATCTAGAAAAGTCCTTGGCTCTTTCTAGAGCCTTTCCAGTCACCATCAGAGGCATAGGCGTGCCATCTCCTTTTCCAAGGGGGTGTAATTCATAACAATATATACTACATAACAATTGTTTCGCCAACACAGTGGCTTCTTCGGATGTGAGTATTAAACTAACTTGTACAATGCTAAACTGAATGTTAAAATAGAGGTAGCTGAGGCAATAAACAAACCCAACAAAATGTATCTTTTACGTATCATAAATGGAAAAACCAGGTTCTTGTAGTTCAGAAATAATATGGATCTATAATTAAGGTGAATTGTTGTTAAAATACATAGAACAATAGAAATTAAAAAAGGTTAAGTAATGGTGAAAGGTTTGTTTCCAGTTGATCATTTAAAATTATATCAGAATTTTTTAATTTATTGATTTCTAACGATTCTATAAATGTTAATTTTAATCCTTTATTTTCTACATGAAATATATCATAATTGGCGTTAAAATTATGGTTTTCTTCCATCAAATGGCTGGCATAAGTAGAGTCTAGTTTTTTATTCTGGAAGCTTCTTTTGTGTTCGGAGATTCTTTTTTTAAATTTTCTACCAGTTTGTCCTATATATACTTTAAAGCACGAACCACAGGTAAACTTATAGACACCGGATTTATTGTCATTGTCAGTCTTGTCTTTATTATTATTAATTAATTTACCTAGTGAATTAGAGGTTTTATATGCGAAGCTTAAATTTTCTTTCCTTAAGTTTTTGGCAATGTCTTCACTGGGTTTGCCAATATATGTAAGGGTTTCATAACTTAGATTTTCTTTTTTTAGGGTTAGGGTACACTAGTTCTATGGCTTTTTTGTAAGTTTTAGTACCGAGGATATTATCGATCATTAGTGGGTTATAACCGTTATTGAATCCAATTTGTTTTATTATGTTTAATGCTTTACTAAAGTTTTCTTAGGACATAGGAATGTTAATAAGTCTATGTATCATACTGTAGTAGCCGGCTTGTTTGTGTCTGAGGGGGTGAGTAGAGATTTGCAATATACTCTAGAAATTATTTTTTCTTTTAAGGCCTTATTTATATTAACGTACTGGCAACGTTTAGCTATGGCCATTCCACCACTCAACCAGGGCACATCAACACAACAACCATTTCCTGCGGCATTGACGTTTACCGCACTGAGACTAGAACTCAGGAGAGGTATAAGTGCTTAGTACATGCTGTGCCACTAAACATCTATATCCTGACCAGTCACAATTATGGGTTTTAAGAAAAACGTATGTGAATACCAGTTACGAGACATCTAATTAATGTTTTTAAATAATTTTCATTTCCTAAAACTCTACAGGGTGGCCAAAAATTATTTTTCAATAAGAACTTTTTAAATTGAATTTCCTCTTTTTTCCCTATGGCTAATTGCAACCATTTTCGTTTTATAAATAAATAAGTGTAAAATTCAAAAATAAACTTAAAAAAAGAGGTTCCCTCAAATAATTCATTAGAAAAATTTATAATAGGTGTTCGAGGTGTTGCCCATTTTGATTGACACACGTCTTTATGCAATTTTGAAATGAGGCCATTTAGTGGGACCATTTCTTTCAATCCATTGAAATGAGTAAATAGTATTTAATAGGTCCTTTACTGTAATGCTCTTTTGGACATTTTTTTGCCGTTCTCGTTATTCGACAAGCAATAAAACCTCAGTTTGGTATAAATTGTCGTGTACAACGCAGCATTTATCACACTTATCGGTCGTTAGTTACAATTTGTATTGAATTTAAAATATTTGGTATTTTACAATATGAATTTTAATAAAGCGGAACTTGTAGACGTGACTATTGTTTTGGGCGAGTCAGACAAAAATTGTTTACTTGTCAATAGCATTTACCACCAACATTATCCTGAAAGAACGATTCCTCATATTAGCAGCTTCCAAAACCTTCTCGATAGATTTCTGGAAACTGGAAATGTCGAATATATAAAAAAAGTGAAAGAATAAAACGTGTTGTGAACGAAGAAAATGAGTTCTCTGGGTGCTGGCAACGGTTAAGAATCCTCATGTTAGTCAAAGAGAAGTGAGCTCATTAGTAGGAATAAGTAGAAGGTCTGTGGGTCGAATCTTAAAAACAAATGAGTTGCATGCATATCATATTCAAATGACCAGGAATTATCTGAGGACGATTTTCAAAAGTGCCTACAATTTTGTAATTGGGCCAGAGGTAAAATGCAAGATGATACCAACTTCTTCAATAATGTTTTATTCACTGATGAGGCAACTTTTCATAAAAATGGATTTGTTAATAGGCACAATTTCCATTATTATGCTTAGCAAAACCCTCACTTTTTTATGCAAGTTGATAACCAACACAGATGGTCCATAAACGTTTGGAGAGGAATTATTGGAGAATATGTAACAGGGCCACATTTCTTTGATGGTACGTTGACTGAAGCTATTTATCTTTATTTTTTGGAAAATTATCTGCCACAATTATTGGTAAATCTCCCCGAAAGAATTCGAAATAAGATGATGTTTCTGCAAGATGGTGATTATTTAAATGCAGTTAGAGATCACTAAAATAATACCTACCCTCATCAATGGATTGGAAGAAATGGACCCACTAAATGGCCTGCTAGATCCCCAGATCTTACAAAAATGGATTACTTTTTATGGGGATACGCGAAGGAAACTGTTTATAGAGACACATCAACAACAGTACAAAATATGAAGGAAAGAATAATAACTGCTTTTAGATCTACCACACCGGCAGATTTAGGAACAGTGGGAACCTATTTCAAAAGCGCATAGAGTGTCAATCAAAATGGGCAACATATGGAACATTTATTATATTTTTTTTTATTGAGTAATTTGAAGAAACTTCTTTTTTTAAGTTTATTTTTGAATTTTGTAATTAATGCTCAATAAAACGAAATTGGTTGCAATTAGCCATAGGAAATTACTTACAAAAATTGTCCGATTTTCATTTCTACATCACATTGTCGGAAAACATACAGGATGTTCCATTTGAAAAAATTGAGAAAATTCAATTTAAAAAGTGCTTAACTGAAAAATAATTTTTGGCCACCCTGTACAGTTTTAGGAAATGAAAATGATTCAAAAACATTAATTAGATGTCTCGTAACTGGTATTCACATAAGTTTTTTTTAAACCCTTAATTGTGACTGGTGATTTTTTTAATATCCATCTGCAAATTGCATTATTTCAACAAAAAAATTCATTACATACAAGTGGTAGAGAGATATTCAATGCTAATATAGGAATGATTAGAGCCTAGAAAGAGGCTTCAAAAAATGAAATGATATACATAGCATTCCATTAAAAAAAAGGCACTTGGTCCTGTAATTTTGTCTTGGCTCGTCCTGTATGTTCGAAAATAATTTCGAGTTATAGGCTTTTACTTGCAATTTTTTTTTTAATTTCTAGCTATCGTAGAACTCGAGATATCGAGGTCCGACGCCCTATTGCCTCACCCTGTATATTTAGGAGCCGCCCATAAATGATGTCACGCTTTAAGGGGGGGAGGGGTTCTGAAAGTTATGACACTGTGACAGTGGATAGATAGTTTCATTCTTTCCAATTTTTATTTGAAATATGTTTTTGAAGGAAAAAAATTATCGCGAAAAAACCTGCTCTTTCAAAATTCCTTTTTGGCTGTAAAAAATTAAATAGTAGATATCTTTATTCGCAAATCTAGATATACAGGGTGTAATCAGTTTCATGTCATTAAAAAAAAACTGGTAATGATGACCGACTAGACAAACAAAAAACCTTTATGACTTTTCCCTCTAGGCGCACTTTGAAAAACACTGATCTAGGTTAACATATTTAATATTATGGTAGACAACTATTGAGAACCACTGCTTTTCTTGGTCGATGGACTTGTACTTCCCAATTATACAACTTTTAAATTATCATAGAAAAGTGCTGGCCGGCACACGCGGTGTCAAGGATCATCGACCGCCTTTGATGTACCGCCTCAACTGAAGTGAGGCAAGTATAAAGAGGTAAATAATTCGTTCTCTCTTCGTGCACAACTGCAAGCAAATAATGGCAATAGAGGTTTAAACAGAGCATTTCTTTACATGTGTCTTTTAATTTGGAACAAAACATTGGATTGTTTATAATTTAGAAAATTTAAATGTGGTTTAACATTTGTAACATAAATGAGTGTCCTGGGTTAAAAGCTTACTACCTACCTAAATGATTCAAAATCTCTGCATCTGTATCAATACACAGTTCGGTACGTCGAATTAAGTACATACGTACTTCGTTCAACACTAAACACTAAACTATCAACTAACGTTGTCAATAAAGAAAAATAAAATAAAAACTTGGTACAAAAGCCAAAAAGGAATACAAAAAGAACGAACAAGCAAGTTGTGTCTGTACGTAATCAAGAATTTGACAACTTGAACGATAAGTCAATAAAATAAATCTTAACTATAAATACACAATTATGCGAAATTCAAAAATAACAAAAACAACGAACGGCGGGTTGGACGTGTGTACATAACGAAACACCGACAGTAACTAAAATATTGCACAAGGGAGAGTTAGAGTATACAGTGGCGTAGCTGAAAATCTCGGGGCCACCCCGCAAAATGTATGGTCGGGGCCCCCACAAAATAAAAGACTCACTTAAATTATAAAGTTTTTCGGCAGCGGCGTACATTCTCTTTAGCAAAGTCTTCGATAATGTGATCAGTATCCAACTTCCTTGCTCTCTCTTTCTCAATACTTAATACACATAATGCTGACAGTCTTTCTTGTGTCATTGAATTTCATACAAACGTTTTAATAAGCTTTAATTTCGAAAGTGACCTATCAGTTGTAGCAACAGTAACTGGTAGTGTTAAGAATAATTTTATGGCAATGAAAACATTTGGAACACTTAACAGTAAAGTTTTATGATTTTTATAGGGAATATAGCAAAATAAAAGACTGAAGAATCCGCAATTTCTATTATTTGTGTGCTCAAAACATTTCTTAATAACAGAAGTTCGCGGGGAAAATCTGCCGATAAATCATCAGAATAATTTTCAGCAAGATTGCTAGCTTCCAAATAAAGCTGATCGTCATTCAACTTTGATAATGTTTTGGGATTCAAACAGGAAAATCTCTTTACCACTTCGCTCATCTCAGAAAATCGGTCAACAATCTGTTGAATGACAATATCAAGGTTGGCATAAAATACCTCTACTTTAAAAGATGTTTCGGAATCTGTAAGTCGTTCATCTTCTGCTAGTTCATCAAAAAAAAATTTAACACGCCGTTTTCTCTTTCTTTGAAATTCTTGTTCTATACCCCATTTATTTGACAAATCCGAGGCCTCTACTAAAATTAATTATGTACGAAATAACTTTTTTATCAACCATTATTATCTGAAAATATTTATACATAATATTGACTATTGAATATTGATGTTTAACATGAACGTAATTTTTAATTTCGATATTTTCGCATCATAAATTTCTAAACTCGGGGGCCCCAAAAGCTGGGGGCCCCCCGCACCGCGGGCCCTGCGGGTCCGTCCGCTACGCCACTGAGAGTATAGTTTTCTTCAGATCAGATCTAGATCTAAACTTACCTCAATATTCCAGCAGTTCTCAAAAAATGTTATTGAAAATTTGCGAAATTTTTGTTTATTTTTTTTCTCCAAAACTATGAGCTTTAGACCCCATGTTATATAAGGTTTTTTGTTTGTCTTGTCGTTTCCTACTACCAGTATTTTTTAATGACATGAAACTAATTACACCCTGTATGTTTAGAATTATAAAATTTGACGATTAAAAAAATTGCAAAAAATCCTTTGGCGTTTGGTGTATTAATATCCACCGTGTATTTACAATAAACTTGCGCATCTAAATAGTTAAATAAAAAACATCAGAGGTGGTAAATTTTTCGAGTCACCATTTCTATTTATTTGGAGATATTCTTTCTCTTCAGAAAATTCCGGGAATTTCCCGATTAAAAGTCTAAACGCTTTGGACTAACACAAGCTGCATTTATATTGTAGATGTTACACTTCAGATCATGAGCAGCGCATATTCACGATATATGTACCTGATTCTCCAAAATATCCTGTCGCTCCTCATCGCAGCTGTACCTAATATTTTCCTTCCACAGCATGACGTCCTCGGGTGCCTCCAAACTGAACCGCTGTAATACCGCAGGTAACACCTCGAATTCCTCCGTAGTGTCACAAAACTCCACACTAACCCTACAGATACTCCCGAACTTCACTTCCAAGTCACTGATTTTCCTCCGCTTTTCGTCCCCGCACTCCCAAATATTAATGTAGGGTGATTCCTCGTTCGCAAAAATTTCCATATCTCCTTCGGACGGCCTTACGCAAAAATTCTGGTCATCATAACGATCGTAATACTCGAAATCGTACCTCAAGTTTTTTAGCCAGTTAACTACACTGTTGTCGCACATTTCGCGTCGTTTGACTCACTTATACAACGATAATACCATTTGCCACATCCTTTAGCGATAAAACTCCGATTTTCCGTATTTCAGACAAATAACACAGATAATGTCTTAACAAGAATATTATTTCCTTTCTATACACAATATCGTGTACACACTGTTCGTATTTAAGTAAACTATTTGTTGTGCTGACTATATTCATTGATAAGCGGAGATGCGACAAGTAGAATCGCCTCCTTTTAAAAGGGTTAGTCATTTATTTATAAAATGGAGATGCTTGGAAGAGTCAATTGGGTGTAACTCTGACCAATTTAATTGGGTAATTAGCTGGTACGAGCTTAGAGAGTGAATTAAGTTTAAAGCCCACATGTGCTGGAGCTATAAAATTGTTGCTAAACGCATGGAAGCCGATAATCCACGCCAACTTGTGTGTATTTATGGTTTTTGCAGCAGCGGGAGAGGAAAATGTAGTTCATTTAATATCGTGGACTAATTACCGCCGATGATAACTATTAATTTCGATGTGTCACACTATTTGGTGGGGCGGTAAAGGCACTATAACTTCGTTTCAACTGGGCGACTGACATTGCACGAGTATCTATCATGTGACTACCTAAAATGTTTAATAGACGTGATAATTATAATTAATGATTTTTTAATTGTACTTCTTGGGATAGAGTGGGGCACGCCTAGTAGTGGCTGTTGAAACTTGTAAACAGGACAGACAATTTATTGGTTTAAATGTCAAACCACTTAACTCATTACATCAAACATTTTATTATGTTTATATGAAAAAAATTAGTCAGGAAGAATTTCTTTCACCATTTTTGAAAAAATTTTTACCACCAAAATGAATTTTTTACTTCCCTTGCATACCGAAGGGAAGTATTGTATTCGAGAAAAAATCACCCTCCGAGATTTTTTCGGATTCTGACGTTTCAGATCACGTAGATTTCGAAAATATAGGTTTTTAATTCCGTCAGTCTGTCTGTCTGTTGGTGCATTAACTAAAAAAACTACTTGATGGAGAGCAGTCAAATTTGGTAGGTAGTTGACCCTACTGTCAGCGAAGAAATGGTAGAACTTTCACTGGAAAATATACAGGGTGGACCGTCTAAAGGGAATAAATAATAAAAAAAATAATTTTTTGCTCAAATTTAAAATTTCCACCGTTCATGACACGCTAAACCTATTTCAGAGAAAAAAAATTTCGAAAATTTTTTTCACCATTTTTGAAAAAAATTTTACCACCAAAATGATTTTTTTTTTCTTTGTTCAAATTTAAAATGTCCACGTTTCGTGGCATTCTGAACCTATTAAAACAAAAAAAATTGTTTAGAATTTTTTTTACCATCATTTTTGAAAAAAATTTTACCACTAAAATAGACGGAATTTTTTTTTCTTTGTTCAAATTTAAAATTTCCACGTTTCATAGCGTTCTAAACCCATTAAAAAAAAATTTTAGAAAATTTTTTGACCATTTTAAAAAAAATTTTACCACTAAAATAGATGGATTTTTTTTCTTTTAAATTTAAAATGTCCACGTTTCCATGGCATTCTAAACCTATGCAAACAAATTTAAAAAAACTTTTGAAAAAATTTTTATTCTATTTATCACTACTTACTATTGAATAGATGAAAATTTTTTTTTGCTCAAATTTAAAATTTCCACGTTTCATGACATTCCATACTTACCCATTTCGGAAAAAAAAATTGCAACATTTTTTTACCATTTGGGAAAAAAATTTTACTACTTACTAGAATAGATGGAAAAAATTTTTTGTGCTCAAATTTAAAATGTTCACGTTTCATGACATTCTAAACCTATTTCAAAAAAAAAAAAATTACCACTATAGAATAGAAGGAAACTTTCCTTTTTGCTCAAATTTATCATTTCCACGTTTCATGGCATTCTAAACCCATTTCAGAAGAAAAAAAAATTAAATTACGTGAATGTGGAATTGAAAATGTGACAGATGGCAATAATATTTGGCATATGCACCTATTATACTTTTATAGAAAAATGTACAGGATGGTCATCCTAAGAATTAATTCAGTCATGGAGGACATTTGTAAAGGTATTTGCGTAAGCCTTCCATATATGTGGCACCTGTTATTTAGTATTGAACTTTTGCTGTTGGATGAGCACTCTGTATATTTTTTTGACCAAAACTTATCAGGTTCTATGTAATAATAGTGATCACTATATTCCGATTATTATTTACAATGTCATTTCGTAATTACTAACTTTTTAGAGTGACCGCCATGCACAAATAAAGAGGGAAGTTCTGTGTAAATACCTTGACCGATTTTTTTATTAAACAATGGTTTTCTTTTAAAATTGAATTGCACTGAAAAAGTAGAAAATAATTTTTATTCAGTGATTAAATTACAAAATAATGATGAACAGAAAAAGAAAATCATGGTTTAAAAAAATTATTTATTTCTTCTTTACTTTTCAGTTTCCAGTCTGCCTCATTTTTTTTATTCAAACGCCATCATTTCGTTTATTCCTGTCAAACTCTTTCATTTGAAACCCATATCAAGGAGGTTGTGAAGAAATAGGTATTCCGCTATTTTGTGTCGGCCACCATATTGGATTTAGAATAACGGCACACAGCATATTGTATTCTACTTGCCATACCCTTTAATTTGATACCCATGCCGAGGGGGTTGTCCAGAAATAGGTGATCTGCCATATTGTGGTGGCAGCCATATTGGATCTACCATAATATTTTGTATTCTACTTATCATACACTTTCATTTGATATCCATGCCGAGGGGTTTGTCAAGAAAAAAAGTAATCCGCCATTTTGTGGTGGCCGCCATATTGGATCTACCATATAATTGAATATGCCATATTGTATTGTCTTCAGAACCAAAGTTGCGTCCAAAATTTCAGCATGATTGGATATCGGGTGGTCAAAAATTCGATCAACAGATTTGAACATACATACACACATACGCACATACAACATTTCTAGCTAAAGAAAATCACTGAAAAACAATTTTTTTATATAAAAAATACTAACATATGGAGAATAAAAAGAAGAGTAAATTTAATAAGAAAGGAACATTCTAACATTATTAAATCATATGTATAATAGTTAATATTATTCACACAATTCGTGTTACTTTATATTACATTTATATCAGCTATTAGCAAAAGCACACATTGAAATATATTAAATTACTATAGGAGTAAATGACGTCACACAGCTGTTAATATGAGAGCTCGTTTTTGGTTCCTTCTGAAGTCTGTAGAAACAGTAGAAAATTTTAGTTTTTTGCATTTTGCTCTAAAATCAAAAGATCTTTCCGAAAATATAATACAAGAAATATGCTAAATGAGCCCATTGTTACCCGAAGATCGATACGAAATGGTGCATTATGCTCTCTGATTTGTGTAATGTTGTTTGAATTGATAACATTTCTACATTGTAGTTTTGATGTAGTCCGCTGTATTATGTCGTTGTAACGCTCCTGTAAATCTATGATGGAGATTTGAAGAAAACTTCAAATGATTAATAAAATTCAACTAAGTTTTATTCCCAAACTGATAATTTTAGATAAAAAAGTCGAGACTTTTGTCTGTACAAAACTTCAAATTTTAAAGTGTTGGAACAAAATTATACTTAACCTCCCCTCCTGAATGAATTTCGTACAGAGTTGTCATTTTGTTAAATGGCTGTACAAAATACACAGGTCACCAAAAAGAAAACGGCTGCGCTATTGATCAGAACCATCTTATTCTATGTTCTCTGACATACTAAAACCGCTTCAGATATTAAAAAAAATCTGTCTCATCAATTTTTGACTACAGCCAATTTTTGACAGACAACATACAGACTGACGGAGTTGAAATACCTTAATTTTCGTAATCTACATGGCCTAAGACAAGAAAATTCGACGAAATCTCGGTGAGTGAGTGATCTCTATGCTTCCCTTCTGTTGTTCTTATTTTGAAAATTTTTATTACTTGGTGAAGTTTGTCTTATGTAATTTGGAACACCCTGTATATGGTGTGACCCATTTGAAATGGGAGCGCCTCTGTAATATCTATTTTTCTCAAGCGATTCGGATTTTTTTTTATACATAGTGCACTAAAAAGTCTACTTCAGCACAAATTTTCATAAATTAATTTTTATTTTCAAGGCATTCTCTGATTATTTTTCGATGTTGAAAACAGCAAAATGTTATTAGCGATTTTTTTAATAAAAAATCTGACTACACCACTGGATTCAGAAGGTCTAAAAACAATGTTAACCAAAATTTTATTGACATGTTTAATAGTAAAAAAGTTATAAGAGAATCATTTTTTTTAAATGCACCGTGAATTAGTCCGAGAAATGGCTTCCAATAACATATTGTTACCATGACAACCAAAAATTTTCAAACAATTGTTAATTCTAAAAGCCACTAAATAAGAAAGAAAAACAATTTTATTTATTTCATGTTAAATAAATACACTACTGTTTTTGCGCCCAGAAAAATGCTAAGCAAAATCGAAAGTAGGCCGTGAAAACGACAGATTATTTGATTGTTTATAAACTAAGTCTAACAATTTAAATAATCGCCAAGTGCGAAATTGATTTATTTACGTTTAAAAAAAATAAGAAAATTTTATGTAATGGCTGCTACATTAACTTTGCAAGAAAAGAAATTAATTGTGCGTCTTTTTTGAGATAACAATAGAAGTGAAAGAAAAGTGTGTAGGATATTCAATGCAAGACATCCAAATCGTCCCCCTATTAATAGGAGTACAGTTCACAGAGTAAATCAGATTTTTAATGCAACTGGCGCTGTATCTAAGTACATCTTAAAAAGTAACGTACAAAGAAGGGATAGACACTATCAGACTGTATTAAATTATTTTAGAAATAACTCAAATGCTAGCTTAAGAATGGCTAGCTTAGATTTAAATTTACCAAGGGAAACCATTCGTAGATGCCTTAAAGAGAACAAAATGAAGCCATTCAAACCTAAATTTTTACATACCATGGAAGGTGATGAAGACAGACGTCTAGAATTTTGTTTGTGGGCCCAAGGAGAATATCTCAATAACAGGCATTTTTTAAAAAGTATTTTATTTAGTGATGAAGCCACTTTTACGACAAATGGTGTCGTATCATCTCAAAATGGTCGATTTTGGGCGACTGATAATCCAAATTGGGTTATTAATTGCAAAAGACAATATTCGGAAAAAGTAAATGTTTGGTGTGGAATATTAAAAGAAAGAATTATAGGCCCCTTTTTTTTTAAGGCAATATAAATGCAAATAACTTCAAACAATTTTTAAGAAATTAATTATGGGATGCAATACATGACCTTCCATGTAAAGAAAGAGTAAACTTGCATTTACAATTAGACGCGTGTTCTGTTCACTATGCCAGGATTATTAGACAGCGGTTAAATAAAAATTTTCCACACCACTGGATAGGTCGAGGTAACGAGTTAATTGGTAGCCACCTAGATCCCCGATTTAACACCACTCGATTTTTTCCTTTGGGGTCTCCTTGTACAGAAAGTTTATAAAACTTGCCCAAGAAACCGACAGGATCTTTGAGCCAGAATACGCCAAGCTTGCGCAGAAATTACACCGCAACAATTAAGAAATACAACAAAAAATATTCGAAAACGATATGATAAATGTATTCAAATACATGGAGGTTTAGTGAAAGCAACATAAATTTAAAAATGTATTAGGTAATATAGTTATGTAAAGTATAATTTTTCTAAGATGACACTATCGGCAATAAAACGCCAGACGAAGAGAAATGCATATCTCACCTTTTCTCGCGCCTATTCGAGCAGAGAACGATTGCAGCCCCGCCCCTAAGTTTGTAGATACACGTCATTTCTTGTCTTGCTCTTGCTCAATAATTAAATAAGGATAACTTCTACCTGTACTTGCACCAATTATTTGATTATATTTACACTTTCAGAAGTTATCCTTATTTAATTCTTGAGCAAGAGCAAGGCAAGAAATGGAACCACGTGTATCTACAAACTTAGGGGCGGGGCTGCAATCGTTCTGTGCTAGAATAGGCGCGAGAAAATGTGAGATATGTATCTCTCTTCGTCTGACGTTTTATTGCCGATAGTGTCATCTTAGAAAAATTATACTATACCTAAGTTACTTAATTCGTTAAATTATTTGGTTTACCTACTGTTTTGTTTCATTCTGTTTGGTTTTTATAAATGTTTTATGATACTTAAATAAATAAAATTATTTTTCTTTCTTATTTAGTGGCTTTTAGAATTAATAATAGTTATTTGAAAATTTTTGGTTGTCATGGTAACAATATGTTATTGGGAGCCATTTCTCGAACTAATTAACGGTGCATTTTTTAAAATTGATTCTCTTATAACTATTTTACTATTAAACATATTTCAATGAAATTTTGGTTAAAACTATTTTAAAACCTTCCGAATCCAGTGGTGTAGTCAGATTTTTTATTAAAAAAATCGCTAATAAAATTTTGCTGTTTTCGACATCGAAAAATAATCAGAGAATGCCTTGAAAATAAAAATTAATTTATGAAAATTTGTGCTAAAGTAGAGTTTTTGGTGCACTATATATTAAAAAAAATTCCGAATCGGTTGAAAAAAATGGATATTACAGAGGTGCTCCCCTTTCAAATGGGTCATACTGTATATAAAATTAATGACAAAATCTCTAGGACACCAACCCTGTCGCATGTTAGTATAGACTGATAACTACTACAGATTTGTGCTATAATAATCAGCGAACTATTACTCATCAGATTTGATTTCTGAGATTACAGTCGCCATGACACTATACCATTCACGAGAGTGTGAGTGGCAGAAAACAAGGAACGAAATGCCTACCGATCAATTAATTACTAGAAGTTTAGTACCAAGATCAAGATAAAATTTAACACGTGTAGATATGTTGAAATAGTCGTTTATTTTTAATCATCTTGATTTGGTGTTAACAAACTAGTAGATTCTAAAATCTCGACTATACGGATAGCCAAGAATTTTCTAAACATACTTTAACTAGAAAAGTACCCCTTGCTCCATTTCAATTTTCATAATTTTTTGAGCGTCTCTGTTTAGTATACACTATTGTACAATACACTGTTAAGTTTCTAGCATGTCTGAAAATACTCAAAATGTGGCTTTTAGCTGTGAGTGAGCACTTGCACAAACACAGACAAATAAATAACAAATCGTAATAAATATATGAAACGATGTTTGGCGAGAAATTACGAGTGTAAAAGAAAGGGAAGGGATGAAGCAGGCAGTGTCCACATTCCACCCACAGACTACCAAACCCGGTATCTATTTGAATTTGCATTTCATCTTTAAAAGTGAATTATTTATTCTTTGTTTGCTTATAGTAATGAAACATATTCTTTATAGGATTTTGCAAACAGTGAAAAGAAAAGCTATCTATGAGAACTAAAGGAAAAAACTATATATAAAAATATTAATGAAATCTTTGCATTCTTCCGATAACCTAAAATGAAAAAAAAATTTTTAAAGACAAGGTACGTAAATAAATTAATTTCAGGCCTTTGCTCTCATTTTTAACTGAATTTACATATCGTAGGGGATCATGTAGACACTAGTTTAGCCTGCTTAGCCGTAGGGGACTAGGTTGGATGCTAGTGTTAAAATGAGAATGGCCAATAAAAATTTTTTACTTGTTAGCATAACCAGAAGTCAGGTTATCGAAAGAATGCAAAGATTTCATTAATATTTTTATATATAGTTTTTTCCTTTAGTTCTCATAGATAGCTTTTCTTTCCAAACAGTGCAAAATCCTATAAAGAATATGTTGCATTTCATCATTTACAAATAATATTATTTTCATAATAATAATAATCAGAACACAGGCACACAAAAAAGAGAAGGCTCCAGGGACCAGATCAATAATTTCCGATGTATTTTGGCACAAAGAAAGTCATAGGTAATGATTTTGAGGTAAATGTATTTACGAAAAATCCATTATCTCTGACTTTCCTCGTGGGAGATTAGGACTACGTGGCCTATTGCAAGGTCGAACTCATTTTTGTGTCTCAATTGACTATAGACTTTTAGTGTATTTATTTTTATTTTTTAAAACCAATATCATAATCTCCTTTAGTATGAAATTTTCTGTAATTTGATACACGATTTTTTTTTTGATTTTTTAAAATGTTTTTCAAGATGGCGGCCAAAAAACGCATTTTGCACACTCAGATTTTTCCAGACTCTTAGTATGTCAAAAAGATAACAACGAACTAAAAAAATCAAACCCCGCCTTTGTGGAAATTAGTTCCACCTATCACCTATTGTTTACATCTACCTACCTATCTACTGCACCATCACCTTCAATATCCTCACTCCAGTATTAAAGGAATTTACAAAATAAAATTGTGATCACAAAAGTTCTCAAACGATTTGTTGACATCGGCGCCCCCATTATACTTCATACCATCTCAACTGGAACAGCATAAAAGCGAAAATCGGAGTCTACGTGGACTTGATCGGCCTGTCACATAGAAATGTAGGTTGGATTAAATTCCAAGCTAGTTTGATTTGTCAACACAATGTGACACAATATGATAGGCGGATCAAGTCCACGTGGACTCCGAGTTTTCGTGTTTATGTTGTTCCAATTGATATCGTATGAAATATACCACTGAGGGGCAGTCTAATAAATTTTCACCCGACTCGAAAACGCAGAAAACAGCAAGAGCAACGTTAGTGAGAAGTCTTCTTCCTCTTTCCAAGATCGGTAGTTTGCATTTCTCAAATGCCAAGATGATATTATTTTATGCAACCCTCTTAACAAATTTTTAGCACTTCATTGATCAAATTAGATTATTTTAATTATTTTTAGGTCTGTGCTTTTAATGCGTATAGGGCAGCGGGCACCAGTAGAATGACAAAGAATTTTAAGTCTTCAAGTATTGTGTAGATAGGTAAATAAATGTAAAAGCAAGACATTATGACAACAAACTTACATTTGTCGATTTAGAGTGACCCTTCATCCTCAACAAATTCGTGATCTCTTCCGTACCATAATTCTCCATATCTATAACATCACCGTTCTGCTCGATCTTCCTGGGCAACGACGGCGGAGAAATTTCAATCTTTAATTTCTTCCGCTTGTTACTTCGACTGTCGTGCGTATTCAGCTTCAGCAAATTTTCTGAACTCGACCCCTTCTTCATCCCCCTTTTGTTTACTATGAACATTTCAGGCACCGACGCCTCGACTGTCTTTTTTGGTTCAGGTTCATTTATTGTAGGTGTAATTCGAGGACCAAAAGTGTGCAGCTCCATGGATTCATTCCTTTCCAGATGTTTCATCGGCGAAGACACGTTACACTGAATCGCTACAATTTCATGATCTTGCGGAGGTTTGACGGGTGTGGATCGCGAAAGAGGTTGCGTTGCTACATCATCACATTCCTTATGTATTGTTGCTGAAGGCGATGTCAAAGTCTCTATCACTAAAATTTCACCTGTTTCTAAAATATTCAGGGGTAAAGGTGGTGAAGTTAACGCCACTTGATCTTCCTTAGTATCCACGACTTTTATAATCGATTGCGCCACTACAGTTTCATTATTTTCTGCACTGGATAAAGTTGAAGGATTATCAGATATTGATGTATCTTCAACGGTATTTAGTCTTGTGTCTTCTGCACTTAACTTACCTATTTCACATTTATCAATCTCTACGTCATGCAAATCTGTCGTTCTTGATTGACTGTACTCAACTGCGGCTGGTATTATGCCAGCAGTGTCACTTAACCGATGTTTCACGTTAGATTGTTCTGGGTCTGGCTCATTCAGCGCCAAAACCGCATCTTCTGCCTCTGCTGTATCTGTATCCACCGCATCAACATCTTTTGTCTCGGTCCAATTACCCTGAATTTTCCTAGGACGAAGGGGCGACGATATCATACTCTTCGTCAGCTTACACCTGGTTTTGGCATCTAACAAGTTATCAAGGCTTGCTGCTTTCCTCATGCTGCTTTTACCCGTGTAAGTGCTTCCCTCTGTTGAATTTGAATAACCAGTTTCGTCATATTCAGGTTCCTCGTCGTACCACACTGACCTGAAGTCCTGGTTGTTCTTACGATTTCTCAACCTCTGGACTGGTTTTTGTCGTCTAGACAGACTGCCATATTGGGTGATACCCCCACTACTACGCTCTTTATTTTCTAGGTCTTCCTCCGAGCTATGTAACGATTTCACTCCCGTCACTTCCACAACTGGGTGCTTGGTTCTCCCATCTACGATGCTGAGAAACCCCGAGGAATGGCCGAAAAAATTCATTTTACTTTATTTTCTCTACAGTGCACCGCACGCTATGATATGACTTAGTTTTTATTTACAGCCACACAATCTACATGATACCGTTGATAAGGTAAATCACCAAGAGATAATATTGATATCAAAACGATTATTAGTCAGTACAAATAAAATAAAAGTTATTAAATATAAATAAGTGTGACTGCTTGCCGAGAAATTTTCTTCGTTTACAAGCATTTCCGCGAATGTAAATTTTGTAAATATACGGATCGAAAGAAGTGCCATAAAACTCCGTTGTATTTACACGAGATAATAGGTTTATTGTTTCTTATCGCACTTGCCTGGTGAGCACAAAATATGAAGTCATTTTTTGGACTATTAATGATTTATCAATTGAACAAGGCGTAGAGAATTACTAAAGCTTTTGCCAAGTAACGGTGATGTATTTTTTTTTGAGTGCATAGTGAAAAGGGGGCACATAAATCGTTTGCTATATACAAAGTTTCTGTTAAATAATCCTTTATCTTGGCGAAGAGAGCCATCTATGCAAAAATGTGGGGAAAATATGAATAGGGGGAGCCCCAGATCAGAGATGTGGAAAGTCTGGACATTTATATAGACTATATACAATGGTCTGGAGGTGCACCCCCAGCGCCACAGGTACAATTTTAGAAAATTTATGTTAAACTGTAGTAAAAAATTATATAAATCGAAGACTTGGTAGCACGAAAATAATTTTTGTTTTTTCTCTGAATATCAGTACAAATTTTATTTTAAAATAAAGTTCATTTATACATAAAATAAAGATACACAAAAAGTGGCTTTTTATAAAATATATAAAATATAAAAACAGGAAACATGACCAAACAAACCATTATGCGCACAAAAGGTAACAAACATATTTCTTTTAAAAAATGCTGGACATCTCACCAACACAGAGACCTAGCATATAAGCAGTATAAAATAAACGGAAATAGGGAAAACTGGCGAACCTATACTAATAATCGCAACGAGGCCGTAAGAATCTTAAGGTGGCCATTCCCTAGAAAGAGACATCCTATAGGGAAATATTTATTATTTTTGGCCATAACTTTTTTTTCTTAATACGTATATTTAAGAAAACTATAAGAGTACCTAAGTAGAAGCATAACAAGAATATTACTATGAATTTTCACTCAATAATTTCAGTGGTTTGCAAAATAGCTAGATTTAAATTTAAACATTTTGTTAATCTTCCTATTTCGTAGTTTTAAATCTAGCTATTTTGCAAACTACTGAACTTATGGACTGCAAATTCATAGTAATAGTCTTGTTATGCTTCTACTTAGGTACTCTTATAGTTTTTTTAAATATACATTATAAAAAAAAGAAGTTATGGGCAAAAATAATAAATATTTCCCTATCGGACGTCTCCTTCTAGGGAATGGCCACCTTAAGAAATGAAAAACAAAAATACTATGAAAATAAAATAGATAATCTAAAGAATAATCCAAAATTAATGTGGCGAACATTAAAAAATATAATAAAACCAAAAGACAGTCATAACATATCCTCTCTTAAGATAGGAGGAGTGGAAAAAAGTATGTACTTGGAAGAAGAACTTAATAAATATTTTATTTCTAGTGTTAATATAATTATAGATGGGTTAAAAAATAACGCCCACTACCTTAATAGAAATGCTTTCTTTGAGAACAGAGCTTTACAGTCAAATATATTTTTTAAAGAATTTAATGTCATAAATAGCTCCAAATTACGTAAAATTCTTTTTCAACAACAAAATAAATATTCTGAGGATGAAAATGACTTTAAATTAATAAAAAATACATTTGAAGTCATCGGGTATCCATTATTACATTTTATTAACACATCGTTGAATAGCGGCGAATTCCCAGAAATGTTGAAAACATCACTAATAATTCCTGTACCGAAAGTTTCAGGAACGAAATTAGCGGAAGAGCATAGACCTATAAACACATTACCGTCTCTGGAAAAAATTTTAGAAGTAGTAGTTCATGACCAACTTACTGAATTTATAAACAGTAATAAATTGCTGCACGATAACCAATCCGGATTTAGAGAAAATCATTCATGTGAGACGGCTTTACAAAAAATAATTAATGATTTTAAATATTCCATAGACAAAGGTGAAGCTGTAATAACTGTCTTTCTCGATTTAAAACGGGCATTTGAAGTTGTCAATAGAGAACTTTTACTTAATAAACTATACCAGTATTTTGGGATTGTTGACACGGCGCATCGATGGTTTAGGTCCTATTTGCATGGACGGAGCCAACAAACCAAAATAAATAATACCAAGTCTGAAAAACTTTTAAATAATAACGGAGTACCACAAGGCAGCGTACTAGGGCCTATGCTTTTCACGCTATTTATTAACGATATATTTTTAATCGATTCGCAAGAATGCAAAATACATCTCTTTGCTGATGATACTATCATATATTTATCTGGATCTGATCTAAAGCAAGTTATTCAAAAAATTAACAAGACATTGGAAATAATTAACGAATGGTTTACAACGAACGGGCTAGTGGTAAATGCTAAAAAGTCAAAATATATGATATTAGGACCTAATAAATATCTAAATCAGAAAGTCGATGATACTTGTGTTAAATACAACGGAGAACACCTTGAAAAGGTAATAACTATGAAATATCTGGGGATTATCATAGACTGTAAATTAACATTTAACGACCATATAAATTACACAAGCAAAAAAATATCAAAAAAACTTGGATTCGCCTATTGTGTAAGTAAACATTTAACTTCATCTACCAAGAAAACAATTTATAACACAATAATAAAGCCACATTTTGAGTATTGTTCCAGTATATTGTATATGTGTAATGATACCCATATATCTAAACTGCAGCTACTTCAAAATAGGTGTATGCGATTTATTTTAAAATGTAATATATATACTAATATAAAAACAATGCAATGTACACTAAACTGGTTCTCGGTAAAAGATAATATAAAGTACAAGACACTGATATTCTTATATAAACTGCACAATAATTTACTACCAACATATTTGTCATCAAATATTCAACATCGTGGGGATATTCATAATTATAACACAAGGCAAAGAAATCATATAAACATTAATTTTTCAAACTTAATGAAAACAAAATCCTTCATATACGACAACGGAGCGGCAGAATTTAATAAAATACCTGAATTTATAAAACAAGCGAAGAATGTCTTTCTGTTTAAAAAACATTTGTATAAATTCATGAATAAATAATTCTAGTTAATTATAATTAATTCACAAATATTATATCCTAAACTAAATAATGAAATGTATTTCTTTTTTTTTTTGTAATACGTAGTAACTGTTAATGTATTTTTAAGTAAGTATACTACATCTGTGTTTAATAGCTGTTTGTGCTAAATAAAGATTGTTATTATTATTATAAATTTAATATTTCGTTATTTTAACCTCCCTTTTATACTAAAAGTAGTACAACATTTCTTTAGTTGCTTAGCCAGGGTATTAATGAATTCATCATCCAAATTTTCTAATAAATCCCATTCAACACTCATAATTAGTAATGCTTCTAACCTCTCCTGACCCAATAAGGATCTTAATATACAGTGTGTCTCACTTGAGAGTGTAATAGCGTAATAATTCTTTTGTTCTTTGTCCGATTTGAATCAAACTGATTTTAATAGAAGTCACCAAGGTCTATTTAAAACCACAAAATCACTTTCCATCTTTAAATGCAAGGCCATCTACGATACTAAATTGTATGAAAAAAATCAAAAAATCTTGGTAGGCATTTTTTAATAAAAAAATTTTGTTAACGAATCTTTTTCGAAATCATTCAAAAACCCTGAATCCGAAGTTTAGTTAAATTCTAAATTTCCGCTGTTTCCACAATTGTAATTAATTAATTGAAATAAAATATGCTGTAATACAAAAATCAGAAAATATGCCAGCACATTTACTTGACAACTAATCTGACATTTACAAAATTGTTTCAGTAATAACAAAGAAGTCAGAGCATGCTTATCAAAACAAGAAATTTGGGACTGGAATTTTTTTCATCAAGACCTCATTTTCTTTTAGAATTTAACTAATTTTTTTTTGTTAAAAAATGCCTACTATGATTTTTTGTTTTTTTTCATACAATTTAGTATTGTTACATTTATTCACCTTTTGGGAAACACCCTGTATGAATCCGTGGGTTCTAAATAATTTCAACAAGAGATAAACCACTACTAACACTTTATTTAACAATTCACTGACTACAATACTTGTTTACTTAATATTATTTAACCTCACTTTTCACTTTTCAACTTGTTCACTTTTATAAACTGTCTTCTTAATAAACTTCCCCTTCCGCGCTGGTAATCGCGCCTTATATACTCTGAATTTGACTCTCTAGATCCATCTAGAAGCAATCAAGAATCTTCTCCAACCACATTCCAGAAAAGTAATTGGCTCTTTCTAGAGTCTTTCCAGTCACTATCAGTAGGCATAGGC